>CP139503.1:296916111-297518611 GCA_021014915.2 Artemisia tridentata subsp. tridentata
TCCTCTAACCTACGTGGGTGCACCCCAGAACCACCAAGGTCGACTGCTGTCACTCGGTAGCCAGCGGATCTTAGGTGGGCCACAACTTTGTACCAACACCATGCTCCGTGAGATAGTCCATGAACGAGCACCAAGTGCTTCGATAAAGTCATATTCGTCGGCATGTGCTTGCTCTAGGTGGATAGGGATTTTTGGTATGTCTATTTTAAGTATGTATGGATAAAATGTGGGTGCTGAAATATATAGTCAAGTGGGAACTGAGTAGATTTAATCTTCAGACCTTGTGTGCCGCCGTCTTGAACCATCCCGTCAATAAATGCATTTTTTATTTAACAAAAAAGTTTAAGTGTATTAATTACACGTTAAAATTATGTGTTTATATTTTAAAAGATGCCCATTCGATATTTTTAAAAGGATTTGATTCTTTTAGAGTGTAAAACTATGGAAACTTAAAATTGTATTAAATTGAAAATCATATTTAATTATAGTAAATTCTAAATTTATTTAATGTTCAATAAGCGTATCTTTTATTTAAAAAAAAGAAGTTTAAGTGTATTAATTACACGTTAAAATTATGTATTTATATTTTAAAATATGCCCATTCGATATCCATTAACAAATCCCATTTTTAAATATCAAAATACTTACGATCTAAGATCATTTGAGAACAAAACATTTCTCACATACTAAGGGACAAATCCTCACCCTCCATCTTCATTGATCCAATGGCTTAGATTAAACACAATATTTACATTAGAAGGGCATTTTCGTCAATATATAAACCATATCTTAAAACCCCCCTCTTTTTTACACACACAAAATGTGTGTTTTTTCTCAGGCATTTCACTGCCTATCACCTGACCTTACCTAACCTCCGTTACCAAATTGAAACCCTTACTTCTCTATTTAATTCATCAAAATTATTAAACCCTCACGCTACCGTTACAGTGACCACTAATCACCGCCTATTTTCACACACACACACACACACACACTTAACTGTGTGCAGCAATGACGTCATCACTAACCCCAAACATATGGGACAACAAACTCAGCTCAAAACAACGGCACAGATCCTTTAACCTGGTCAATTGAGCTCTTTTCTACACTAATATCAGCCGGTGAGTCAATTCCGTTGGTCGAGTTAGCCGAACTGCTCGTTTCGCATATCTGTTGGTCGAATAATGTGCCGATTGCCTGGAAGTTTCTCGAAAAAGCGGTTTCGAGTAGAGTCGTTCCGCCATTGCTTGTTCTCGCGCTTTTGTCCAGCAGGTTGTGCTTAATTTTGAGTTATTTGGTTGATGTTTATGTTGTTGATGTAATGTTAGGGCTAAATTGTTGATTGTTGAGTGAAATGCTTGTTTATACACTTTTGTTGAATAGGTTGCGTTGAATTATAGTGATTTTGTTGTTGATGTAATGTTAGGGCTAAATAATTGAATGAATGTTGCGTCTAGTTAGTTAGTATTAGTATGAGCAGGTTGCGTATAATTTGAGTATTTTGTGTTGTAATGTTAGGGCTAAATAGTTGATTGAATGTTGTGCTTGTAAGTTATAAGTAGTTAGTATTGTTATGAACATGTTTCGAGTGTTGTGAGTAGGATCCTTATGTGAATGCGCGTTCTCGCACTTTTCTTTTATTCATCCATTTCATCATCCTCTAAAGCTGATCGTTCAGTTGTGATTGATGTGTCAATATGATGCCGGTGAATGTGCGATAGTTTCGTACTTGCTGGTTTTGTTATTTTGGTTTCGTATCTCTTGAGTCTAGTATGTACAAATTTGATTGGTAAGTTATGAAGAGGAAGATTCGAAAATGTGTACAGCTAGTAATCAACCAGCTTTTTAGTTAGTGTTTGTTTTAGCTTATTTCGTGGTTATTAGCTTACTTTTAACAACTTAATTTCTGACTTGAATGCTATTCAGATCTAAGTCATAATAAGCTTAAACGTGAACAAAGGCTGAACAAAGTATAAGTCGTCTGGTTTCCCTCATCGTCGACACGATGAAGAAGCTTTCTGAAATGGAAAACGCTTTGTGTAAGGCCAGTGGACAGGTAGAACGAGCTAATTCTGTTGTTCGTCGGCTGAAGGTGGAAAATAATCACCTGAGGCATGAGATGGAGGCTGCAAATGTAAGAGCTGCTGAGTCAGCTGCTAGCTGTGAAGAAGTGTCGAAGAGGGAGAAAAAGACACTGATGCAGTTTCAGTCTTGGGAGAAGCTAAAAAGCTTGTTTCAGGAAGAGCTTATAGCTGAGAAACGCAAGTTGACACAGCTAGAACAAGATCTGGAACAAGCTAAAGAACAGCGAGATCAACTTGAGGTACTATAGATACTTTCTCAGCTGTGTGTTTGTTATTTAAATGTTCTGTAATCGCTAGTTATACCTTTTGAATGTTGGATTAGTTCGTGCCTGCAGATGATACGAAATTCCAAAGATAGGGGGATTTAAATCTTACAGATATATAGCGAGTGTAAACATTTGTCGAGTTTTTCTTTACCAGCCCCTGAAGTTACATAATTAGCCTAAAAAAGAAAGAAAAAGATACAGAACTTGAGATCTTCAAAGCTGTGATTCCCTGTTTCAGCACTGCTATGAATCTGCCGCAATCACAAATTATTATGCCGTACAAAGATTAATGCCATTAATAAATTCAGAAAATCAGCTGCTCTTACTTTGCAAGGGTGCTGACAGGTTGCTCTCTCTCTCTCTCTTTGATACTTTATTTAGACTCGGGCATTCACAATTAAATAGAACTTTCCATTTACATTTTTTTTTTCTATCCTCCAGTGTTATGTTTGACAAACTCTCTAAACAAAGTCAACAATATGAGGATCAGACTAAGAATCATATCAACAAGTATGCTGAAGCAGGTTTCGGACTTTAGTAATTGCATAACGTCCACTTGATGAAGAAGAATATAGAGCTTGGGCAGAAGAATTCTTACAAGCAAAAAATTCAGTCTCACTTGATCGAGATGATTTGGTAGTTGCTGTTGCAGAAAAGATTGAAAGGGACTTGATTCTACTCGGCGCTACAGCAGTTGAAGACAAACTTCAAAAGGGGGTGAGCATGAAAACTAAATCATTTATTTTCAATAATATTTTGTCATTTATGCAAGAAATTATGGCTCAGCATAGTGGTATTACAACTTTAGATCATAGCGAAATGCCTGTTAATGCTCTTGGCAGGCACAACTCACTAATTGGAGGTAATTGTCTACACATTCACCTTCCTGTCTTGTTAGCTCATTGCAATTGGAGGTAATTTCTACACATTAACTAAATCACATTTTTTGTTATTGAGTACTGACTACGTTCTTAAAGTTTATTGTTTTTTAGCGAAACAATTATGAGACTTAATTGTATTTTCAAGTTTAGAGAACCGAATCAGCTACAAATATGTTAATGACTAAATCACATTTTTTGTGAACGTATATAGGGTCTTTTGACGACATACTTAGAATTAGGGCTGGCATAACAGGTCACACGAACCTGTTAAGACACGTACCTGTTAAGACACGAACCTGTTAAGGTTAAACACGAACACGACCTGTTAGCTTATCGTGTCATTTTTCTCAAACACGAACACGACACGAAAATAAACAGGTTAACCTGTTAAGACCTGTTAACAACCTGTTAACACTTAAACATTATTCCAAGCCAAATCCAGTCAACAAGAAGTCAAGAAAAACAACAAATCGAATAACATCAAATCCTATAATTACAAGAACAAAAACGTATCGAAGCCATTTACAGAAAAAGTAAAAAAACTACCCGATCCAATCACATATCCAGATAAGATTACAAATCCAGTAGTCATGCATCTTTGACTTTTTTTTTTTTTTTTTTGAACAGGTCATGCATCTTTGACTGAATAACATCAAATCTTATATTATAGGCTACAACAATAACATTAGTATATTAAATTAAAATTTTAATATACTAACATCAAATCCCATCACAGCCAAATCCCGTCAACAAGATTACAAGAACAACGACAAATCGAATAACAACAAATCGAATAAACCCATCACAGCCTTTGCCTTGATTTCTTGAACCGGATCTTGAAGCCTTTGTCTTGATTTACTTGCGTTTGTGTTTGAGTGATTCGGTTATGATGATGGTGATGAATCTGAGATGAGATAGGTAAGAATGAGATAGGTAAGAATGATGGTGATGAATCTATGATGATGGTTATGATTCGGTTGTGGGAGAGAATGAGATAAGCTGATAAAAAAAAAAAAAAGAGAATGAGAGATAAGGGAGGAGAGAGGTAGGTTAGTAGGTAAGATGTAAAGATGGGGCGGACAAATATTTAGGGTTAGGATTTTGGAACTTATATATACAATATCATAACAGGTCACTAACAGGTCTTAACAGGTCTGACCTGTTAAGACACGAAAATTAACAGGTCTTAACAGGTCTGACCTGTTAAGACACGAAACCTGTTAAGGGTCAAACACGAACCTGTTAAGAACAGGTCGTGTCGTGTCGTGTCGTGTTAACAGGTTTCGTGTTAAAATTTGCCGGCCCTACTTAGAATTAAACAGCACTATAATTCTTGTCCTGCAATTTGCTTCTAGATGATTGTCCTCGTTTACAAATTTTTCTATCAACTCATGGATTTATCATCAGGTGGAGGACGTGAATCAGGAGGCAATTTATCAAACCAGGTCATTGAGAACACAGCAACCAGCAATAAGGATGTTCGTTTTAGGAGAACGTCATCTTATAGTGACGCTGATGTGTCGGAGACAGCATCTTTCAGTGAGATGCTTAAAAGCAACATCAAGAAAGCAACACCATTTCCTGATGCAGCTACCGCGTTAGAAAGTGCAGACGGACAAGGGGTAAAACTGTAAAGAAAAAAGGGGAAGAGGGTAGGCAAATTGACCCAGCTCTTCTTGGGTTTTAGGTTACCAGCAATCGGATAATGATGGAGAGATTCCACGTATAGAAGACTGAGTTATGTCTTCATTTGTTTCATCATCTGTTGTTCATTAATTAGTTCGTACTGATATGAAAGCCCTAAGGTTTTGTGCAAAGTGTTTTTTGAAAGATTTTTTTTTTTTTATAGGTTTTGTGCAAAGCTTTTCATTAATTAGTGATGTTGGGGTAATGAGGTTAAGCTGTATAGAGTATGATATGCTTGTAAAGCTTGTACAGACCTTATTGTTATTCAAGTTCTCATATGTAGTTTAGTTGAAAATAAGTTGGAAATTTTATTTTCTTTTTATATTCAAGCTTCAATTGCTTGATTCAGCTTCCATTCACTCTATTTTTCATGTTTTGCAGCTTAAAAATGTAGCTCAAAACACATGGTAGGTCTTTTTGCCTATTATCTTATTTTGTATCACAGGTGATACCTAATATCTTATTTTGTATCACAGGTGATACCTAATATTTGGTATGTATCACAGGTGATACCTAATATCTTATATTTTGTATCATTGATACCTAATAAGTTATTTTGTATCACAGGTGATACCTAATATGTTAACTGTTGTATAACAGGTGATACCTAATATCTTATTTTGTATCACAGGTGATACCTAATCAGTTATTATGTATCACAGGTGTTACCTAATATGTTAACTGTTTGTTTATTTTGCCTTTTCCACCTTAATTCTCAAGTTATAAAAATTTTGTTTTCACAAAATTTTTGGTCATCCTAGCAAGCATTTATAACGTATTTAGGAATAGATGCATCTCTCAAAAAGTTTTTTAGTTTGTAAGATATATTTTCTGGATATTTTAATATTCAATGTTTTATAGGTTGTGGTCGCCTTGGGGGAACTTTCATACGTTTTCGTTCATTTTCATACATATTTGTCCGTTTTCTTCCGTTTTCGTTCGTTTTTAAATGTTTCTGGCCGTTTTTATACGTTTCTGAATATCACAAGTGAAATTCTGTGATATTCAGAATATCACAAGTGATATTATCACAAGCAATATTCTGAATATCACAAATGATATTCTGAATATCACAAGTGATATTCTGTGATATGTGATATTCTGAATATGACAAGTGATTTTTTGAATATCACATGTGATATTCTGAATATCACAAGTGATTTTCTGAATATCACATGTGATATTCCGTGATTTTCTAAATATCACAAGTGATATTCTGAGTATCACACAAGTGATATTCTGAGTATCACATGTGATATTCTGTGATATTCAGAATATCACATGTGATTTTCTGAATATCACATGTGATATTCTGTGATTTTCTGAATATCACAAGTGATATTCTGCGATATTCAAAATATCACAAGTGATATTTTGAGTACCACAAATGATATTCTGAATACCATAAGTGATATTTTGTGATATTCAGAATATCACAAGTGATTCTTTGAATATCAAGTGATTTTCTAAATATCACAAGTGATTTTCAACTAATGTTTTGTAACATGAAAATCACAAGTGATATTCTGAAAATCACAAGTGATAGATATTCAAAAAATAACAAGTGATATTCAGAATATCACCAGTGATGTTCAAAAAATCACAAGTGATATTCCGAATATTAGTTGTGATATTCAAAAACGTATAAAAACGGACGAAAACATAAGAAAATGGATGAAAACATAAGAAAACGGATGAATACGTATGAAAACGGACGAAAGCATAAGAAAATAACAAGTGATATTCAGAATATCACAAGTGATATTCTGAATATCGCAAGTGATATTCTGAATATCACAGAATATCACATGTGATACTCAGAATATCACTTATGATATTCTAAATATCACAGAATATCACTTGTGATATTCAGAAAATCATAGAATATCACATGTGATATTCAGAAATCATGTAAGTGGCAGCACTAACAAAGATAACCAGTAGTACTAAGCTCCATTGAACAACATTAAAACCAACTAGCAGTACTAACCAATGTGTGATTTTGTATGTATCACAGGTGATACCTAATAAGTTATTTTGTATCACAGGTGATACCTAATAAATTATTTTGTATCACAGGTGATACCTCATAATGTAAGTAGGTAACTATAGTTTACGCAAACTCTTTGTGTTGGTCACTAAGCCCAACTTATTTTTCTTTATTGGGCTAGTGTAACAACAAGTATTCAGCCAAAATCACACATTTTTCTGATTTATTGTGATACGTGAGTTGTTCACCAGTCAATAGTTAGGGTCAAATACAGTTGAAAACACTCGCAAGAATTATTGATAGTTGGTATAAAATGTGAAAAAATCGTCATCCTAAAAAAAATTAGTAGACTTGTATTTATATTCTACTACATTGAAGATTGCACTACTCGAAAACTATTGAGCCGTTAGCAACATGCTAATAATAAGAAAATAATGCTATGAAAGTTTATAGACCACACGTTCACATTTCAACCTGATTATGAAAGAAGCGCAACGTCATATTCAGCTTGGTTAGAATGAATAAACAATCTATCATGAGTAGTAAAAATACGTGTTCTTGACTGAATATTTGTCTATACAACCAATCGGTGAAGAACAAAGATGGCAAATTGATTGTAAACATCACTCCTTTAGTCCTAAGAACTTTCGATATATATTGAAGATATATGATATAGCCAGTCAACAAAAGACGAACACTCTATAATCAATGATACATATACTTTTCTGTTTACATCCCCACTTCCGAGAGTATATAAGAACCGCATGGGCATTCCAAACAATTTTATAAGAACTGAAATCTGTCATACAAACCCTATGAGAATCGGTAACGATTCTTACAACTCTCTCATCCGGCATTATTATCATCAAAGAACAAGTTCAAGCAGGTAACTGAAGCCTTACATTGTTCTTCCAGCTGCATTGTAAATGGAAAATCATCACCACACAAATTATCAGCAATAGTCACTAAAAGTGTAAATGAAACATTTGTTCCCTGAGGTTGCAAACTGGGCGGGTCTAAACAAGTCAGAATGGGTCATTTTGATACGGGTCTAAATGATACGGGTATAAAACAATTCAGGATACATTATAGGTGACTATTGAGTCATTTGACCCGTTAGACCCATTTAATCCATTTCTTATTTTGGAAAACTTTCTAAGTTTACCCATTTGATGTATTAGATATGAAAATAACCCAAATCGGTCCATTCATAAGTAAATGGGTCGAAATTGCCAATCTAATGGTAAAATTTAATCATTTAGTTTATGCCATGTTGCATTTACCTTTCAAAGTAGTAATAGAAAAAATCAGCATAGAGCAGTGTCTGGATTAACCCTGCTATCCAAGCTGCAACACCAGACAAAGTATTAATATAGTCCATAAGGCTTGTGAATTCGATATGAATGAAAACACAGGCTTCTTATATTAACGCCTAAACAACTTCTTTAGTGTGAATTAAAGCGAGAAAGAGAGACATACTGATCCAATGGACATAATGTGGTTCAGTGAAGTAACGGTAAATCCAGTTCACAATGTATAAACCTCGTTATGCGCTGCAAAAAGCAATACAAATTTAGTTTCACTCCACATGGAAACCTTAGATGTTCAAAATATACAATGCACTTGTATCTGAACGGCAGAACCTATAATGCAATTTGAATTAGTACTGCAAACTTTTATTACCCAAGAAGAAAAACATATGTTTAATTCTAATATGCAAGTACAAATTGCTTTGTGGATATTAGTCATGAAACTTGGCATAAATGTCAAAAGAATCTCGAACAGTTAGCATCTTACCTCCTTTTCAAGACCCACCGCTACTATCGTTGGACTGCATCTGACCATAAAAACAGTTGACCTGAACCTGAGAACCTTCACGTAACAGTTGGATTGAAGGGAATAAAACCTCACAGCAGTAGGAGAATCCACAGATGTTCCTGATTGAGAAACATTAGAACCATCCCTGCCAGGTGCACTCAGATAGGTACAATTTTGACTCAACGCTGACCTGGGGCTTCATCACCTGCAACGACCATGAGTAACGGATGTAGCAGTATGAACTTGTCATTTTCATCAGACTTTGCAGGAATATGCAGTAACTATAAAAAAAGTGACAGGGCCAACCCGCTTTGACACTAGCACGGTAAAATCAGAAGCATCCTCGACATCAATTACTTGAAAACCATTCTGATAACCAAGCAATAGTACGTGTCTGAAGGAAGCAGGACCGATTTCTAATCTGTTGAAGCCGGCCCATATCACCTGGTTACATTAAATATATAAGATAGTAGGCCTTCAGTCAAGTTATCGATGTTTCTTGTTCTTTGCAGCAAGACTAGCTGAGGAAGTATTGCAACTGCTTCCAGATATAAGGAGAATGTCCACATTACCTGCTCAAAAAACATTGCTAAATTATCATTAGTGATAAAAACTAAAGGTCGCAATTCCAATAAATAGATATTAAAACATTAAATTTTGTATTTGGCACGCAGATTGTTAACAAAAATATCAATAAATTATTATTTTCCATAAAGTGCTTCAGCAACAGGACCCATTTCAAGGTTTCAACCCAACAAGTCTGGCAACTTATAATTTCAATACCTAACACATCTGTTTGACCCATTATCCAACCCGACCATGTTGTTGGTTTTCCACCACCTCCAATAGAAAACCAGAAGTAACTTTCATTAAAACTTTGCTTGGTTGATATGGTGCCTTTTTGTAAAGTAATTTTGAGACAGTAGAATACGATATGAACTAAACTGAAATACATAACATATACTGTAAATAGCAAGGTTTTAATACCTCTTTGAAAGTTAACTTCTCGTGAACAAGTAATGCCAAAAGCAAACAAGGGACCATGAGGATATAATGACGAAAGGTGTCTTGATCTTTATCATAGGATCTACGAACAACCTTGTGATGTCTCATGTACCATACAATAGAGAAAGAGCTCCCAAGGAAGATCAACTTCATAACGGTATTGTAAAATGAGATAAAATCAGTAAATAGATCCAAGTAGCGAGTGACAAAGACCAGCGCATAGAGTTCCTGTGTTTTCAATGATACACCTGCATATAACGCAAGTAAAAGATCAAAGACAGTTGCATGAACTTATGGTCAGTACCGAGTATAATGTTCAGTATTTAACATGTTTGCCTATCAACCCTAGCCCTAGCCTCATTTATAGGAGTTCTTGATTAGGATTTATCTTTTCAAAAAGCTTGCAGTCTAAGAAGGTGATTTCATACAATACTGATAAAAATCCGGATATCACATGTGATATTCAGAAAATCACTTGTGATATTCAGAATATCACCTGTGATATTCAAAATATCCATATTCTGAATATCACATGTGATACTCAGGATATCGATACTCAGAATATTAAGTATTATCTGTGGTCTTCTATGGCTTCGCCGAAGGCGTCTTCTATGGCTTAGCAGCAGAAGACGCCTTCGGCCTTAGCCGCATAAAACTTCTTTTATAAATGCTTCTAATGTAGTATTCTATAAATGCTTCTAATGTGTTTTTCTTCACAAAATCATTATTACTTCCATAAACATCAAATAGTCACAGCCGACGCCTTCGGCGAAGCCGAAGGTGTCTTCTGCGGCAAAGCCGAAGGCGTCTTCTGTGGCTAAGCCTTCGCATAAAACTTCTTCAATAAATGCTTCTAATGTGTTTGTTAACTCTGAAAACCTAATTTCTAGTCAATAAATAACTCACAAAATCACTATAACTTCCATAAACATCAATTATTCAGTCTAAAATCATCATATCTTCAATATAATCTCAATAAACAGTGAGTATCATTATATATTCATTTCTAGGGTTTCGGTATACCTGCAATCGGATTGTTGACTGATGTTTCCTTCATCCTTTTCGCCGGAGATTCCATTTTTTCTGATTAATTGATGAAATGCGCATAGAAATGGCGTTTTTTAGGGCTTATTTTGATCGATTTTCGTTTGTGACTAGTGTGTGTTTTATTGGTAGAGAGTATGAGACGAAAATGAGCGGTTAGTGGGTTTGTGTTTTGGTGTAAAATTATGAAATTGACCCTCCGTGTATTTTTTTAATATCAATTGGTATCATCTCAGCCATTGATTAAATTTAAATCAATGGGTGGGATTTGTCCCTTGGTATGTGAGAGTTTTATGGTATGTAGAATAACTCCACTCAATACTTACATGTTGCAATTCATTTACACTTTATGGTGTGGGGACATAATGGTATACGTATTAAACATAAATATAAATATGATCCAAGCTTTATTGTGGGTTTGAGTTCATTAGGGTTAAGTTCAGGGTCGTCTCATAGTTTTTGGTTGCTTTAGACAATAATAACAAAGAGAACCTATTATACTTGTAAACTAAAAAAAAAAAAATGCATATAAACTTGAATTATATTTTTTATAGGTAAAGGGATTCATATAAACTTGAATTATATGACTCACATATGTTTAATATTATATGTATTTATATGTAAAACTAATAAAAATATTGCCCCTTTTAAGTGAAGGCCCCGTGCGACGATACCTGTGTGACGATACCTCTGGTTAAGTTTATGCTACATTGTAATCTATAAATATTGGTTATTAATAAACTCACAGAGTTTTCATTATCTAACATGGTAACAGAGTAGATTTAATCTTCAGACATAGTCGGCCATTGTGTGCCACCATCTTGAGCCATCACGTCAAACCTTCTCTAAAATCTCTATCTTTTCACTTGTCTCTTTAGAGCATCCACAATGCTCAAAGTATTCAATGACTTGAAGCATTTAATACATAGTATATTTATTAGCTAAATATTTTGAGAAAGACTTGATTTTTGTCAAGTCTTTGTAAAAAGCTTTACAAAAAACTATTAATACAATGCAAAAAACACATTTAAAAGACATTTTAGAATAGGGAAAAGCTTTTGGCAATTTGACCCATCGATTGTCGATGATCTAAATTTGTGCCAAAACCTCAATTACCGCCCTTTCTTTTCTTTTCTACTCTTTAGTTGCTAGGTGCCAAACCAAACCAAAAGAGTTAGGTGACGTACATCATTCTTTTCTATATTTTCTTTCTTCTCCGTTCTTTTGTTGTTGTTGTTGTTGTTGTTGTTGTTGTTGTTGTTGTTGTTGTTGTTGTTGTTGTTATTGTAAAAGATCTTTTTCGTGTCGTGACTGTTGTTCAACGCCACACAAACAAACAGAAATAAACACGTAGTAATAAAAAAATGTTTTTCTTATTGTCTTTAATATAAAGAGTAAATTACAAAGATGGTCCTTGTGGTTTGCGTTGACTCACACTCTTGGTCGTTTGACTTTCTTTTTGCACACACACTCACTAACTCTGAAGGCAAAATAGTCTTTTAATGTCTATCCACAGGGACCATATGTATAATTTAGCTTATTGGATATGCTATGGCTATCTTTAATTGTATTGTTTTGTTGAAGTTGTTGTTGCTTTTCTAAATAAGAAATTTTGTTGTTAAAGAAACAACTTATTTTGATTAAAAGCTATGATCTTGATGAGAAATTTTGAACACATTGTTAAATGAGTTTTATTGGGAATACCGAATTCAGTTAAAAGGTTGGATCTTGAAATTGGTTCTGTAAAAAAGATTTAAGAAAGAAATCATATAAAGATTGATCCTTTATGTAGTTTATTAAAAGAATTGTTTATCTGCTTATTATTCAAGCAGGGATCTTTTAGTATTTAAATGAATTTTGTAAAGCTCTCTCTCAAATAAATAAGCAGTTAATAAGCTCTGTTCTTTTTTAAAGCTTATAAGAAGGTTATATTAAGCTGATTAAAACACCCTTTTTGATATTTTCATCTGCAAAATAAATAAGCGTTTAATAAGATCTCATCTTATTAAGCAAATAAGCACTTTATATCACACGACATAAATAACAAACCACAATCTCAACGGAAACCACATAATACATAAAAAGTTATGGATCCAACAACAAGATTATAGATCCATTTATCAAAATACATAAAAAGCCAAAACACATCCCGAATCAAAACATAAGATTAAAATGAAAAAGCTGGTACTTATTTGGTACAATATGCGTTAAAGCCAATTCTAAAGATGGAGATAACATTGCATTTGTGATGAGCACGTAAATCAAAAGCTGGTACTTATTTGGTACAATATGCGTTAAAGCCAATTCTAAAGATGGAGATAACATTGCATTTGTGATGAGCACGTAAATCAAATTAAATGGAAGATATCAAGAGATTGATTAAACCTAAACATTGACCCTCAAGAACATACTAAATATTTAATCTTCCAATCAGATCCAAACTCCACCATCACCATCATCGAACGACTCCGAAGGCAAACACCACCACCATCGCTAACCCAAATCACCACCACCAAATCGCCACCATCACCATCATCAGTCCAACACTAAACCCCCAACCTCGCCACCATCACTCCACCACCAAACCCCCAACCCCGCCACCATCAATCCACCACTAAACCCGCACCCCCGCTACCATCAATCCACCACCAAACCCCCAACCCCGCTACCATCAGACATCGCCACCATCAGTCCATCACTAAACGTCCACCCCCGCTACCATCAGTCCGCCACCAAACCCCCAACCCCGCCACCAAACCCTCACCCCCACGACATCAGACCGACAGATCTGGTGGTTTTCTTGGTAGGGATCAAACAAAATTATACCATTTATTATTTAGATTTGTTGAGGGTAAGTAGGGCTGGTAAATGAGGTAAGGGATGGCCAGATTTGTCGTGTGGGTGGCCGGATTCCATCGTTGGTGATCTGTGGCAGAGGAGAGAAAGTGAGTGAAAGTGTGTGACTATGTGTGAGAGAGTAATAGTTTTGTGTGTATTTATGTGTGACAAAGGAAAAAAAGAAATTGAAAAGACTATATTACCCTCGTGTTCTTTGCACATGAGGGGTGTTTAACAGTCAAATCTAACGTCGTTTGGTCAAAGGACTTTTAGTGTTAAGGGTTTCAGAGTTAATGACTGTACGTGCAAAAAAAAAAAGTTAAAGGATCAAGAGTGTGAGTCAATGCAAACCACAGGGACCATCTTTGTAATTTACTCTAATATAAATGGTTAAAACAAACCAAAACAAAAAATCTGGCAGTCAACAACAAAATCTTTTCTTAATAGTCCATTGATTATCTTTTCTTTCCTATATTTTGTTTTTGAACGAACTTTTCTTTCCTATATTCAATCATGTTTTTCTTATTGTCTTTAATATAATCACAACTCATGTGATTAAGCCTTATCATATGTGTAAAATAGCATTTAATAAACTCATTATTTTCATATTTATACATATTTAATGATTGTAATTAAGGAATGTGTTGCTATAGATGGAATGATTGATGTTAATTAATTATTTATTTTTCAATTAAGATAACCTTAATCACAACCCATTATAGGGTTGTGGTTAACAAAACCCTTAATATAAATGGTTAAAACAATCAAAAGCAAAAAAATCTTGCAGTCAGCAACAAAATCATTTCTTAATAGTCCCTTGATTATCTTTTCTTTCCTATATTCAATCATAATCGTTTCCTTTCTTTCAAGCTTATGACTTATCTCTTATTCCTTCTACCTTTCATTTTTATTAATAGAAAAAAACAATCAAACCAAACTTCTGCAGCTACATTATCAAGACGTGTGAAGATTTTGGACACTTTCTTCGCTTGCAATCGAATATGCTTCATCAGCAAATTTCCTATAAGGTTTTTTTATTGTTTTTTCCCTCCGCTTGAACTGCGAGGGAGTATGAGATTATAGTATAGTCGGCCCAAGCCCGGTATGTGACAAACGGTAATTTTCTCACTAGTATTTAAATAATACCTGTCAATTTATTATGACTAAATCACTAAACTAGGCATTTACATGAGTACATAACTATCACGGGAAAACAAACTCGCACCCTGTGTCACACAATAACTCACCAAAACTATTAAATCTCACCAGGAACAGTGAATTTTTCCCATTCTCACATTTACAAACTATAATGTAGTAAAAACGGGAGGTTATCTCACTTTTACTCAAAAACGGAACCACAAGCGTACCGACATCATCTCAGTAACAAATTTAAAACTCAGAATTTATTTTGAGTCAACCAACTCTAAATTCATTTATGTTTTATAAAAACGTCCCTAAAAAATTATTTTCCATATTCGTGTCAGTGCCGGAAAACCCATATTCAACACAGCTCAGCGGGACACGGGGTATCATTTAACTACCCTTCAAATAAAACCAACTAGTATAATACATAACTTATACCTCCACACCCTCTTTATCGTTTTCTCCTTCCTTGTCCGCCGCTCCACAACCCTAGAAGAAACCCAGTGACCCATCTCCATCTTACTCGTCTGTATATCTTTCTCTTCGACCTAGGAAGTAACCATCGCCCTCATATGATCGGTTCCCCAAAGTCAAACCATGGGAAACTGTATAAGATGAAAAAATTATACCCGAATGGAAGTTTTCCCTACCCCAAATCCGAAAGTAAAGATGGAACCACTCTCAAGTTTCCTCTTTTTATACAGCTATCCCATGCACAATCAACCACACCATCGCTTACAACCACTCAAAAATTCTGAGAAGACAAGGGTGTTCGAAGGAAAACAAGTGAATTGAAGTGGTTTTGGCTGGGGTTCGATTAGGATAGCAAGGGTTTCGGATTTGGATCTTGTTCGAATTCTTCTGAGTTCAAAGCCTCTCATTCGATTCTTCGTAAGGGTATAAATACTTTGTATTCGACTCTTTTCATATTCAATCCTTGTCATTCGAAATGTTTTTAATAGATTTTTGTTGATCTTTAAGATCGAATAGTAATTTATTTAAGTTCCAGATTTAAGTTGTTATCAAATTTTTGTTGCTAATGTTGTTGTTGTGGCATAAGTTGAGGAATCTAGGAACGGTCAATAAGTTAGGATATTGAAATCGCTGTGGTTGTTAAATATGTGTTTTGAGTCGAATGAATTGAAAAGATATTTAGGTTTGGTTGAGCCAAGAATGGCTGTTGCGAGAATTTGGTGCTAGAACCCTTTCGAATGACCAACCATTTAGGCTAGAAACTCTTGTCTCGGCCAAGGGGAAACTTGGTCACCCTGATTCGAATAGAAATCACCCAAACAGGGTGTGTTGTGGTGACCTACGGCTGAGGGAAAACCACCCCAACAGGGGAGGATTATGGCCGAATGTCCTTGCCAATCCAACCCACACCAGGCAGCCACCATGGTTGGTGTGCTAGCCATGGTTTAGACCTCGTACGAGCACATAGCTCAGCCCCTCAACTCACTCATTTTGCTACACAAGTTATTGTTCAATGGTGTGTGGGGAAAGAGTGGTCGATATGTTTCAGTTTGAACCTGGAAACTACCTTGACTTAACTCAAGGTGGAACCCCTAATGGGGTGAAGCCTCACTTACTCGACTTGAACCCACAATGGGTGTCAAATGTGACCATCCATACAAACCCCAATAGATTGTCCTTGGTTGTTAAGTATTCGGCCAAAACACAATGGTGTGTTAAGTGTTTTCCCCTTGTCCTAAGGTTAATCCTCACACTCGTATTCGGTCATTCCTTGTCGGATATAAGGATGGTTGTGCCAAATCAAAAGCCTCACATGACATTGAGACTATTATGTTGAGAAGTCGAGTAGTACTCGATCTCGATGTGAACCGAATCTTGACATTACAAGTCTATTTTATGTTGAAGTGTACGTTCGAAACTACTAGTAGACACACAAAGTTCTCATGGACTTGGGTGTGTATGCGTTTGTATATTACCAGGACAAATCAATCCATCTCACTTAGAAGCCCAACCCAAAAATAGCACCTCAAAAATCCAGTCCATACGAGGTGTGCTAGCTGCGGCTAACCTGAGCCCACCAGGCCCAATGTGGCTTTCGGTGGTAAAACTCTTAGTCCAGCCTAATACTAGGACCACCCTCTCTCTTTGACTCAGTTGGGCCGCAGCCCAACAGGAGTTGATCTCATAAAAGATTGTAATGTAAATATTAGCCGCGTATCAAACTATAATAGCCGAGCACACAAAAATTCTATATCGAAGTCATTGTATAAGATTTGTGTTGACATGATTTTTTGACCAAATCTACCATAAAATTTGACCTCGAATTGTAAATGGTTACCTAATGTTGTCACACGTATATACATTTATAGAACATTACATTTCGACGTAAAAGATGTAAACCTATACACGTCGCCAAGATATGAAGCTCGTTATACTAACGACCAATAAATTTTATTATATATAGAATAAAATACATATAAATAGATGTACGTTTTATCACTTATAAACGTTGTTTTGAAACCGGACAACTAAATACCCACGTCATTAACAAGAATTAGAAAATGTAATCTTAGCAAAACCATACTTGAACTATTATAGCAAGAATCGAATGTTTTCTAAACGTATAATTGTGGAACCAATTTACAAAAACGAGTTGTAGCTAGTTTTTATTAATTTGATGAACCTAGTTGATTTTAATTAAACGAGGTAAACTAAACTTTTATCACGCAAACGTTATACAACATTTTCTTGAGTCAATAAACATTTAAATACTAAACGTCACTTACACGTAGTTTTATTTCATTTCAAAATCTATACAACTAATTATATACTCCCTTCGTCTCAATTTAATTGTCCATATTTCCTTTTAGGGATGTCTCAAATTAATTGTCCACTTTCCTTATTTAGTAAAAACTAGAGAATCTAGTGGAGGAATATTTCATTTTAGTGGTTGAAAATTAAAGTGGCCCCATTTTTATTAAACTTTGTGTTTTCTCTCTCCTGACAAATAAATTGAGACGGAGGGAGTATATATTTTTTCTAAACTACACATCCTTAATATATACCACATCTCGATAATATCTATTCGTGCTTTCGAACCATCCATTTCATCATCTTCCGAATTTCGTCAATCAAAACCCTATAAGACTCCCATATCTTCATTGTTGTACATTAAGCATTTTGTAGAGCAATACTTACAATTACCTAGGAATCTATTCATAACCTCACTTGCTACCACACAAGCAACAACAACGTAAACACTTTAAAAACATTTGAATTAAATTCTGTAAAGACTTAATTTAGTACTTGAAACTAAAAAATGACTTATTAATCTAGGTTGCGTGTTGGTGCCATACATTTCCTAGATTCACAACATTCACTGTTCAGACTATTAAAGGTGAGTTTATAGCCCCACTTTACTTATACTTATTTTACAAATATGGGGTGAGAAACATGCAAATTATTTTATGGACCACAACACTATTAAATTTTCTTAAAACTATTACGTAGTTAGCCTAAGCCCTAGAACCCACTATCATGCCCATTTTCATGAGTCGTTAGTTCCCTTTGGGAAGCGTGATTGCTTAAGATAGATCTATTGGGGTGACTCCCCCGTTCGGTTGACAGGTCAATGCGGGCGTATAGCAAGTCGGACTACGAATGTATTGGGTTAAACACTCGCTAAGGGTCCATTGACTATTATTTATGTGCTATAGATTAGCGCACTAAACTGTCGAGCTTCGGTTGCATGAACTTAGAGCTAGCGCGATAGACTATTTTGTATGACATTATATGTGTTGTAATGATCGTACACAAAACTATTGGTCCAAATTCTATTAATTACTGCTTTAACTTAAACCTATGAACTCACCAGCTTTTTGCTGACTTTTAAGCATGTTTTCCTCAGGTGTGTAATTTGATTGTTTATGGCTAGGATTTGGCAAGGCAAGGGTCATAACCCTTTTTCAGAAGAATTGGCAGACATGAATTAGACTTGTTTTTATGTGGGACCACTGGAAACTAATGGGTCTATTTTGTTTAAACAATTAATCATCTTTTGTAAACTCTAATTGTTGACTTATTTAAAACGGAGTATGTATTCTGTTCTTTGTTTACCTTGTGTTGTGATTCCCAATCCACCAGTAGCACCCTCAAAGTTCTATATGCTTTCGCGACTGTTAAATTTTGGGGGTGTTACACGGTATGTGGGTTAGGGTCCATTAGGGTTATCCACGAGGTTTTCATTATCAAACATGGTATCGGAGCGGGTCTGATCCTCAGACCTAGGCGGCTATATTGAGCCGTCTTCTCTAGGCCTCCTAGTCACACCCTATTGCAACCGTTATTCATTTTCTTTGAAAAAAATGCTAATTTTCGGCCAAATAATTGCATATTGTTTTGTCCATAAATTTCAAACTGTTTGTAATTAACTGAAGTGGTTAGCGTCATTTTCTTCGTTTTTCAATTATGCACAAAATCCAACTTGAAACTCACCTCCGTCAGCCGTCGGACACGCCTCCACGAGCCATCGGAAGCCGACTACCGAAAAAAATCTAATCTTTTTATTATTATTATTTTTTTCATTTTTTTTTTGCTTGCTTTTGTAGGTTTGGGTCCATTAAATTTTCATGCTATGTGTACTTTCTATATAGTTTGGTTAATAATATAATACACCTACGGGGTTTTATCAATTTAACAATACGTACATGGGAACATGTAATCTATCATTTGTATTATTATTATTTTATGTATACTATATAAGTTAGTTACTAAATTTCATGAATATTATAGACGGATGACATCGAGAAAGTGCAACAATAACTGTATCACAGGAATGTTATCTTAGGGATCGATATGAAAGTGATGTATGATAATTTTCAATGGAGATGGGCTTGGCGTCGCCCCATTTGAAGTGGCAAGGAGCTGGCAGAATTCAACGAGCTTATAGATTTACTTTGAAACTTTCGTCATGGTACATGGGAAGACAGTTGAAATTTCTTGTTAAGTAACTCGAACTTGTTTTCTGATAAATCAGTACGGGTTGCTATTGATAAATGAGGGCTTGTCTCGACTAGCCATCTAACTATATGGTCTTCTTTCATTCCCTCTAAAGTCTTAGGTTGTGTTTGTTTCATGGGAATGAGAATGAGGAATGAGTTTCGTTTCTTAAAAAGTTGTTTGTTTTGAAGGTTTGGATTTTAAAATTGGTAATCAAAACTATAAATTTGGGCATAACTCATACCCACCATGATGGTTGGGTTTTCTCTCTCTTGAATCATACCCATGCCTATACCCATACCCACCTCTAAATCAAACGCCCCCTTAATTTTTGTTTAGCGTGCCAAGAGAAACCGATTCCAACTAGAGTGGAGTTGGACTTCAAATGTATATGAAATACCTTCGATCATGTGTCCCATTTGTGTCAATGATTCTGAGATAGTTGATCATATTCTGACCAAATGTGATTGAGTGTCTTACATTTGGAAAAAAATATTTTTTTCGTGGTGGGGTTTTGAATTCAAGACGGGTTATGCGTTTTTTAAAATTATTGATTTCATCAAAAACCTTAGTTCGGAAAAAAGAAGTTATTTCAAGCACATCAACTTTCATGGTTTGAATCCGTTATATTCTCATCATTTTGGTTGATTTGGAATTCAGGAAATGAGAAGATTTTTGCAGCTAAAAGGTACTTGGTAGAGGATCTCCTCATCAAACTATAACATCTTTATTTTTGTTGGTTGAACATGTGTTAAAAAACTAAATCTTGATTGGGCTTTATAACTTTCTTATCTATGGACGCATGCATATTATGTTTCTAGTTCCAGAACTAAGTGTTTTGTAATATGCTTGCCTTCTAGCACTTTCTAAGAAAGTAGCATATTTTTTAATACAATTAGCCGTTTTAAATTATAAAGAGAGAAAAAAATATAAATTATTTATAAAACTAACATAGTTCAATATGTCTCTTAGAGCATCCGCAATGCATAGCTTTTCCAAAAGCTTTTTACTATTTCAAAAAAGTCTTTCAAAGACTTTTTGGTAGGGCTGTAAACGAACACGAACGGAGCCTTGCTCATATTCATTCATTTAATTTTAACTGACAAATAAACGGACACGAACGCTTAAACGAACGAATTTTCTTATTCATATTCGTTTATTAAGAAAATGAGTTATTCATGTTCGTTGATGTTCGTTCATCAAGACACTAAACGAACGCTAAACGAACATAAACGATCGAACATAAATGAAAATAGACAAACAAACATAAACTTTATTGAATTATGCACAATATATTGTTTTATAAGTGTTGTTTTGTTTAAACAAACCAATTTTAAAATCATACAATTAAAAGATATGATTTACAAACATAAATACATAAACGAACGTTAACGAATGCATAATCGGACGTTCATGAATATAATTGAACGGACGTGACTTTTGTTCATGTTCGTTCATTTAACTAAACGAACATAAAATATTGTTCATGTTCGTTCATTTAATAAGTAAACGAACATAAACAAACTTTTTACTGAACGGTTCATGAAATGTTAACTGAACGTTCAGTTCGTTTATAGCCCTATTTTTTTATATTAAAAAGGTAATATAATTAAAATGTTAAAAACCTTTTCAATGTTTTGGCATTGTGGATGGCTTACTTTTTCTATCAAACAGAATGGTAAATTTGCAATGACGTCATTGACCACGTAATTTGTTTATTAACGGTAAAAGTCATTGACCATGTACCCGGTATGAAAGCGACTTATAATCTTTAAAGATTAAGGGTATTGGCAATGGGCAGCGGTATCCTAGCGGCAAGGGGGAGGCTGCCGGTGAACACCGCCGCCAACTCCCAAGCCGCTAGAATCCTCTCATTCCAAATCCTGCACAAGACGCAGAAGCCAAGGGGAAAAGGACAAAAAATTTTGTGGAACGTTGGAGTCAAACTAGCCATTTGGCAATTTGATTATTTTTTTTTTTAAAAAACTTTATTACACTATATATATAACACTCAATATATTTTTACACACATATACATATATTTACACATATATAACACTCAATATATTCACTCACAATGGCACCAAAAAAAATTTTGTTCCTCCCTGTAAGAACACGAAAAAGGCTACGTCGCAAGGTTCGGGTCAATAAAACCAACCACAACTTTCGGATTTTTTAAACGATCCGAACATGTTGGTGTATGCTAATCTTTTGGCTTCCCATATTGCAAACAACCAACAACTTCCGACTCAAGAAACCATTCCGGTTGATGTACAAGGTTCGTCAACCGAACAAGAAGTTGACGAAACGGAGGAAGATGATCCGAAGGGAAAAAGCAAGGTCGATTGGGATGAAGACGATGAAGTGAGATTGTGTCAAACGTGGTGTTATCACACGGAGACTAAGAAGGGGGTGGCGTGTAAACGCGAAAATTTTTGGAAGAAAGTTTTGGACCATTACATCGCAAACGGAGGCGACCCCACACGCACTTATCATAGTCTAAACTCAAAGTGGCGAAAGATGATGGAACAAATGTCGATTTACAACGGTCTCTTTATCCAAGGTATATTTTTTATAATTATTTTTATAATTATTTTTACGTTATATTTTTAAGTTGTTGTTTATTTTTTATAATTATTTTTACGTTATATTTTTTTATAATTATTTTTACGTTATATTTTTTAATAATTATTTTTAATATTGTTGTTTATTATATATTTATTTCAGTCACGTTTGAAGAAAAGTGGGCTCAACGATTACGATGTAGCTAAGCGGGCTAATGCTGATTATAAAAAACTCAAGAAGAAAAGTTTTCCTCACGCGAAGGCGTGGGAGGTGGTAAAAGATTATGATAAGTGGCAACAAGTTGCGCTACTTGGTGAGAGTACGTCAAAGAGGAAGACTCCAACCCAAACGGGGAGCAATGACGAGGGGATAAACTTCAATGACAAGGACGAGTCGTTCGATGTACCAAACTTGAACGAAGATAATACTCCAACCCAATCGCGCCGAAGCAAGAAAAGCCGCACCGAATCTGGAAGTGTCGGGGATCTTGAGAAAACATTCGCCGAATACACTATTTCGAAGCAGGCGTTGATTGAAAAACAAAAAGAACAAGCCGAACGAAAGAAGGAAAAAGACGAGCTTCAAATGAACGATTTAAGGAAGAAAACCAAGGCGCGTGACTGGAAGATTTACACCGAACCACACGAGCATATCACAAACACTCGGTTGTTGAAGGTGGTGATTCAACAAAAATCCGAAATCGCGGACACGTACGGGTGGGACAAATATTGGGAGGAGGAGTAGTAGCTTGGTTTTATTTCTTGTATTGTCGTTTTTATTATTTTTCGTATTTTCATTTGTAGTTTCGTTTTAATATCCGTATCGTAGTTTAATGTAATTTCTATTTGACGTTTAATGTATTTTTATTATTTATAATATTAATTGTTTGTTTTTGTATTTTATATATACATATAATTTTTATTATTTATAAAATTATATATAAATAATAAATAAATAAAATGAGGCATGATTCTGAATCCTCCAGAATCCACCCACTGCCAACACTTTTGGCTTCAGAATCCTCTTTTTTTTGCCTGCCACATGACACTCTGTGATTGGTCGGTGAAAATCCTCCTATGATTCCAAATCTTCCACTGCCAACACCCTAAAAGTCTATGCTTTCCATTTTTAATTATTCTAAACTCAAATATCAAAAAATTACAAAGTTTCTGTCACTCGAATGTGAATCTTTTACAAAGAATTCACGATATAATAGTATACTGTATTATTGTTTAAAAATCGATTTGATATAGTCAATTACATCTCCCATAAACAATGAAGTACACTTTTTTCACATATAGGCTAACACAACATTAATTAAGTAGATAAAATACTACGGAATAAATTATCAATATATTTAAAAGTGGGAATTTAGGCTACAGGAGAAAACAGTTGCCGCTACAGTGATTTTGTGTATAGCGGCACTGTTCACTTTTCACTGTAGCTACTGTAGCATTTTACTGTTGCGACATTTTTTATTTATTTATTTATTTATTTTTTAAATAATTCCGAAAAAATAAAATTTTGAAAAAAAAAAAAAAAAAAGGTTTTTGAAAAAATATTTTAAAAAAAGCTTTATTTGAAAAAAAAAAATACGCTACAGTGGATGAACATTTTTTTTTCTTTTTTTTTTTTTTTTTTTTTTTTTTTGAAAAAATACTTTCAAAAAAAAAATACAAAAAAAAAACATTTTCAAAAAACTTTATTTGAAAAAAAAATGATTATATGAATTCAGTGACCAACCATGCAATTAACTAACGAATAGTACCCTGATTATCAATATATGTGGTCAATACAATTCGTTTCGTGCTTTCTAGATTGCCGGTTCTATAAATAGTCAATATTTTATAACTAAAAATTGTATAAACAAACATGACATTCACTCTAATTTTTACAATAAAAACAATGAGATAGCGTAAATATATGCTATTAGATTTTTCGGAAAAAAATATACATTTTTTAAAATTAATTTTTTTAAACAAATTATTTTTTTTAGAAAAAATAATTTTTTAATTTCGAAAAAAAAAAGTTTTTGAAAAAATATCTTCAAAAAAATGTTTTCAAAAAAACTATATTTGAAAAAAAAATTAAAATAAATTTCTTTATTAATTTTTTTTTCTCTTAAATTATCTTTCAAAAACTTTCTTTTTCAAAATTCCCTTTTTTCGAAAATCTTTTTTCTAAAATTTTTTTTCTAAAAAATAATTTCGAAAAAATTAAATTTTGAAAAATAAAGTTTTTGAAAAAATATTTTCAAAAAAAATTATTTAAAAAAAAAACATTTTCAAAAAACTTTATTTGAAAAAAAAATGACTATATGAATTGAATGACCAACCATGTAATTAACTAACGAAAAATACCCTAATAGTCAATATTTTATAGTTAAAAATTGTATAGACAAAAATGACATTCACTATAATTTTTACAATAAAAACAATGAGATAGCCTAACTATATGCTATTAGATTTTATATAACCAATAATCAGGTTTCAAAGGTGATTCATATAAATTATGTGTTTACATTAATTTTAAAAAATAGTCTAAAAAATAGTCCTTTAGTTTTATCTTCAAACAAGACTTAACACCACACTCTCGCAGCAACGCGCGGGCTTCCTAGCTCGTTATACAGTAATTCTTGAACCAAGAAAGTAAGGTATAGTATCACAGGCTCGCAACTGCTTTAAAATTTCGGGATTTTGGACATTCTTCTGCTGTAGAGTTTTGCCGCAAACTCTTTTAGAGCCAACTCGTTTGTCTTGTCACTACAACATTCGATGCTTTTCGAAGAGACATTTCGACCCTTGAGCTAACAGCTCGCCGCTGATACTTTTGGCGGGGACAAATGTTACTTTTTGGTAGGGACATGTGGGTCCCACAGCCTTTGAGCTAGTCAAACTTGGTCCAGCGTGACATTACTCATGTCCCCGCCAAAAAGTCCCTTAATTAACCAGAAAAGTCACTTAATTAAGGGATTATGATAATTAATTAAGTCTTGTCCCTGCCAAAAGAACCATCCACTGTTGCAGTAAATTCTTTTGGCGGGGACATGTCCCTGTCAAAAAGAGTAATCCACTGTTGCATTAAATTCTTTTGGTGAGGACATGTCCCCGCCAAAAGCCTCTGACCCATTTTGGTGCAAAATGGGTAATTTCTAGATTTTTTCCCGATTTTTTTTGGAAAAAATCTACAACATCACAACCTGTATATATATCCAAATGCTACAACACCATAAAAGACTCGCATCACAAATTCGCTAAACATAATATCATACGTATTCAAATTCGCTAAGTTAACATAATAATGCATATGTATCCAAATTCGCCAAAAACGGTTCAAAAACCGTGATCACATGATCATCTACAAAACTATACATAAGCTAGCTATCCGCAAAATGGTCCAAAACTATACATAAGCTAGCTATCCGCAAAATGGTCCAAAACTATACGCGGGGAAAAATTTAGTGAGAATCCTAACACATAAACTACATAAACACATAATAATCCATGTAAATCAATACAACTTTTTCCATAACCCCAAAACAAATATTAACCGACCCATCGGGCCCAAAAAAGCCATACGCTACTCCCCAGTCTCCCCACTCCCCCCACTACCCTCCCCGGTACCTCGAGACTCACCCTGTGAAACATTTTGTGATCCCGATGTCCCCGGCAAGCCACTCGCTAGCCGCTCGGTCCAACCCGGCTGAGTCCTGGCCCAATCCAGCAAAATATCAATCTGTGTCCTTTGCGTGGACAGCTCCTGGGATTGGTTCTGCACGGTTTCCTGCAGCAAGGACGAGGAGGCTTGCTCGCGAGCTCGTGAGGCGCTGAGGGTCGTCTTCTGACCACCGCCGGGTAACATTGGACCTACGCCAGGAATATGACCGCGCTGCTTACCACCGATCACGTGGCGCATAATATCGAGGTCAGTCATAGTCGTCCCGGAGGAGGTGTTCTCTATCCGCATCCGTATCATCTCATTCTGTTTAGTTACAAAAAAACAAGAAAAGTAATATATAAGTCGTGATTTATTATATTGCATTAATGTGGGTGAGTTTTTGGAAATAAATTATACTTACGTATCTAGCCTCGGACACTGGAGACTCAAAGACGTCGCCTCTCGTATGGTTGTGTCTGTAAAGCTTGATCAAGTCTCTACCATCCGTGGAGTCGGTGGGGCGGCTCAACTGTTTATAAATAAAATCAATAACGACTCACCCAACACTATATATATAAATAAAATGATTAAAAAGTGTCTTACGAAGTTATCGCGTATAACAGCTAACGAATGGGATCCATGAAGGCTAGAACTCGTACTCGCGAGCCGGTTTTGCCTGTTGATCAAATTCTTTGGGTCTGACCAGTGCTTCACCTGCTTATTATAAATAATAAAAACTATTATATAAATGAATTATTATTATTATTATTATTATTATTATTATTATTATTATTATTATTATTATTATTATTATTATTATTATTATTATAATAATAATAATAATAATAATAATAATAATAATAATAATAATAATAATAATAATAATAATAATAATAATAATAATAATAATAACGTGTCAATCTAGTAATTTACCTGTTTTTCCCAATCCTCAGGCGTCTGGTTCGCCGGACGCTTATTTTTTATCTCTTCAACTTTCTCAACCCCACCTTGCCGTGTAAAATTTTGCAATTTGAATTTGTATTAGTTGTCATCGCATCGCTTTCTGAGGTAAGCTTCGATACTTCTGACAATATCATCTCCATCCGGACCGGCAAGGTGTTCGCCGAGATCAAAGAAATGCTGCAATAAAATATAATTAAAATAAATATACAAATTTAAATAAACAAACAAATTTAAATAAATAAACACATTTAAAATAAATAAACACAATAATAAAAAAATAAAAGATAAAAAAAAACTTACGTGGAGTTGGTTATCGATGTGGGCCTTGGTGGTCTCAGGAACCTCATCCCACGAATCGTAATGCATGAGAATTGATTCCCGTAACAACGTCTCGACTATGTTGGAGAACCACGAAGAGTGATCGCCCACATGCTCCCACATCCTTTTGGCGTTCTTCCAGAATCTGATCGATACCGGACGACCAGTCTCATTCCTCATTTGGTGGAGTTTCGCGTTCTTTGTGGGACCACGCACCACCTTCCAGCCTTTGCCAATTTTGGCATTGGGCTTGGGAGGTCTGGAATTAGACCCTGCAAGTAATCAAATTCAAGTGATGATGACATAAAATAACAAGTTATCAATTTCAATTAATGATCAAGTTTAACTAAAATAATCGAGAAATTCTTACGCTGACAGTTAGTGCCTATCCTCCTCGAGGGACCACGGGGTGGCTCATTACCTCCATCGCCACCGTGGCTCCTAGCCACAATATCTGCCATCTATAAACATAATAGTACAAGAACATAGAAATTAGTGAAGAAACACATATACGCATATATATATATATATATATATATATATATATATATATATATATATATATATATATATATATATATATATATATAAACACATTCAAATAAATAATAATATATACCAAAAAAGATAATAATAAATAAATAAATAAATAAAAACATTTAACCACTCGATAACAATTTCATTAAAATAAGTGTCGTTTAACAAATTACAATTTGAGATCTATCTCCCACATCGCTAAGATAAAAATCCTCGTTATTAGTGTCAGCTTCATCTTCACGATCGACGTGGTCTTCACCATCAGATGCTAAATCATGAGGAACGTGGTCATCATAATCAATATCATCGTCGTCGTCGACATCAGTGATAATTGGTGGTGGTGGTGCCTCAACTTCCACTGGCTAGACATCTATATTTATGGTGTTATAATTCAACTTATCCAACTCAGCAGAGAGTGTGTGTTAGGAATTAAGGTTAACAGTTGGAACTGTTAGTATATGAGTTATTACTGCTGAAGAGATTGAAGATATAACTGACAGTACAAAGTCAGTTAGTACGGTCAGCATTAGAATGTTTGTACTGCTTATAATTTTTGTAATCGTATAGAAGATAAATATAGAAAAGATTTTGTGTATATCTTATTTATATAGATGATAGTTATCTTGTAAAGGAATCCTTGATCTATAAAAGGATTGCCTAGGTTAATGAATAGAGTACGTAAGTTCATAAAAAAGATTCAAGGTTGTAAACCCTAGTGATAGGAGATCACTCGTATTATTGTTTTAATAATATTGAATCGTTGAAGTTAGTCAATTGTCTCTTGTTCATATATACACACTGTTTCATTCATTGAACATACATACACAATCTTCTAAGTGTTTGCTAGTAAATTCCGCGTGCTAGTTAACATTATTTAAAGTATCTATCTAACACAAGGAGTGTGTTTAGATCCGGTCAAGTGGTATTAGTGACAGGTTACTGATACTTTGATTTAGAAGTAGGGGTGCAAATGAGCCGAGCCGAGCCCGAGCTTTACTATACTCGAGCTCGGCTCGTCAGTTTTTTAACAAGCTCGAGCTCGAGCTCGGCTCGACCCGATCCTTTATTTTTGTGCTCGAGATCGGCTCGTTAACTTTTCACAAAGCTCGAGCTCGGCTCGATAAGGCTCGAGTAAATAAAAAAGATGTTTTTCACGAGCCAAAGCTCGGCTCGAGCTCGCTTTATCTGCTTAAATTTTCAGGTTTTTCGAGGAAAGGACTTTTTCAATCTGGATCTAAACTACAAACAAAAAAAATCATAGATCTCAGGTTGTGTTTCAAGTTATTACAACAATTCTTTTAAAATATTTAAAGACTTAAACACAACTCATCATAGACCTCTTTCGAAGCTAAAACTTCTTTTGATATCCGAAACTTAAAAAGAAAAAACAAAACAAATATGTTTCATTTCTTTCTTTCTTTCGTTAAGTAAACCAACAATAACATAATAAACCTACCTGGGTTTTGTGAGTCCAGTTTCGAACAACAAGAAACATATAAGAGTAATATTTTTTTCGTTGGGATAAAGAAGCAAGAAAGGATTTTTGTCTTGATCTTTGGTTATCAAGTGAAAGAAAGGGACACATTTTGTTTAGATCTACGTATGTGGCTAAAGTGTGCCAAGAATTAGGATAGCTTTTATATTAGTGTTTGTAGGGTTAGGGTAATATCAGTTATCTTGGGCTTACACCAAACTTATGCAAAGCTTGGTTAGTAAATTTGTTTTTGGGCCAAGATTTATTTGCCATCCGTATTTTTAACTGTTGGTTATTGGGCCAAATGGGCTCGGCTCGATAAGGCTCGACGAGCCTACTCGATCTTCACAAGCGAAGCTCGAGCTTGGGCTCGATAAGTAAACGAGTTGATTTTCAGGCTCGAGCTCGGCTCGAGCTCGACAAGGCTCGGCTCGTTTTGAGCTTTTTATCGAGTCGAGCTCGAGTAGCTCGGCTCGTTTGCACCCCTATTTAGAAGATCCAGACGATTTTGATAAGTCAAAAATTGAATGTTATAATTGCCACAAGAAATGTCATTATTCAAGGGAGTGCAGAATGCCAAGACAACAAGATGGCAAGAGCAGAGGATTTGGAAGCAAATCAAGGGTTGTGGAAGTGTCAGATTCAAGCTCAAAGGCTATGGTTGCCATTGATGGCTTAGGGTTTGACTGGAGCTACATTGCAGAGGAGGAAGCAGAAGCACCTACAGAGATGGCACTTATGGCTTTCTCAGACTCTGAGGTACAAGTTTCTGAATGTTCTAAATCATGTGATGCATTAAAAGAATTAGAAACACTTAGAAAACAGTATGATAATCAGAGAATAGAGCTAAACCAGACTGCTTTCAATTTAGCAAATCATAAGAGAGGTTTGGCTGTATTAGAAGAACAGATAGTTCACTATAAGGAAAATGAGTCTACTTTTAGTGATACTGTAGCTATACTTAAGAGAGATATAATGTTTAGGGATGCTGAAATTAGTGTGTTGAAAAATGAATTGGAAAAGATAAAACAGGCAAAGGAAAACATTCAGATGAGTGTAAACACATTAGAGTTTGCATCTAAGGGTGTTAGTAAGATAGTTGAGTGTCAAATTCTCAATAAAACTAAGTCAGGCCTAGGATACAAATCAGTTCCACCTCCATATAGGGGAATTCCAACACCTCCAGGCATTGACCTAGAACACACAGGACTACCTGAATTTCAACTACCTGAGCTTAAATATGGTCCTCAACCTAAAAAGAATGTAGTTGATAAACCTATGTATGAGAGTGCAAGTGATGACTCACTTTCTGAGGATAAGGTGTCCTCAGCTAAGGACTCAGATGCTCCAACCATAGAGGACTGGACTTCTGATGATGAGGATGATTAGGCTGTGGTTAAGCCTGTTAGTGTTAAGATAGAGGAACCAAAAGTTCCAAATATGGTTAAGACTGAGACTGTTAGGCCTAGAGCTAATGCAAAACCTTTTAGACCAACAGTTAGGTATGCAGAAATGTATAGGACCACAAACAAGCCAAGAGGTAACTGGTGCGCGCGTGTGTCGTTGCGGTTTAGCAGTATTAATGCCTACTCAAGTTTTAAATTTATATTTAGCCGACTTATCAATAACACACACACTTAACGAGCAGTGTACCCGGTCAGTATGAATATAATGGTAAGTAGAGTGTCGATCACTAAGAGTGGAACGTATTATCTAGTTATTCTAATCAGTATTTTAATATCCTAAGTTAGCTATACAACCTAATCTAACGCAAGGGGGGTTCAGCCTGAGAGACTGGCACGGTTTGGTTATGATTAAATAGAAAACCAAACTAATGAGCACGAATCAGCGATTAGCACACACGTACACAGATAGATACTTGAGAAAATAAGAAGACCTGTCCTGATAATTAAGTAGCTTGTCACTTGTTTTATTGCTAGTTTTATATGAAGTGTATATAATTAACCCTTTCTCGTTGGCTCTAATCTTATCGGCGAGTAAACCCTTAATGATCACTTATGTCTATCCTACTATCCTAGAATATTGAGCATTTGTGACGCCCACGTTTCGTATACGCTAGAATAGATAGGCGAGGAAGGGGCATGGCGACCCAAACAATGCTCAGCTAGACACAGAGGTTATCAATGCACTAATAAAAGTCACCAAAGACATCAACATATAAACTTTAATTAATGGGAAAGCAATTTTAAGGGGTGCGCATGATATTCCGTAGTCACATGACATCAGCCCATCAATCCTGATGAATTAAAGTGTACTAATACAATAAAACAAAACTACTTAATGAATTGAATACATGCAGGACCTTCTTACAGCTCTTGTATCTTCGTTCAGGGTGTGTCTTGTGCTGCTAATACGTCTGAATTCGTCTCTGGTTTGGTACTCGTACGTATGGTATCTTGCACTGTCCAACCTCTCAAATTCGTCTGACTTTGGGGTATTTATAGTTTCTGTCTGAGGGTTAGATGTGGCGCATAGGATAAGTAGATGCGGCGCATTGACTTAACTTCGCGTGGGGTCCAAGATTAATATATTCAGGAATATTTGTACACCGCCATAAGATGCGGCGTAACTCCATTTCTCTATGCGGCGCATGTCCTTTGCTGTCTTGGATTGTAACTTGTGAAATCTTGATAGTGATACGCCGTATGTAAGAAGTATGTTGTGGCGTATCTGGAGCAGAATGATCTTGATCTTGTACATTTCAGTAGACTCTTAACATCTTGCTTGTTTTGCTCCATAATTAGTCCAAAATCGCCAAGTTTCACATAATACTTGTTTTTACCCGAGAATTACAAAAGTAAACATTAACGTATCAATTCTCATATATAATATAATAAAACAAGTCAAATAAATAGGATAAATGATGATAATAAAATGTACTTATTTGAGTTCATCAAATATCCCCCCACTTGAACTTTACTTGTCCCCAAGTAAACCTTAGAATAAATCTTATGAAAATGTATCCTAAAAGATATTAGGATTTATTTTTATATTTAAGCATGTATTCGTTTTGTCATAATTGCACAACCAAACACTTAACGAATTAGAAATAAAATAAAATATTTCGATAAAAGCAAATCTAATCGTTTAACTGTCCAGTCGTGACGAATATTCTATCATAAGCTTGGCAAGTATACGCATCTCCCCCACTAAAGCCAAGGAATGACAAGTCTAAAGCGGTAAAAAGGGTTTGTTGGTTAAGGGTTAATCATTCTTCTTAATCTCTATCGATCTCAAATTTCAGAAAAGGCGACAAAATCACAAATACATGATCGAATCCACGACCACGATACTTGCAATTGCTCAAATCCTTAACTTGAATGGGCTAAAGATAGGACCAAGTAATCTTTACCAATAATATTATATCAAAAAGGGCGACAAAATCATAAATACATAGCCGAATCCACGACTACGATACTTAAGATTGCTCAAATCCCTAATCTCAATAAATCAAAGGTTTGGATAAAGCATGATGTAGGGTATGGATAATATTTGGGATACAAATTTGTGTAAAATGAAAGATAAACAAAACAGATAAATTAAAATCCTAAGTGTGGTAAATTACTTTCCCAACCATCCCATGAATAAGACTCATATCATTGAATAACTCACGCTTTAACACTTGAAACACACGCTTTAGGTAGACACGAATTATACTCAACAAGATCTTAATCAAAGAATAACCTTAGTTGGCGTTCCCATAACGGCCAACTCCCATTCAATCCATAAATATAATATATAACAAATAGTGGTGATATCTCCCACTTAATACAAAACTTTACATAAGTTGGTTAAAACAAACTTCCAACTTTTCTTTTTTCTTTTTCTTTTCTATTTTTTCAATTTTTTTTTTTTTTTTTTTTTTTTTTATTTTTTTTTATTTTTACATCAATATATATGTGTAAAATTTCACAACTCTACTATCACTATATTTCCGGATAATTTTTCCATACTCTTCATACTTTCAGAAATAACTGTAATAGTGAAAGTAGTAAACACACGAAAAATAAAATCAAAGTTATACAATATGACCTAACCAAAGATAATGAATTACGCACGCGAACACAGGTAATGTAAGGAAACACACTTTGCCTAAAGCAATTAACCACGGATTTTAATCTACAGGGTAGGCTAAGGTGTAAGGGTGTATCGAAACATTATAACAAAGGTGTAAGAAACGAAAGGAATGGCTCTGAGGGTTTTTCTAGGGGTATCTTACTCTAAAAGTGAGAGTAACAAAAGGGTTTATACGGGGGTTAACTAACCAATGTAGTTAGTTAATATCACATAACATATAAAGGCTATTTGGGTGTAATCTTAGAAATTTACCAATTTAGACAAGTCATTCCAATTATATAGATAATACTTATTATGGTGGTCTCGAATAGTATATAAGCCAAGTTCTAAAGTTTACAAGTCACCGGCACACTCATAGATTTGTGAATTTTGATAAGTTCACAATTTTTGGAAATAATGTTATGTGTGCAGCTATGTAATTTAGACTTTAAACAAAAACATGCTAAAAAATTTTAAATTTTGATATATTAAGCGTATTTTAAGCATATTTTGAAAAAGTTTAGGACAAGTAAGTGTTCTAATTCTCCAATCCCCCCACTTAAGTTAAACAACGTCCTCGTTGTTTGTATCAAAGATTAAAAACTGGAAAATAAAAGAATTAGAACAGAAAAACTCCCCTGAGATTTGCTCGGTATGATCCTCCATTATTCGTATAAGAGCAAAAATCAACTTTCTTGTGGATTAGAACGTTTAAGCTTCAAAAATGATGTATCCACAAGAATGCAGGAATCTATAATACCATTCAGACTTTAACACACCTGAGTTAAGAAGATTCAAACTTGCATAATACATTAGTAGTTAGAAAAAAATTAAACTTAAAATCATCAGGTCAGTCGATACGCCGTATCTTATGGAAGAAGATACGCCGTATCGAGCCTGGAATAAATACGAATCAGAATAAAAGATGCGTCGCATCCTTAACCAGGGATGCGCCGCATTAAATAAACTGACAGAAAGTTTTAAAGTCAAAAATAAAAATGCAGAAAATTAAATAAGATATGACCAGTGCAGGTGATGCGTCGCATCTTAGGATGGAGATGCGCCGCATCTTCTACAGGTCTGACAGACACAGAACAGAAAAGTAAAAATTTTCTTCCGGGTTGTCTCCCGGTCAGCACTTGTCTTTATTCGAGTGTCTTCAAGTTAGACTCACGTTCAGCTCCTTATTTTGTTCTATTGATCCCCACATGCCCGTGCACGATGTAGTTGCGAATTACTTCGTCACGAACATATTCCGGCCCCAATTCAAGTACACCTTTGTAGAATCCTTTCATCTTTTGGTACGGATATTCGATCCCTTTCTCAGCGTCATTTTCATCTACAAAAAGAAATGGTGTAAATTTGTAACAAAATTTGTTAGGGGCATGCTTAAACCTTGGGTGAGCACGAGGCATCATGTAAGTGATAACGTTGCTTCCACTTTGAAAGGTGATCTTTCCTTCAAATCTTTTAGCGTTAATTTCGACCTCCTTACAAAATGGTTTCCCAACGATCACGTCACCCATCTCAACATCACGATAAGCATCCATGTTTTCCACCACGGTGAAATCTGTAACAATAGTTAAATTCCCGACAAAAATAGGTACATTCATGAATATTCCAACTACGTTTTTCCCTCTATACTCAATTTTGTTTTTCATTATAGAATTATAGAAATCTTTTGACATTACATTAATTGGTAAAATAGGGAAAAAGTTGGCACTAACCTGCTTAAATCCTATCATGCAAGGAAATTGTAAATTATAAGCACAATCTACATGGATCTTTCTACCATAATCACAGAAACTAGGATATCCTTCAAATTCATCATAATTCTTAGTGTTGATCATATTGATTCTAGGTATATCCATAATTTCTCCTTCTTCAATTTCGGGTTCAAAATCCTCCATAAATTGATCATTGATTCCTATTGGTAAATTAAGATCATTTAATTCAATGTAGTCTCCACTATAGGTCTCAAGTGATTCATTATTTACCAAGGTTTCTCCCATAAACCTAGCTTCTAGATCGAGGTCCATACGTTCTCTTAATCCTAGCACATAGACGCCTCTAATTATGCTTTTAGCAGGATCTTGGCACTTATAGACTAGTTTATTATTCCCTACCTTTAATGAGATTTTTCTTTTAAACACATTAATCTTAGCATGGGCAGTAGACAAGAAAGGTCTTCCAAGGATTAAAGGAATCTTAATATCCTCGGGTATATCTAATATAACAAAGTCTACGGGGAAAACAAACTTCTCAATCTTAACTAGCACATTTTCAGCAATCCCTTCAGGTCGTTTTACCGTTTTATCAGCCAATTCAATAAGCAGCTTAGTTGGTGCTAATTTTCCTAGTCCTAGGGTAGTGAATGTCTTAAGGGGCATAACACTAACGCTAGCTCCTAAGTCAGCTAATGCATTATTGAAAGATTTGTCATTAATTAAACAAGGTAAAGTAAAACTTCCTGGGTCCTTTTCTTTATTAGGCAAGGCATGTAAGTCGGTTGCAGAGCTCTCTTCTTTCATTGTAGCCTTGCTCTCCTCTTCAATCTTTCCCTTCTCTTTGAGTAGCCTCCTTAAACTAATTGAAGAATTAAAGAAAAATTCGGGCATTGCACCATCATTACCATTCATCAATCTTCTAGGAAAAGGTATGTTAGGTGTGACTTCTTCAGTAGTGCATATGGCCTTGACATGATCTCTTGGGTTAGTTTCAGTTGAGCTAGGTAAACTTCCGTATCCCCTTTCTTGAAGAACTTTGCTCATTTGTCCGATTTGTTGTTCCAATGCTTTGATCGAAGCTCCTTGATTTCTTGTTATAGTATCCGTTGAGGCTCGGATTTCTTTGATCATAGCAGTGTTCTCTTCATGTCTGTTAGCAGCATCGGCCATAATTTGCTTTAAAGTGTCATCCAAAGTCTGCCTCCTTTCTTGATAATTGGGATTATAGTTGTTCTTTTGATAGTATCCCGGAGCAGCTTCCCTAAATCTTCCTAAAGGTCGGAATGGTTGTCCAAATTGTGTGTAGTATGCTTCTTCAAAAGTCTCACTTTCATTCTTATTAGGGAAATCTCTGGTGTAGTGAGGTCCTTCGCATTTTTCACATCCAACTTGGGCAGCATAAACTTTCTCATCACGCTTCTTCATCTCTCTTCTAATTTAATCCAATTGAGCTTGAATTGCAGCAAACCCGTCAAAATTAGTGCTGCTCTTAGATCTAGTAGAGGTTCTGTCGTGCCACTTTTGAGAGTGATTAGAAGCTTCTTGGATAGCTTTTCTAGCATTGGCTGCACTCATTTGAGGCACAGCTCCCTTAGCATCCAAGATTTGTCTAGTAGGCACGTCCAATCCTTGATAGAACAATATTATCTCCTGCATTGGACTTAGATAATGTTGAGGGCATTTCATCAATAAGTCTTTAAATCTTTCCCAAGCTTGATAAAGAGTTTCATTAGGCTCTTGCTTGAAACTGTTGATAGCCTCCATCTTTTTAGCAGTTTTAGCAGGTGGACAATATCTTTTCAGGAATTTGCTCTTCAAATCTTCCCATGTTGTGATTGAACTAGCAGGTTCATTCCTTAGCCACTTATTAGCAGCTTCTTTAAGCGAGATTGGAAAGATTCTTAGCATAAGTTGATCGTCAGAGACTCCTTCTATAGTAAACAAATCTGCAATCTCGAGGACTTTTTCAACATGTTCATTAGCATCTTCATGTTCTGTTCCACTGAAAGCATTTTCTCTTAGCTCCTTGAGAAACTGACCCTTCAATTCAAACTTTGACTTTTCATCAAACTTTGGTCTAGCAACTCCTGAACTGTAATCAGCACGGGTTTTGTTAATGTATTCCTCCATAGTAGTGTTTTCCGTCATTGTTTCTGTTTCTTCTTCCTCTTTCTCTTCAGAAAAGTAATCAAGCTCGAACGAACTTGAAATTTCAAAGCTTTTTGTGTTGAAAAGCCTTTTAAGCGAATGTAGGGCTCGTTTAGGATCTTCGAAAGGTTTAATCAAGTTCTTAGTTGAACTCCTGGTCATGCACTTCCTGAAACCATCACAAAAGCATCAGTAGGGTATGTTCAAGAAAGTAATATATCAGAAAATTAACAACGAAAACGGAATACGAAAAATAAAAGTTGCTGATATCTGTAGACGATGCGCCGTATCCAAAAAGTTGGATACGTTGTATCTTATTTCGTTAAAATTTAGTCAGACTTTTATTCAGAAAACAGATACGCCGCTTATAATTTTAGGATGCGCCGTATCCAGTTTAAATTTATCAAAAATCGATTATATTTATTAAAATTAAATGCGTCGTATTAACAAAAGCTAATGCGCCGTATTTTCGTTACGTTTCAAAATACAAGATTTTTGATTTAGAAGATGCGTCGTATCGATAGAAATCGATGCGTCGTATCTGTTTAATAATTCGAAAACTGTTTTTAATTTAAATCGAAAATACGCCGTATCTGTGAAAACAGATGCGTCGTATGGCGTTAGGGTTTAGAAAAATTTCTTATTAAAAACAGAATACACCGTATCTTGGGGAAAGATGCGTCGTACTCGAATTTATTAAACGCGTTGTATTTTATAAAAATTAAACGCAATACGCCGTATCTGTGAAAAACAGATGCGCCGTATCGTTTGTATCAGCACAGTACAACGATAGCAGAATGCAGAAAAATAGAAAAACAAAAAACTAAAATAAAAATAAACAAAAAGAAACAAAAATTAAAGAAAATAAAAACACACAAAAACAGAAAATATGCAAATTATACAATGAATGCAATCTATTTAATATATAACAGGGTTAGTGGTTAGAATCTAAAAAAAAAACCTAATTAAAATACTAATCAAATTAACAGATAATAACAATTCACTCCCCGGCAGTGGCGCCAAAAACTTGGTGCGCGCGTGTGTCGTTGCGGTTTAGCAGTATTAATGCCTACTCAAGTTTTAAATTTATATTTAGCCGACTTATCAATAACACACACACTTAACGAGCAGTGTACCCGGTCAGTATGAATATAATGGTAAGTAGAGTGTCGATCACTAAGAGTGGAACGTATTATCTAGTTATTCTAATCAGTATTTTAATATCCTAAGTTAGCTATACAACCTAATCTAACGCAAGGGGGGTTCAGCCTGAGAGACTGGCACGGTTTGGTTATGATTAAATAGAAAACTAAACTAATGAGCACGAATCAGCGATTAGCACACACGTACACAGATAGATACTTGAGAAAATAAGAAGACCTGTCCTGATAATTAAGTAGCTTGTCACTTGTTTTATTGCTAGTTTTATATGAAGTGTATATAATTAACCCTTTCTCGTTGGCTCTAATCTTATCGGCGAGTAAACCCTTAATGATCACTTATGTCTATCATACTATCCTAGAATATTGAGCATTTGTGATGCCCACGTTTCGTATACGCTAGAATAGATAGGCGAGGAAGGGGCATGGCGACCCAAACAATGCTCAGCTAGACACAGAGGTTATCGATGCACTAATAAAAGTCACCAAAGACATCAACATATAAACTTTAATTAATGGGAAAACAATTTTAAGGGGTGCGCATGATATTCCGTAGTCACATGATATCAGCCCATCAATCCTGATGAATTAAAGTGTACTAATACAATAAAACAAAACTACTTAATGAATTGAATACATGCAGGACCTTCTTACAGCTCTTGTATCTTCGTTCAGGGTGTGTCTTGTGCTGCTAATACGTCTGAATTCGTCTCTGGTTTGGTACTCGTACGTATGGTATCTTGCACTGTCCAACCTCTCAAATTCGTCTGACTTTGGGGTATTTATAGTTTCTGTCTGAGGGTTAGATGTGGCGCATAGGATAAGTAGATGCGGCGCATTGACTTAACTTCGCGTGGGGTCCAAGATTAATATATTCAGGAATATTCGTACACCGCCATAAGATGCGGCGTAACTCCATTTCTCTATGCGGCGCATGTCCTTTGCTGTCTTGGATTGTAACTTGTGAAATCTTGATAGTGATACGCCGTATGTAAGAAGTATGTTGCGGCGTATCTGGAGCATAATGATCTTGATCTTGTACATTTCAGTAGACTCTTAACATCTTGCTTGTTTTGCTCCATAATTAGTCCAAAATCGCCAAGTTTCACATAATACTTGTTTTTACCCGAGAATTACAAAAGTAAACATTAACGTATCAATTCTCACAGATAATATAATAAAACAAGTCAAATAAATAGGATAAATGATGATAATAAAATGTACTTATTTGAGTTCATCAGTAACCAAAGGAATTGGAACAACCTCAAGTCTCACCAACTAGGTGATGACTTTGTTTGTTATAGGAAAGCTTGTTTCACATGTGGTAGCTTTGGCCATCTGGCTGCTCATTGTTCCAATAGGGTAACTAGGTATTCAATCTCTAGGGTGAACTCAGTAAGACCTCCCGCTCACCCTACAAATGCTAGAATGATACCTAGATCAGTTCTGTTAAGGTCTGGAACAAGAACAGTTCATATTGTTGGATAAACAGTTAGCACTGCTAGACCAGCAGTTCATACTGTTAGACCAAATAGACCTCTTTACCCTAGACAAACAGTTCAGGTGCAAAAACTCTTTCTAAATTAGCACCAACAACTGTTAGAAGACCATTTCAAAACAATGCAGTGATTAATAAACAAGTTTGAAAACCTAAAGTTGCAATTACAAACCCAGCAGCTCATACTGCTAGGCAAGCAGTTAACACTGGAAGTTTTAAGAACACTATTAAGGGAAATATGGGTAATGGTATTAATGCATCTACATTATGGGTTTGGAGACCACTTCAATCCAATGGTACTCCAACTATTTTAAAAAGGTTTAATTATGTTGATGCAAGGGGCAAGCCTAAGTCTGTTATGGCTTGGGTGCCACAAGGAAATTAATTTTTCTTTTTATGTGCATTGTTAGTCATATGCTTGTTATGTTGTGAGACAAGTGCTTTGCACTTTGTTTCCTTGTTTGTGGACTAACAATTGCAGGAATGGATGATAAGCACCAAGGAATTACAAGTGCTTTATGTTTTGGACTGAATGGTGATTTGGAGCTCAGTGTGTTATCTGTGCACACAACAAATGGTTATTGGTTCACCATGTCTAACCCACATAAGAACCAACTAGTCCAGAGCAAACGGTTTCTGGTAAAGACTAATCAAATCCGTTGATAGCTGTGAAGAGTTGGCTAGTCCAAAGCACACGGCTATTGGTAAAGACATATCAAATCCGTTGATAGCTGATAGTTTGCTAAAAACTATATATGTGTGCAATAATGTCTTTGAAATCAATATAAGTTCATACTATTCTTTGAAAATTTTGATAAAGGTTTGTGCTGCTAGTGCAAAGTTTATACTGCTAGTGTAAACTTAGTACTGCTGAACTAGCCGTTATAACTGATGTGTCAGTAATTAATGTTCGGTTAAAAACTAGCCGTTGGTGATTTGTTGCGATTTTTACTGATTGAATTACGATTTTCGAGGGATCCTCTTCAAGATATTTTAACTTTTATTCTATTATATTCTTATTCTAAAATAAAAGTTACCATATTCTTTAAGTCGGTCAAATTAAAAATCCAATTTCTCTCAATAATATCTCATCTAACTTTCATCTTCTACTTTCTAACCTAAATCTTCATTATTCACCACAGTTAAAATCAAACTTTACTAAGAATATCATGGCTAATTTGGATTTTGTCAAGACGCACAACCAAGTCGCTTTTCTAGAGAAAACAGAGGAAGGAGATGGACCGAAATTTTATGAGATTGTGGATTTCCTCAACTACTCTCACATAAGGTATGCTCTAACTGTCTCTCCTACTCTTTATGTCTCTCACATCACACAGTTCTGGCAGAATGTAACTGTCTTGACTAGTGAAGATGGAGACTTAGAAATCCATTCTGAAGTGGATGGCATACTTTTTGTTGTTACCGAGTCTGCACTTAGGAGACATCTTAAGCTGCAAGATTCAGATGGTATCATCAATATGCTAAACACTGAGATTTGGCAAGAACTTGCCAGAATGGGGTATGACACATCCAACCAAAAACTCACTTTTCAAAAAGGATGTTTCTCCCCACAATGGAGATTTTTGATACTTACTCTCTTACATTGCTTAAGTCCCAAAAAGACTGCATGGGAGCAATTCAGTAGCAATATTGCTATTGCTCTCATTTGCTTGTCAACAAATAAGGTTTTTAACTTTTCAAAGTTTATTTTTGAGAGTATGGCAGCAAATGTTAACAGCAAAACCAAGTTTCTTATGTACCCAAGATTTGTTCAAACTCTTTTGAATAAGAAAAAGAATTTGCTTAAGAAACCAACAAAAACTTTTACTACTCCTAGCCTACAATCAAAGGTTTTTCAGAATATGGCTATGGCTAGTAGACTTTTCAAAGGGGTAGAAATACCTTTGTTTCCTGAAATGCTTCAAGTTGAATTGGGTGAAGGGTCAGTCAACCCAACTGATCCCCATCACACACTCAATCAAAATCCTGAAAATACCCAAACACCCCCAACCATCACAACTTATAGGAGAAGGTCTAAACCTAGTCAAACTAGAGTTGCAACTGGATCCTTGCCCCATGATTCACCTCTCCTAGTAGGTAACACAGCTAGAAGTGATGAGGGTAGCTCTACACAAACTGAATTGATGGCTTTATGTACCAAGTTAACTGCCAAGGTAGATTCTTTGGAGGAGGAGCTTAAAAGTCATAAAGAAAATTTTGCCAAAGTCTACTCAAGGTTGACTCGTAGAGTAAAGAAGTTGGAAGATCATCTCAAGAGGAAAAGGGCTAGAGCTATACTGGATGAAGATTCTTCAGATGGTGACTATTCAGATGATTCAGATAATGATGATGATGGTGATTCTCCCAAACAGGGGAGGAAATCAGATAAAGGCAAGGGGGATAAATCAAAAGTTCAGGGGAGGCAAGATGAAGGTGCTAGTGAACAGATTGGTATGGATATTGGTAATGTTGCTGATATGGATGTTGAAGATCAAGAAACTCAAGAAACTGCTGAGAATGAAGAAACAGTTCAAACGGCTGAAGCAGTTCAAACTGCTGAGACAGAACATGAAACCGTACAAACTGCTAGTTCACTTTCAGGTACTGCTGATGAAGAATATGAAAGAAAAAGATTAGCAAAGGGAAAGAAGCCAATGACACCTGAAGAAGCTGAACAAGAACAAGAAAGACTCAAGAAAGTAAAACCAAGAACTCAAGCACAGTTAGAGTTTGATGAAGAAGTAGCAAGGAAACTTCAAGAAAAAGATCAAGCAGATGAACAAGCCCAGATAAATCTTGATGCAGAATTAGCAAGAAAGATGGCTGAGGATGATGTACAAAATATAGATGAGTTCATGGAGAGAACAAGGTTGGAAAAGGTAGCTTCATATGCTGAGGTTGATCAAGAACAATTCAATGAACAGCTACAATATTTGTTAGATTCAGATTTAATTGTGAGAGCTCAAGCAGTGATGATTCTTAGAGACAAGGATTTGAGTGAAGAAGAGAAATCAGAGAAGCTTAAAAGTTTTATACTAACAAAGAACTGAAAAGTAGCATGGAATGATCTTATGCAGAAGATTAGAGATAGGCAAAAAGAAGGTTACAAGACAAAGATGCCTACAAAGAAAGAACAGATCCGTTTTATGAAAAGCTATTTAAAGAATCAAGCTCTTTGGAAGACAAGTTATTTTAAAGAAAAATCAGATGCTGAAATTGAAAAAGCTTATTATGAAGCTTATGCAAGATTGAACACATCAATTGAAAGGGATACCACAAAAGGAAGGAAAAGAGATGCAGAGTTGTTAGAATCTGATGCAACAAAGAAACAAAAGAAGGAAGCTGAAGGATTGACTGATGAACAACTCAAGAGCATGATGGTGATAGTCCCTGAATCCACAAACATCAAGCCTTTGCAAGCAAAACATCCCATCATTGGCTGGGAAGTAATCACAGAAGGTAGGATGAAAGGGTGGAAGATTATAAGACTTAGTGGAATTACTGAAAGATACAAGCTGTTTGAAGATTTACTCAAAGGATTTGACAGAGAAGATCTTAATCAATTATGGACTTTAGTAAAAGAAAAATTCAGAATTGAAGATCCACTTGAAGACAAAGATAAAGAACTATGGGTTCAATTGAAGAGGATTTATGAACCTGATGATGGAGAATCAATGTGGAGGTTTCAAGCTGAAGTCAAGGATGTTAATTGGAAATTATTTGATACATGTGGAGTGCACAAAGTTTCTACCAAAGATGGAATAGAAATTTATATGTTGGTGGAAAAAGAATATCCACTCAGATTAGTTGTTTTAAAGGCTATGCTATCAGTAACACTCAAGGTTAATGAAGATTCTGAGATGGCAGATATGTTAGTAACAAAGATATTTAACCTTGCAGAGCAAAAGAAAGCCAGAAACAAGAGACATACATGATAGATGTTTGGAAGAATCCCTCCTCATCATGAAGATGAAGCTTAATTCGAAGAAACTTAGTGATTTGCACAGAAATCATAAGTTTAGGGGAGGATTGTTAGGAATTAAGGTTAACAGTTAGAACTGTTAGTATATGAGTTAGTACTGCTGAAGAGATTGAAGATATAACTGACAGTACAAATTCAGTTAGTACGGTCAGCATTAGAAAGTTAGTACTGCTTATAATTTTTGTAATCGTATAGAAGATAAATATAGAAAAGATTTTGTGTATATCTTATTTATATAGATGATAGTTATCTTGTAAAGGAATCCTTGATCTATAAAAGGATTGCCTAGGTTAATGAATAGAGTACGTAAGTTCTTAAAAAAGATTCAAGGTTGTAAACCCTAGTGATAGGAGATCACTCGTATTATTGTTTTAATAATATTGAATCGTTGAAGTTAGTCAATTGTCTCTTGTTCATATATACACACTGTTTCATTCATTGAACATACATACACAATCTTCTAAGTGTTTGCTAGTAAATTCCGCGTGCTAGTTAACATTATTCAAAGTATCTATCTAACACAAGGAGTGTGTTTAGATCCGGTCAGTGTGACATGTGATGAGTTGTTGTCATGTACAACATCTTGATTTTCTTCTACCACGATGATATCCGGGTTCCAAATCTTTCGATGATAAGAATCTTGGACGGCCTTGCAATTACCACGTTTACCCAGGAAATCAAGGTAAAAGACTTGTGTTGCTTGTGTTACAAGAATGTATGGTTCATTTTGAAACGATGCACGACCTGTCATAATTTATGTAATGTTATTTCTATAGGTACAACGTTTTATGCGACCCTCGTTATTAGTGTCGAACCATTTGACTTTGAACAACACAACCTTGAAGGGAATATACAAAAACTCGAGAATTTCTTCAAGCTGGCCATAATACATTCCTCCGCTAGGATTAGGAGTTGAAATTCTGCTGTTTTGAGTTGAACGACATAAATCATGGTCGTGTATGATAAACTTCACACCGTTGACTACGCAAGAGTCGACTGAGACTGCAGTACATGATGGTCCACAAGCCAAAGCGAATAACTCGGAAGTACAACTTGGGTCATTCTTTACTTTTAATTCACGAATCTATGAAAAAGTTAAGAATAGATATAGATGAGTAATAGTCGTTATTCTTACAGGGTAATACATACAATAAGTCTACCATATTCCCAAACCAGTGAGGAAATCCTTCTTGTATGTCATTGCCAGGAAATGCCCTATAAATGTTCATGATATTAGAATAAGTCGTCGAATAATAACTTACGTAAAACACATTTTGAAATAAAATGCGTCCCACTTGTACTCGTTCATGTACGGGTCGATTTCATGACTGTTGTGTAGTACATACCATACTACTTTCTGCATTATGTCTGGTTGAAGCCTAATTAATGATTCTCTACCATTCATTTTACAGATTGATCGAAACACCTGAAATCAACTTGTTGGGCTTGGACCGTCCTATTCCGGTCAGTACGATTAAATCTCGTCTCAACACCCCAAAAATAATGCGAACAGAAAGTTAATGCTTCATCAGCAATATAACCCTCCGCTATTGAACCTTCAGGCTTAGCTTTATTTCTGACATAATTTTTGAGCTTTTTCATGTATCTTTCAAATGGATACATCTAACTCATGTAAATAGGCCCGCCTTCAATAGCCTCTTCGGGTAGATGAATAACTTAGTGAATCATAATGTCAAAAAAAGCAGGAGGATATATTTGCTCGAAACTGCACAAAATATTGATCAGTTGTTCTTTACCTTTCAATATGTCATCCATCATCAAAGTTCGAGCGCATATTTGTTTGAAGAATGAAAAAAGCTCGATTATTGGTGTTGCGGTGGTTTGGTCCTTCAAGTAATTTTGAAGTCCAGCAGGAAGTAACCGCCGCATTATTATATGACAGTCATGAGCCTTCAAGCCTGTTATGTTGCTATCATTGTCGATCACTTTATGCTTGAAGTTAGATCCGAACCCATCAGGTAGTCTAACACCTTTGATGAATTGACAAAAAAAACCATGATATTAGAATAAGTCGTCGAAATGAATACGCGAATTGAATTGGAACAAATAAATTTTGAAATAAAACGCGTACCTTTGATGAATTGACAAAAAAGTTTTCTTTCTTCAGTTGTGAAAGAGTACGTGCGATGAGGCTTAGAGCACTTCCCGTTTCCTTTGTTGACGAGCCACAACTCATCACGAATTTGCAAATTTTTTAAGTCTTGTCATGCCTTGTTGGTGTCTTTTGATTTGTCATTCATTAACAAAGTACCCAACACACTCTCACACATATTTTTTTCGATATGCATGACATCTAAATTGTGTTTTAGTGTAAGAAAAGACCAATACTTTAGCTCGTAGAAAATAGATACTTTGGTCCAATTCAATTCGCGATCAGGATCACGATTTTTATTCTCACCCCCAAAACTTGGATGTTTCCCCGGGATACGTTTAGGCAATCTCCTAAGTTGAGTCCAGATGACATTACTGGTAAATTTTCTAGGAGGTGGTCTATCATCGACCGGAGTATAGAATGCCCTTCTATTTTTCCGCCATTTATTGGTCACGTTTAAGAATCTTCTGTGACCAACATAAGCGGTTTTACTTAACACACGAATAGCTGGAGTGTCTATATTGCATGTCGGACATGCCTTGTAACCTTGCCCACTCCACCCAGACAAACTACTTCGAGCGGGAAAGTCATTGATAGTCCATAAAAGAGCTGCTCTCATACAGAATTCAGTTCCAGTAACAGCATCCATAGTTATGACTCCATCTTTCCATAAAATCTTTAGGTCTTCAATCAAAGGCATCAAGTAAATATCTATGTCCTTCCCGGGTGATTTATGGCCCAAAATTAACAACGTCAACATAAGAGAAGTCTCTCTCATACATATCCAGGAAGGCGTATTGTATGTTGTCAATATGACCGGCCACATGCTGTAAAGACTGACTAAGGTTGCCGTACGGATTGAAACCATCAGCAACCAACCCTAAACGGACGTTTCTTTTTTCATAGGAAAATTCTTTCGAATACTTCATGTCAAATTTCTTCCATGCTTGACCATCAACCGAGTGTTGCATCTTACCGTTCTTCGTAGACTGCCCAGAAGCATGCCAAGTCATATGTTTTGTAGTGTGTTTCAACTTGCACAAACGTTGTAGTCTAGGAATGATAGAAAAGTAACGCAACACCTTGTTAGGAACTTTCTTCCCCAGTGTGTAACACCCCGTGACCAAACACGACTAAAAACGTGAAAATTTTTCGCAAAAAGTCCACCCAGAAACTGACCCGCTGTTACTCTTTTACGAACTGACAAAAATCAATAAATATCTGGAACTTGAGACTATTTTTACATGAAACTAGACTCAATTACCTTCAAAATGACGGGTGGTACGACCCGTAACGACTTACGGTTAAAAAGTTACGATTTTTCAAAGATTGCCAAAATCTGGCACAACCCATCCATCCGATCGGTTGGAGGTCTGCTGATTCACCAAAATCAGTTTTTCGTCCCGTACTTGAAAACCCGAACTCGATATTTTACCAAACTTTCCATATTCACTTAGTATACTAATGGGCTTATTTTCATATAAAAACATTCACCGTTTGACACCTCGGAATAGTACTTTACATTATGACGGGTTATGCATAAAACTCATTTTTGACCCATTATCCCTCCAAAACCATTAAAACGACTTCTTTTACCCACCATGCCTACCCAACATACATAACTTATGATACTAGACTTGTCCCATACACCCATGACCCATTCACATCCCTAAATGGGTAAAAACCCGCTTATGCCAAACACCCATTAATACTCATTTCCACCACACACTTTTTACCCAATACTCATAACCACTACATATCCATTTTAAGGCATACATTACTTGACATTTCTAATATAATGAAAGGTTGTTGGTACAAAGTATTGACCCAGAGCTTTCCAAAATGGGTGAGATTGGCTAGTTGCCAAACACCCTCCTAAATACCACTTAACCATGAACCATAAAGACTTCATGACATATATACATACTTGACCCATGACCTAAACATGAACAAGGACCATGTATGACCACAAGACCGTTAAATGACAAAATGACCATATGAAAATGAAGTATACCAAAACACGAAAGGACACTCGGGGCTTCCAACTTCAATTGCTTTTGGTCTAAAGGAATCCGGTTTTCTAGTCTACCTTCTACACTACAAGCTATGCTAAATCCTTACCCTTGCTTCCTCCACTTGTACCTACAAAATCATCATCATCTAAACCGTAAGCGAAACGCTTAGTAAGTATATAAGATATAACCATCATTACATTTCCATGGAGCATAACATAACATTTTTACTCACCTAGGTCAAGCAAGCAAATACATAACATTATCATTACCAGCATTGGATCCAAGCTAACATTCATTAAAAAGCTCCATAACAAGAATACATTGCACATCATAACATTAGCATTATAACATTAAACAAGTTATTCCTATATACTTACCTCAATCTCTACTAGCTCCCTACTTGCGCTTGATATAGGCTCTACAATTGCTTCCTATTACAAAATTAACTTTAATTAGTAACTAATTAACTAGGGAGATCATTAATTTACAACCTTTATCCACAATACTCAAATCCCACCACATGAACCCTAATTTCTAACATTGAGGAAAACACTTACTTGATGAGGAGTTTGTAATTAAGGATTCTCTAAGGCCTCTTGATCACTTCAAGATACCCAAAACAAGCTAAGATGAAGAATCTAGTATTCCCTCCTTTTTCTCTCTACATGTCGACCCTCAAGAACTCCCTTCCACTTTCCAGACATTTCTATAGATGGGTATTTAATCATGTGATGCAATAAGTTTGGCTACTTGGCAATTATAGTCCCTCCAAGTTTCATTCTTCCTACATTGGCCACACATTTCACTACTTAACTCATACACATAATTTATTATATCCATATATAGTACCTTGTCGGGATATGGGTGTAACAATTCACCCCTCCTTAAAATTTGATTTCGTCCTCGAAATCTATTCTTGAAATAAATGAGGATACTCATTCCTCATCTTCTCCTCCGGCTCCCATCTAACATTTGTACCTTTACGATGTCTCCATTGCACTTTTACTTGTGGAATTTCTTTGTTTCGAAGTTGCCTTCCGGTTCATCTTTTTGTGAAAGCAATTCCGGATCAATTTCGATATCATCCAAAGTGACCACACTAGTCTCATCCGCTAGACATTTCCTCAAGTAAGACACACGGAAAGTATTATGAATACCTTTCATTTCTTCGAGCAATTCCAACACGTATGCTAGCTCGCCTACTCGCTTCAAGATTTTAAATGGTCCTATAAACCGCGGAATTAGTTTTCCTTTGTTTTTAAATCTAAAAACACCCTTGCAAGGAGAAACTTTTAACATCACCAAATCATCTACTTCGAATTCAATTGGTCTTCTTCGATTATCGGCATAGCTTTTCCACCTATCTTGTGCCGCTTTAAGTCTTGCCCGAATCATTTCAATCTTTTCCGTTGTCGCCAATACTACATCCGTGCTCGCCAATTCTCTTCTTCCAATTTCTTCCCGACACACGGGTGTCCTACACCTTCTACCATAAAGCATTTCGTAGGGCGGCATATCTATACTCGCATGATAACTTTTGTTTTAAGCGAATTCAACTAAAGGCAAATGATCATCCCAATTTCCTCCAAAATCAATCATACAAGCTCGTAACATATCTTATAAAGTTTGAATCATTCTCTCGATTTGCCCATCGGTTTGAGGATGAAAAGCCGTGCTCATATGAAGTTTCGTACCCAGTTCTTCTTGGAAATTTTGCCAAAAGTTTGAAGTGAAACGCCCGTCTCTATCGGAGACTATAGAAATGGGCATTCCATGACGTGCGACTATCTCGTTGACGTAAATCTTAGCCAACATGTGAACGGGCATATTTTCTCTGATCGGAATGAAATGTGCACTCTTTGTTAGGCGGTCTACTATGACCCAAATTGTATCGTTCTTCTTCTTCGTCCTTGGCAATTTCGTAATGAAATCCATCGTAATCTTTTCCCACTTCCACACCGGAATGTCTAAACGTTGAACTTTTCCATACGAATTTTGGTGCTCGGCTTTAACCTTCAAACAAGTTAGACATTTCTCAACGTACTTTACACAATCCCTTTTCTTACCCGGCCACCAATAATTCTTCTTCAAATCAAGGTACATCTTTGTAGCTCCCGGATGAATAGAATACTTCGACTTGTGGGCTTCTTCTAGAATCAATTCCTTGATATCGTTTCGGAAAGGAATATAAACCCTTCCATACCGTGTCTTAATCCCTCGACTATCTTCTTCAAGATGCGAAATGTGAGAGGTAATATGTTCACTTTCTCTATTTTCTTCTTTCAATGCTTCCTCCTGAGCTAACTTGATTTTATCAAAAAGGTCGGATGTAATAATCATCTGCAACGAATGGATCCTAGTAACTTCGCTTTGATCCTTGCGACTCAAAGCATCCGCCACAACATTCGCTTTACCGGTGTGGTAATGAATTTCACAATCATAGTCCTTCAACAAATCTAACCATCTACGTTGCCTCATGTTCGGATCTTTCTTCTCAAGGAAATATTGAAGACTTCTATGATCGGTGTAAATTACAAACTTGATACCATACAAATAATGCCTCCAAATATTTAAAGCAAAAACCACAGCCGCGAACTCAAGATCATGAGTTGCATAATTTTCTTCATGCTTCTTTAGTTGTCTCGAAGCGTAAGCAATTACCTTACCCCTTTGCATAAGAACACAACTGAGACCGGAATAAGACGCGTCGCTGTAAACCACCATATCTTCAGTTCCTTCCGGCAACACAAGAATCGGTGCTTCGCATAACTTCCTCCGTAGAGTAAGAAAGGCTTCGTCATGTTCTTCGCCCCACTCAAATGTAGCATTCTTCCTAGTGAGTTTTGTTAGTGACGACGCGATTTTGGAGAAGTCTTGTATAAACCTACGGTAGTATCCCGTGAGTCTAAGAAAACTTCGAATCGCACCGACATTCTTTGGCAATTGCCATTTCATTATAGCGTCTACCTTTGAAGGATCAATTTTAATACCGTCGGAATTAATAACATGACCGAGGAATTGAACTTCTTGTAACCAAAATTCACATTTTGAGAACTTGGCGTACAACCTTTCTTTCCTCAATGTCTCAAGAATCTCCCGTAAATGCGCGGCATGTTCCTCCTTACTCCTTGAGTAGATAAGAATATCATCAATGAACACTATGACGGATCTATCTAACATCGATCTAGATACGCGGTTCATAAGATCCATGAAAACCGCAGGCGCGTTTGTGAGACCAAAGGGCATAACAGTAAACTCATAGTGTCCATATCGGGTCGTAAAGGCCGTCTTCGGAATGTCTTCTTCCCGAACCTTCAATTGATGATAACCCGAATAGAGATCGATCTTCGAAAACCACCTCGCGCCTTGAAGTTGATAAAAAAGATCATCAATTCTTGGTAACGGATACACGTTTTTCACCGTGACTTTGTTCAATTCACGGTAGTCAATGCACATCCGCATACTACCATCTTTCTTCTTAACGAACAAGATTAGAGCTCCCCATGGTGAACTACTAGGACGGATAAAGCCTTTGTCGAGCAATTCTTGAAGTTGACTCGTTAGTTCTTTCATTTCGGACGGAGCTAGACGATAAGGAGTTTTTGCAATAGGTGTAGCACCCGGAACGAGATCAATACGGAATTCAACTTACCTTTCGGGTGGAATACCCAGTAAGTCTTCCGGAAAGACGTCACAAAATTCATTTACAACCGAAACATCATCGATGCTTTTCTTTTCAAAGCTCGTATCTACCACGTGAGCCATAAAGGCATAACAACCATGCGATAAATATCTCCTAGCCTTCATCACGGAGCATAACTTTAGATCACCCTTCCTTTTATCGCCATAAATAATCATTTCACGACCGCTAGAATTTACAACCCGGATGATCTTTTGGCTACAAAGGATGGCCGCATTATATTTGTCAAGCCAATCCATGCCAATAACGATATCAAACTCCCCGAGCTTTATAGGAATTAAGTCAATCCTAAAGGCATTATCATCAATCTCTATCTCTACGTCTCGATACACATTAGATACAACGACAACATTACTATCGGCTATTTTTACTTCGAGGGGTATCGGAAGTTTAGCTAATGGGGAGGTTAGATGCTTGCTAAAATCATAAGATACGAAGGACACACTAGCGCCCGAATCATACAAAAATCGAGCGGGTACGGAATTAACAAGATGAATACCTGTGATGACATCGGACCCCGAATTGGCTTCTTCGGCACTCATTTGATAAACTCGAGCTTTTGGTTTTGGAACTTCTACTTTCTCACCTTTGATGGTTCTCAATGGTTTTGCTTCAATTGCATTTGTTTTTGGGCAATCCCTCAACCTATGCCCTATTTCATTGCACCCATAGCATACTATCATCGGTTTGGTGCAATCCTTACTTTGATGGTCTAGAGCTCCACACTTGTAACAACCCAGCGTATTACGCCTACATTCTCCAAGATGAAACTTGTTACACTTCGGACATGCCACCTTAGTCTTGGTTCCCACACCTTTCTTGCCATGAACATATTTAGTTTTCTTCCCATCTCGATCTCTAAACTCTTGCTTCCTCTTTGGTTCCTTAGCCTCTTTCTCCTTTCTCCTTAGTTAGTCCGCTTCTCTCACACGAGCCCTACTCAAAAGGTCTTCCAAAGTAGTACATTTGAACGGCGAGATTACATCACGAATATCATCTTTAAGCATCCTTTGGAATTTATCAACTTTAAGCTTCTCATTACCATGGTATTCGGGACAATACGGAACCATATCTTTGAACGTTCTCCACAACTCATTCACTGTCTCATTGGTTTGAGTGAGAGATTGGAATTTCTCTCGAATTTTGTCAATCTCTTCAACCGAAGCATATTCGGCACTAAACAACTCCTTAAATTCCTTCCAAGTACATGCTTCGGCCCAAGGTTCACCTTTCTCACAAACCTTCCCTTCCCACCAAGTTTTAGCGCTATCGCGAAGAAAGTTAGTAGCATAGATAACCTTCTTCCTTTCCTCACATCCACTAGTACGGAAAGCACCCTCCAAAGCAGTAATCCATCTATTACTAACAATCGGATCAAGAATACCGGTAAACCGGTAAATAGCTTTGTCACTCTTGGGTTCTTTTGCTATTCCGCATTCCTTCTTGAATTCTTGAAATTCTTCTTTCATTAACCCCCGTAGGTTTTGCGTTGTCTGATTGACATAGAAGGACATTGCTTGCTTAATAGCCTTACCTACCCTTTTCGCCAACATTGTGTCTAGAGTTTTCATTTCCTCTTCCGTGAAGCCTCTAAGGTTAAGGCTTCCTGAGCTAGAAGAGGAAGAACTTTCCTTGTCTTTGTTGTTGCCACCCACATCACTTGCCGAAGATTCGGCATGTTTGGAAACCGTGGCTTTTGCAACTTCTTTCGGGTGAGGGGTTTCCATTTCTTCTTACTGAAAATAGTAAGTCAAAATATCAAGTACAATTATATACATAGCCGATGCATGAATGACATATCTATCCTTACACTAGCACCCTAGCTTGTCACCCGTGTATGATCTAAATGGTTTCAACTTCACATATGTATCATATTTTTATCACTACGGTGGCCAGGCGTAGTCATAAAAATAATTAACATATGTGTCCTCAAAACCATCCAAACAATACACAAACAACAAACACTAGTCCTAAACGCATCTACACAAGGCCTAAGTCTAGGAAATCCTAAAGTGAAATCCTAAATCTCTTAGACCGAAGCTCTGATACCAAGTTGTAACACCCCGTGACCAAACACGACTAAAAACGTGAAAATTTTTCGCAAAAAGTCCACCAGGAAACTGACCCGCTGTTACTCTTTAACAAACTGACAAAAATTAATAAATATCTGGAACATGAGACTACTTTTACATGAAACTAGACTCAATTACCTTCAAAATAACAGGTTGTACGACCCGTAACGACTTACGGTTAAAAAGTTAAGATTTTTCAAAGATTGCCAAAATCTGGCAGAACCCATCCATCCGATCGGTTGGAGGTCTGCTGATTCACCAAAATCAGTTTTTCGTCCCGTACTTGAACACCCAAACTCGATATTTTACCAAACTTTCCAGATTCACTTAGTATACTAATGGGCTCATTTTCATATAAAAACATTCACCGTTTGACTCATTTTCATATAAAAACATTCACCGTTTGACACCTTGGAATAGTACTTTACATTATGACGGGTTATGCATAAAACTCATTTTTGACCCATTATCACTCCAAAACCATTAAAACGACTTCTTTTACCCACCATGCCTACCCAAAATACATAACTTATGATACTAGACTTGTCCCATACACCCATGACCCATTCACATCCCTAAATGGGTAAAAACCCGCATATGCCAAACACCAATTAATACTCATTTCCATCACACACTTTTTACCCAATACTCATAACCACTACATATCCATTTTAAGGCATACATTACTTGACATTTCTAATATAATGAAAGGTTGTTGGTACAAAGTATTGACCCAGAGCTTTCCAAAATGGGTGAGATTGGCTAGTTGCCAAACACCCTCCTAAATACCACTTAACCATGAACCATAAAGACTTCATGACATATATACATACTTGACCCATGACCTAAACATGAACAAGGACCATGTATGACCACAAGACCGTTAAATGACAAAATGACCATATGAAAATGAAGTATACCAAAACACGAAAGGACACTAGGGGCTTCCAACTTCAATTGCGTTTGGTCCAAAAGAATCCGGTCTTCTAGTCTACCTTCTACACTACAAGCTATGCTAAATCCTTACCCTTGCTTCCTCCACTTGTACCTACAAAATCATCATCATCTAAACCATAAGCGAAACGATTAGTAAGTATATAAGATATAACAATCATTACATTTCCATGGAGCATAACATAACATTTTTACTCACCTTGGTCAAGCAAGCAAATACATAACATTATCATTACTAGCATTGGATCCAAGCTAACATTCATTAAAAAGCTCCATAACAAGAATACATTGCACATCATAACATTAGCATTATAACATTAAACAAGTTATTCCTATATACTTACCTCAATCTCTACTAGCTCCCTACTTGCACTTGATATAGGCTCTACAATTGCTTCCTATTACAAAATTAACTTTAATTAGTAACCAATTAACTAGGGAGACCATTAATTTACAACCTTTATCCACAATGCTCAAATCCTACCACATGAACCCTAATTTCTAACATTGGGGAAAACACTTACTTGATGAGGAGTTTGTAATTAAGGATTCTCTAAGGCCTCTTGATCACTTCAAGATACCCAAAACAAGCTAAGATGAAGATTCTAGTATTCCCTCCTTTTTCTCTCTATATGTCGACCCTCAAGAACTCCCTTCCACTTTCCATACATTTCTATAGATGGGTATTTAATCATGTGATGCAATAAGTTTGGCTACTTGGCAATTATAGTCCCTCCAAGTTTCATTCTTCCTACATTGGCCACACATTTTCACAACTTAACTCATACACATAATTTATTATATCCATATATAGTACCTTGTCGGGATATGGGTGTAACACAGTGTGTTCTTGTCTTTCCATCTACTAGCATTGCAGATGAGACAATTCTGCAAATCTTCGTTACCCACCCCCGATATAAAAAAACAATCATTTACACAAGCATGTATGGATTCATATCCTAACCCGATCGTTTTATATGTCTTCTTTATTTCATAGTATCACGATGGGATTTTGTATCCTAGAACGGGTGGGAAACATTCCTTGTGAAATTTTAGGGTTTCGTTAAATGTGGTGTCACTCATTTTACCTTTGACCTTGATGTTCGTAAACTTTGCCATAAAGTCCAATGAAGACATCCAATTACAGCCTGGGTATAGTGGGTCGTTGGCAGTGGCAAGTAACTCTTCAAACTCGTTATGTTGAGGAAGTGTCGTTGCTTGAGTTGGCTCGTTACTTGTCTCGCCAATATTTCCTTCAGTTGGCTCATTTTCTTCGTTATTCAGACAAATATCATGAAGGAACTCAGCCATGTCACTCATCCCAGGATGATTTGTGTTGGGTACTATTGTCCGGACATCCGGTTCACCGTGATTATACCATTTCGTATAACTTTGGTCCCAACCATTTGTATGTATGTGATTAAACAAATCTTCATGCTTTATCCAACCAACGTTATAACAAGAAGCACATAGACATTTTACACCATCAATATTCACAAAGGACTTGCAATACTCGCAAAAAGCTTTAAGACCTTTTAAAAATTCGATGCTAGCACGAGATAATGAGACCCAACTCTTATCAATTGGCATAACTGCGTTTTAATGATGCAACAAATAATTATATAGAATTAAACATGTTCACAAAAATCTACACGTAAACACATAAAGGTGGAATTATGAGTTGTGCATTTTATTCACCTAATCCAACTATGGAAGGCAATCCTAACCCACTCTTTGAATGTTTCGTCTCAAATATGAACGCGTATAACTGAATTTACTATTTGAGAAAATTTCGACAGCATTTCCCCTCAACTCCCCAAATATGTGCATTAAATACATATTCGTAGGAGTAAAGGGGAAACACTATCGAAATTTTCACAAATAGTAAATCAATTATACGCATTCATATCTTAAATGAGACAAAACATTCAAAAAGCAGTCCCAAACAGGGGACTTTTCGAAATTAATTTCAGACGGGTTTTCTATGGGATGATTAACTTCGGATGGGGACTTTCCGAAATTAATCACTAAAGTCCTAAAATAATTGACAATAGTCTAACAATATTAGATAAAAAAATTATAAGCACATAACATATTCGCACAATCATTTTCATATATTGACAAACGCATACCAAATACATTATCAAACGTATACCAAATGAAAACACAATAAGCTTATCAAACGTATACCAAATACTCAAAAATAAGCAAACCCAAACACCCCTTTGTGGGCTGCTGTTTGGTCAGCATAAACCAAACGCCCCTTGTGGGCTGCTGTTAACCAAACGCACCCTTTCGGGGCTGAAAAATAAGCAATCCAAACACCCCTTTGGTGCAGAAAATAAGCAAACCCAAACACCCCTTTGTGGGCTGCTGTTTGGACAGCATAAACCAAGCGGCCCTTGTGGGCTGCTGTTAACCAAACGCACCCTTTCGGCCATATATAGGAATTAAAGGCACCATTCCACTACTTTACACATCAATATGATTAACTGAATCAGATACCAATTAAAAACTTTTCCTTTAGTTTCCTTAGCTTGTTTTAAAGTATAGTAAGTAATTATTTATAAGCAGCTACATAAGCAGAAACAATAAGCATTAATACGAAAAGACCTACATGTGTAATCTATTGCTAAAATACCTACCTGTGTAAACCTTAATTGCTTGCAACAAAGTACAACCTCTGACAACACACATGCGACTCTACACTAATCACTCCTATGCGACTCTAAAGCGAAACATTATGCAAAGCGGTCTGGTCTGCTATAATCCGCAAGACAACATTATGCTAAGTTGCTAACGCTAAAAACAACAATAAGGTTTATAGAAAGAAAAAAATAAATAAAATAAAATAAAATAAAATAAAATAAAAACTTACTGTGGTCTTACTATGGTCAACGCTATGATCTCGACAGCAAGTGGTCTCGGTCTAGGTCTCAACAGGCGGTCTCGGTCTCAACAGGGAGCTAGCTAAAAAAATACATAAACACAAATTAATCACTATAAACTTTTGGCGGCGACATGTCCCCGCCAACACATAAACACAAAAAAAATAAAAAAAAATAATACCTCTTGGTCTCAACAATGGGCTCTCGTATGTGGTCTCAGCTTGGTCTTGACTGTAATGTGGTCTCGAAAGGAAAAAAATCAAAAAAATTAATAAAAATAAAAAACTAGAAACAACTAACACAAAACTAATAACAAAAATTAACAATTAACAAAATTAACACAAATTAACAACAATTAATAAAAATTGAAAAAAATTAACAAAAATTAACCTCGGTTGTTTTTGGTAATACTGTAGAGAGTAAGAAAGTAAAAGAGAATAGAGAGAATCAAACAATGAGAGGGGAGAAAGAGATACATCGTGCACAGTGGTGCGAGTGTGGGTGTATTATGGTGGAGATGATGGTGCTGTGGTGAGATGGTGGTGCTGTGGTGGTGATTAGTGGTGTTGGTGGAGATGGTGGTGTTGTAAAAAGAAAATTTGTCTTTTAGCCAGCCTTTTGGCGATTACATTCGGCGGGGACAAAGAAAATTTGTCTTTTAGCCAGCCTTTTGGTGGGGACAAAACAGACTCGCATTTCTCATCGAACAAATACAGGAAAAGAATCATATTGAAAACGCTCCTAACCCAAGCCCTTCCTTAAGGAAATAACTTCGAATTGGGAGGGCGATCCTCCCGGTGAACTGACCGTACCCCAAACCGACACAGGTGAACAAGTAGAGTTTACTAGGGCGCTTGAGAAAAAGAGAAGGGATTCACGGGCAGTGAAGGCAACCAAGGGAGAGGAATCATTCCATTCAATTCCGAAGCCTAGCGTCTCTAAGTCCCCGCTAAAAGTTTTTACTAATCGCCAAAAACTTTGGCGGGATAAAGTAAATGCGAAGAGGGAAAAACAATTTTTTGTGAAATCTTTTAGCGGGGACATGTCCCCGCTGAAAGCAGTTTAAAAAAAATCTCTTTTATATTATTCTAACTAACTCAAATCAATATTAAATCTTTTAAATTTAATTAAATTTTTTCTAAATCATCTTTAATTGATTTAAAACTTTTTAAAATTATTTACATCACTTTTACCTAATAAAGTTAAATCATTTATACTTAATTTAAATAATTTAAAATTATTTTTAAAACATTTTAATTAAGTTAAATCACTATTAAGTCATTTAAATTTAATTTGAATATTTTGTAAATCATCTTTAATTGATTTAAAACTTTTTAAAATTATTTACATCATTTTTAAATAAGTTAAGTCATTTATACTTAATTTACATCATTTTTAACTAAGTTAAACAAATGAGTCGATATGATATGGTTGTACACAAGATGTTAAACAAATGAGTCGAGATGATATGGTTGTACACGAGATGTTAAACGAATGAGCCGAGATGATATGGTTGTACATGAGATGTTAAACAAATGAGTCGAGATGATATGGTTGTACACGAGATGTTAAACGAATGAGTCGAGATGATATGGTTGTACACGAGATGTTAAACGAATGAGTTGAGATGATATGTGTGTGTTTTTAGGTTGAATTGAATCAGAAAGATGGAATAGATGTGTACAACTTCCTTAACTTGGTTAGAGGAATATATGAAGAGGAAGCTGATAATGAGTGTCTATGTGGTGATCTCGACTATTATGAACTAGAGGATAATTACATGAAAGCGGTATCTCCTGAGCTCGAATCCGGTTATACATGAGATGTTAAACGAATGAGTCGAGATGATATGGTTATACATAACATGTTAAACGAATGAGTCGAGATGATATGGTTATACACGAGATGTTAAACGAATGAGTCGAGATGATATGGTTGTACATGAGATGTTAAACGAATGAGTCGAGATGATATGGTTGTACACGAGATGTTAAATGATGTGTGTTTTTAGGTTGAATTGAATCAGAAAGATGGAATAGATGTGTACAACTTCCTTAACATATGATGAATTGTTTTCGACTTAATACGTTATTTTATGTCAAATTAATCAAAGTACGTACATTAAATGTTACTCGGTATTGAAATGATGAATTAAATTGCTTCCTTCAGATCTCCAACCATATACATTTATGTTTCAACTACACAATTGCTTCCTTCGCTCATTCTATATCACACAACTTCTATTGTCTTCTTTCTTCTACTGCACAAACATATTGGCACCAACACTTCCCACCAAAATATTGGCGCCAACTAGGGCTGGCAATTTTGACACGTACACGAAAACACGACACGAAAACACGACTTGTTAACAGGTTTCGTGTTTGGGCTTAACGTGTTTCGTGTCGTTAACAGGTCGACCTGTTTGGGCTTAACAGGTTTCGTGTCGTGTTCGTGTTTTGAAAATTTGACACGAAAAATTATCGTGTCGTGTTCGTGTCTGCCCCTTATCGTGTCGTGTCTGACACGCTCTATGTGCAATTTTGACACGAACACGAAAACACGACTTGTTAACAGGTTTCGTGTTTAGGCTTAACGTGTTTCGTGTCGTTAACAGGTCGACCTGTTTGGGCTTAACAGGTTTCGTGTCGTGTTCGTGTTTTGAAAATTTGACACGAAAAATTATCGTGTCGTGTTCGTTTTTGCCCCTTATCGTGTCGTGTCTTATCGTGTCATGTCTGACACGATTTGACAGCCCTAGCGCCAAGACTTCCCACCAAAATATTGGCGCCAAAACTTCCCACCAAAAGCTAGCAGATCTGCTCTATCCTCACAAACACATTATATACACTCTTATCCTCAAAATCACTCAACCTCACAACCTCTTTTCTTCATACCAATTTCAAAACCTGAGATGCAACGATATAATCCTTTTATGTCTTCTTGTGGAACAGAAAATATAAAACTAAGAAAATCACATAAAAAAGATACATTTGGATGGGAATATTATGCATGTCCTCTTTCAAAGGTGAACAATCATACATTTCTTATTTATGTAAATATACAAACAATCATAACATTTCCTTATTTATGTAACAGCCAAGAGAAAAAGATTATGGATGTGGATATTTTATGTGGAAGAGTGAATTTGATGACCGGTTACGAGTAATCTCTTCTGCTTCAACATCTCAAGGTGATGGATTTGCACCAACAGAGTGCTCAAACTGTAATGCCAAAGATCTTAGGATAAACATGCTTGAATCACAAAAGCAGGTGCTAGATACAAGAGTAAGGATGCTAGAGGCAAGACTTGAAATGGCAACGAATCCCAACGACCACGACCACGCATGTCAGTCGGCTGTTGGTGTTGTTGTTGTTGTTCTGCAATACTCCGTGAGCTGTTAGGTGACTTGGACAATCTTCATATGTAGTGTTGTTGTTGTTGTTTAATAAAATATTTTTGTTGTTGTGAAAACTTAAGTATTTCACGAGGCTTCTTTAACAGCCGTCGTGCACCTTCGTTAGCGGCGGTGATCTACCTATGCAACTCATCATTGACTCATAACCCTATACCACCCTTAAAGCTCATTTCACTCACTTCAGTACTTGCTACCACTCCATCACCATCATTACAAACCTTTCTATCTTCTCATATCATCTCTCAAACACACAAATTCACATTTTCACTAGACCAAAAAACAAACACTAAAAACACAGTATACATAGCTATGAGCACTACTCAACGTCAACTAAACCCTTTTGCACCACCTTTCTATCCATCAAGATTCAACCATAATCATCATGCAACCATAACCATAAAGAATTTCGACGGGAACATGTCCCCGCCAAAAAGTTGGTACTGTGCATCTAAACCGGAAAACACTTTCGACGGGGACACGCTAAAAGTGAGGATGGAAAAAAAACCAGGGAATAATTAAGAGTTACTAGTTTGGTCAAAATTTTCCAAATATTAAAAACACTTTCGGTGGGGACATGTCCCCGCCAAAAGATTGCGTTGAAAATTTAGTAAACGGTCAGCGAGATTGTGTGCCAGCTCAGCGTCATTTTTGTCGTTTAGCGACTTTCGACGTCCCCGCCGAAAGTGTCCTCGCCCATCATACATTTTGTTGTAGTGTGTCATGGTCATGCACCAATGTAAAGTTGCTTGAATTTACTCTAGTCGCCCGTTTCTTCAATAACTCTTCGCCTACCTTAATTAACAAGATTCTCCAAAGCCACATTATCTCTAAAATTATCATCCTGAATTCGTAGATAATATTAATCCGAATGGACGAGTTCCAAGAGGGAAAGGATATAGTATTCAACCAAACCGAAACTACCCCTAGCATTTACCCACGGAGACGGAGACCCTGTGCCTAATGACAAAACCAAAAACCGTCCACATTCCCTTGACTATCTCCCATCCATACTTGGTTCACCTATCGCAACCATAATTGGATTGTTGGCGGCTACTCCTCCATTTATGAGATTAAATTCTTGAAGTAGCTTCCCTTCAGAATCATTTACTTTGAATGAATGTGGAAGTACCGATGATGTTCCAATACATATATCGGATAACTTGGCATCAGGTCTCGGGTCTTTCTTTAACTGATAGCTTGAGAAGATGGTAGTATCCACAGTTTTTATGTCAAATGTTGGAAAACAATATTTGTTAATGTATCGTGGAGTCATTTATCTTTTAAAAGACCCCGCGTAATCTCAGCACGATCCAATGCATTATCTAGGAAGATTCTGGCAGAATGTTCAAGATGAAAGTCTAACAGTCTAACACATCCTTACCGTAAAGATACGGCGAGCCTCTTCTGTTGGGAATTCATATTGATTAAACCATCAATGCCACGAGTACGCAGCGGATGGATCTATATTTAATGTTATGAATTAAAAAACATAATAAATACTAACCTCGAATCTATTGAAAAATAGTTAACCACCAAGTCTTGACCTTGATCACGAACACTTCAATGGATCTCGTATCACCACGAAACCCTAATCAACTATAGTGAGTTGATCTTTATCAAAAACTCACACTACACGTCTAACGAGAGCGTTAGGATGCTAGTGCTTAACCCACGAGCTTACGAACTAAACACGAATGCTAGTCGCAGAGAAGAAACAAAGCCAACTCCCTTACAAGGGGTGCTGGACGATTTGTAAAGGCAAGAAAGAAGATCAAAGAATGCTTTGATTTTGAGGTGTGAATAAATGAAGACCTAGAGGCCTCCTTTTATACTAATAGGGTAGCTTAGGGAAAAAGCCACTCCTCTCCTTGCCCTATCCCATATGGCCGGCCACCATAGTGTCCCATGGGCCTCCATATTGCCTTTTGGTCCTTGAAAATAAACTATGTACAATACAAGCTAATTTTGGACTTAACGACCGTTAACCATTACACTAACGGACTAACGACCGTTATGTATATTTCGTGGATTATATTAATTATAATTAATAGTATACATTAAACATATTAATTATATTTAATAAACGCTCTCTAAATGTATACGTGTGTGCCCCGATAGGCTCACGTAATTTCTAGCCGTATAACTATTTATTTACGAGCGCATAACCAACAACTTCCACTTGCGATCGTAACAATCAATAATGTATACTAACAATGCTAAGTGTCTAGCAACACCGCATTGCTCCCATAAATACCTGAGTGTGGTTTCATAAAACAACTAGGTAAATGGTTTACAATTTTAAATTATCCTTTTGTTTCAGATACTTGTTGAACTATGGATATGGATCAAAGTCATTCCATATTGTTCAACTATTCTATTTCTCGTTTTAGAAATTAATCAAGATTACCAAACGTAAAACAAGTATCATCTTGATTTACACTTTGGGCACGGCCATGCAAACATCTGATTAATTCAGCGAGGGGCCCAGTAGTATCATACTCCAGAAGACAAGTGGATGAACAAATTCTATTTTGACTACACGTGTAATTCATGTGCTTCAACCAACTTCTGAGAATAGCCTTTATAACCAACTTGTTCAGGATAGCATTTGATGCGTGGTTTTGCGACCTTACAACAGGTTTTACCTCTCGAGGGATCTCAAGAGGCTTGCAATCCCCACCAGGCAGTGTACCTTACCGATGTAGTATAGTGAAATGGCAGGTACCGGGGGATTGATCGTTCTCTAGGGGAATAGTGTCGTTAGGATTGAAAAACTACTCTAATAGGTGGTATGTGCTAAAACACATACCATTTCTAGACCAAAACCGGACCAAAATAACCAAAAACCCGACCAAAATGCCAAAAGATATTGTGTTTTTATGTTTTTGCATATGCAGGGATGGATATCGTGAAAATTGACAAAAGACACAAGAAAATCAAGAAAACGAGCACGAGATACGGAAAGGCTCAGAACCGGAACCAGGAACAAAGAAAATGGTCAAAAAGGCATCCGAGGTCCTCCCACTATCAAAGAGTGTCAACTCCAACCCTTAGATTATCTTTTTAAAAAAAAATGGCAAGATCAGTCCTTGAAGAATCCAGAAATTACATAAATAGTCCCTAAGATTAAAACCTTAAAATCCTTTAAAAACCTTACAACCGGATACTTAAACTAACAAACCCAATCTTCCCTTTTCCTACAAACCCAACCCAAACACTCTAACTCACCTCAATATTAATCCTAGCCCAATCCAATTACACCTAAGCTAAACCCGGCCCATCCCTTAATCCGAAAAAAAAACCTTATCTTCGGTCAAAAACCCCACTCGGTCAAAGAAATAAGAAAAAAATAAAAACAAGCACCTTATCTCACTTTACCATTCTCCATTCTCTCTCTCAAAAATAAACCGATCCCCATTTTCACCCCCATGAACCCTAAATCCCCAACCCCAAAAATTACCGTGATTAAGGGTAATTGTGTCAAATCAAAGGGCTTCTAAAAGTGTCAGAAGAGTGTCAGGCCTTGTCAGAAGCGAACTAGCACACGAGGGGATGAGGTGGCAGCTCGTGATTGGTTAGAACACGTCATGATAGAGCAATCCAAGGGCTATGATGAGTGGGATTGATTTAGATGGCTGAGATGAGTTCCAAACTAACACAAACGCACGCGGATCGCCAACATGGCATAGCCCAGAGGTTCGGATCGAGGCCTATAAATAGGATAGGTTATTTCTTTTCGAGGTAATTTTCTTTTTAGCAAAGTTATGCTGTCAAAATTAGTTTTAAGAATTTTAGTTTTCGGATTGTAATTTTTTCTGTTTATGATAATTCAGTTTGAGTATTGTAATTTTTACGTTTTAATGAAAGTTTAATTTTGAAGATAATTTGAATCCGAATGTTCATTTTATTATTAGTGATTTCAATTTATAATGAAAGTTTAACTTTGAGGTTATTTTGTTATCCGAATTCTCATTTTGGTTATTATTGATTTCAGTTTTTCTGTTTATTCAATTTGTTTTAACATCTGATCAAAAGAAAAGAAGAAAAAAAAAAAAAAGGAAAAATAAAATAAATCAAAATTTTAGTTTAGTTAAAAAAGCTTCAACAAGCTTGTTTTCTATTTTGTTAAATGTTTCATTTAAGCTTACATAGCTTTTGTGAAACTTAGTACTGGAACTTCATTATTTCTTCTCAAAAGTACCACAAGTCAACTGTGGTCAAAGGTGTGGAAAAAGCTGATTGAAGGAAGAGTTGGTTATTTGGGTTTGATATTGGCTTAATAGCCTGGGTAATTTTAGTTGTCTGAGTTCATTGTCTCATCAGCAGGAATCAGTGAGTACCATTTTGCTTGTCTAGTTAATTTTAGCTTTAATTAAGATTTGCTTATTTGCTAGATTTTAGTATTTGTCTTGTGTTGTGTTAGATTATTAGTAGCTCAAATTTTATAGGATAGAGTATAGTTTGAATCTGCTAGGTTCTAGAGTATGTTTGCATAATCAGTTAGAATTAAGGATTTTTGATCTGTGTTTCTTCAGTGTTATTGTTGCTCAATTGTGGTTGGCTGCTAGTTATCTTCTCTGCTGATCAGTAAATTGCCTAGTTCACAAGTTGATTTCTAGAATTCTATTTGAGTTTAGAGTGAGATTTTTGGGGCAAAAGCTAGTCATACCAGCTGTTTAATAGATTATGCTTTTGGTTTTGATTTCTCAGTTTATTTGGCAGCTTATTTGAGTGCCTTTTTGAGCATAACTGGACTGATCTTAATAGATTGTATAAATACTCAGCTGCCTTGTGGTCAAGCTGTTTTTTACAGCTCAATCTAGTTCTTTTGAGTTTATTTACCTTTCTAAAAAGTAGTTTTGTAATTGTTAGTTGAGTGTTAAAAGAAGAAAAATTAAAAAAAATTAGTTTGGATAAATGTTAGCAGCCTAGGATCGAACCTGGGTTGCTTACTAGTATAAATCGTTTTTTTTAATTTCAGAATTTTCAAACCAGTCCTTTGATTTCATTTTTGTCCACCTTTGGTCCTTGTCTTTGTGTCAAATCGATTTTAGCTTTATTAGATTTTCAAAAATTACAGTTTAGTCCTTGACTTTGCTTTAAAAAGTTTTAGTTTAAATAAAGTCTCCAAAATTGCATTTTTAGTCCCTCGTTTTTTTTATAAAACTTTATTTTCTTAAATTTCTTTTTATAAAATCAGTTTTTAATAAAATTCATTTTCGTCCTTTAGATTTTATTTTATTTTTATTTCTATTTTTAGTATAATTTCACTAATAGATTTATAAATCTCGGGATTAGCCCGGGATTTGCATTTATTTGAATTTTCTTTGTGTACATTTATTTTAATAGCGTAGATTGTTTTTAATATTTCTTATTATAGTGTAATCAATTCTAAAAAAAAAATATAATCTTTCACGTCACTTATTCACTTCACATATTCACGACTCCGATTCGACAAATTCGCCGTCAAACCTTCGTTGGGAGAACGACCCGGGGAAATTGTATTCGTTACAGTTTCTTTGGAAAAATAAAAAAAAATATACAAAACAAATATAACATCAATAAAATGGCGCCGCTGCCGGGGAAGGCTTGAAACGAGTGCGTCGATTTCGTCCGTTGTTTTTGTGATTTGAAGATCCTTCCTTGGAAGTTATTGTTTTTTTTTAAAAATAAAAATACAAAAATATAATAATTAAAAAACACTTTTCCTAAAGTGTTTTCACCATTAATAATAAATCCTCGGTCTTCCGTTGAAGGAGGGCGGTTGTAAACCATTTCGTAATAACAACAAAAGAGATCGTGAAGTTAAACGTTTCTTGGATTATTTCTTTGCTACAACCTAATTACGGGGTTTAAGGAGGTCTTGACATTAAATTGCAGACCGAAGAGAGATCCATTCTTCTCTCCCGCCACGCTGCGCGTAGTTTTGAAAGAAACGAGTACGGTTGATTAACGATCACCAAAAAGATAATAAATCTAATTTTTTGTTAAATATAAAAACCCAAAAAAAAAAATATTTTCTTTTTCAATTTGATTTTTATTTTTATGAAAAACCAAAAAGATTCTCCGTTATCCTCTTCATGTTTGATTCTCTTCTTTTACCCTCTATACCGTTTGATTCTTGATCTTCTTACCCTCTAAAGTTTGATTCTTCTTCTCGCATCCTCTTATGTTTAATTCTTATGGATCCTATTTGTTTTAAGTGTAGAGAACCCTTCTTCGGAGGGTTGTGTGTTTGGTGTACGTGCGGACAATGTGGTGGTGATATTCATGACGGAGTTTGTTGGAATTGTAATTCTAACACGTATGTTCAAAATTCGTTTAACAATTTTTCAAACGTTCCCGATTATTATCCGACACCACCACCACCACCTTCGTTCACTTGTTTTAGTTGTGGAAACCCATCCAATGAAGGATCACTGTGCGGACAATGTTTTTGTAATCAATGTGGATACACGAATTGTATATGCTACGTCCCGAGTGCTGAAACGTCTTATGCTTGTGATACAAGCTTTGATAATTATCCTCAAAACGATTTCAATCTTCCTTTTCAAAACTCGTATGAGCAAGTACCGTATTATAATGGTGATTCATTTCAAAGTTCATCAAATTTTGAAAATTATGGGGGATCGTTTGATAATTCTTATTTTGAGCCAAATGTGTGTTACAATTCTCATGGTTTTGACCAACCCCCACAAATTCACGTCAATTATCAAGATAGACTGCGCGAAATTGTAAAATCTTTGGGAGACGTTGTCGAAGCAGTTCAAAATCAAGAGCAAGCGGTTAATCAACTTTTGGCTTATCGTCATGAGAAGTATATGGAAGAACTACTTGCCGAGGAAAAAGAGGCTAATTTTCGAAAGGCCTTACAGAATTGTGCTGACGAGGAGATACTTGTTTCGTTAAACGTTGTCCCTACAATTTCACCTATCTTTCCTCCCGTAGAACCCGAGGACTCTTTAATAATGGGGACGAGCATCTAAACACTATTCCGGCAACGGAATCGGACGAATTCCAAAAGTCTAGTGTTGAGAACCTCGTCCCAATCCAAAGTGAGTCCGGGGAAAATTCTAACGGTGATTGTGATTTTGTTGAAAATGATCGTTTTAATAATCTCGTTGATACAAATGATGAGCCGTGTGATGATATTCATGTTGAAAAGAACGATGATGAGATGTACTCCGATTCAGACAATGATAATTCGTTATCTTGTGGAGACATTGATTATATTGATGAGGTACCTTCTGAGCTCGTCAGCTTAGAAGAAGAGAATGAAGAAGATATTGACACGGAAATCCAAGATGAAGCTCTTCGTGAGAAATTATCTACAATTTATCTTCTCATTTCTAAAATCGAGGCATTACATGATCCTCCGACTTCTTCTTTTCCTATCCCCGATATGGATAGTGATTTCTTACCCGAGCTTGAAATTTTTCGATTTGAAGAGAAAAATAGTGGCAGTCCCACTATTCATTCTGATATTTCTCTTCCGGATTATGAGCGTTTTGACTTTGAGATCGATTCCGAGCTTATTTTGAGCAATATTTCAAATAATCCGTTACGTGACTCTCTTTTAGAGGAGGCCGATCTATTTCTTGCTACGGATGACTCGATACCACCGGGTATTGAGAATGACGAGAATGACCTTCGAAGAAATGTTCTTATTGAAGAAATTCATGACGATGATTTACTTTCCGAAGCTGACTCATTTCTCTTCGATTTACCATATTCTCGTCCACCCGCGAAACCACCGGATGTAGAATTTGAATCCGATACGGATGAAGTTATTTTTGGAGTGGTGGACAAGATTTCTGAACATAATGTTCCGTTGCTTGATATTTTCCCCACCCTACCCACCCGTGATTCAGAATCTGACTTTGCTTTCGTCATCCGTGTGTTTCACCCATTCTTCACTTATCCCATCATTTCTCCATCTTTCCACTCCTCCGGGAGTGAGGATACCGTCTTCGACCCCGGCATCTCCGTTCTTCGTGCCGGGTGTCCGTTCCTCTTGCTCCCCCAAGATTAAGTAAATTCGGGGCGAGTCTAAGCTATACGACTCGATAAATAAACAAGCGCTTCGTGGGAGGCACCCCATGCTTATCCTTCTATCTTCTTATTTATTTTCTAATAAAGTGAGTGAGGAGGGCTTCCTCTTCCGTATCTTGTGTTTCGTGTTTTTCTGTGCTGTGTCCAGGAATGCCCGATGATGAAGACTCTCGTGCTCGTAGTTTCCTTCACGCTACTAGAGTTTCATCATCCGCTGCTTATCCGATATCCTAAAATCTTATCGTTTTACATTTATCTTTTGGCATAATTAATAAACGGCCTTAGATTTTTGTAGGAGAACCCTTACCTTTAAGACATTGAGGACAATGTCTCGTTCTAGTCTGGGGGGGTAATCTTGCGATTTGATTTTTGCCTTGCATTTTTGCTATTGTCTCGTGCAGTCCCGTTTTTCCTCCAAAATTGAAAAAAAAAAAAAAAAAAAAAAAAAAAAAAAAAAAAAAATTCCAAAAAAATGAGAAAATTTTAAAAATTTTGTGCAAAAATATAATAAGTTTTGACATTTTTGTTGATTTTCCGCTGGGTAGAGTAGGAATAAAATTTTGACTTGACCGGGCGTGTTGAGCCCTAGCTTGTTCCCTTAACCAATGATAATCATATAAGCTTATGCTAGTCTTGTACACAAGGAGCTGCTCTTTTGCGTGTTCCCGTACTTGACTTTATACATGCATGGCTTTAAAGCTTTCGCTAGTCTTTTACATAAGGAGCTAGAAAACGCGAATTCTTTTCAAGAATTTGCAAGTTTCTGTAACTGACTTTATATATGCGTGGCTGATTATCGGCTAAGTATTCGCGAATTTCATTATTTGAGATTTTTAAATGTGCGAAGAGCGAGAAATGATAGAATTTATTTAGAAGTTAGATGCCAAACGTGGAGTAGTTGGTTCTCTTTAGAGCTCGTCGTAGGTACTTGTGGCCTTTTGCTCCCGTAAAATTGTTTCACCCCATATATTGTATAAATAATTAAAGATATTTAGGTTTAGAACGAAATTTAGTTCTCCATCTTCTTAAAAGAATTTTTGCTCTAAAGATTGGGTACACATCAAGGTCCCGTATTGAGTGAATAAGTTGTAAAGTGCTCTTAGATTTCGGATTGAGATCGGACCTTGGATCCTTACTTCTAAAGGCGGTAAGGTCTTGGATTTAAACCGTGAAGGTTCGTTTTCTAAGGGTTACTATTATATGTTTGATGATTTGGAAACACCCGGTAATCCCGTGGTATTAAGTTATTGAGTGAAGAAAAGTTGAGTTAAAAAAAAAAAAAAAAAAAAAAAAAATGTATGTTGAGATGTATGGATTTTGTGCTTATTGTGTTAGACAAGTTGTTGGCACGTGAGGTGCATGTGATGACCCTAGGTCGGGCACATGAGGTGCACGTGATGTTTCTCCACAACTTATGTCTACATGTTCGTATGAGTTCTTTAGTCTTGGACGTATGTAATAACCTTGATGTGGACCTCATTTTTAAAGCAAACTTTCTTGCAAGAAGATGGAAAACTACTTAGCGTTTTAAACTTGGTATCTTTATCGGTCTAATAATTATGAAAATGAGAAGCTTATGAAGAAATTCATTTCTCTCACAAAAATAAAATAAGTAGAAACAAAAAAAAAAATAAGTTTGGGAGGAGAGGTTCTTACACAAGTAACTTCCATGAGTAGTGTTGGCATCTAATTTCTAAATAGGTTGTGATCTCGTTCATAAGCTTAGTTTGGGAGCATGTGAAAAATCAAGGACGAAGAATTTTATCCTTATGGTCACTCCTCTATGAGTTGTGTTTCTACTCTATGACCCTAAAAATTATCGATAGATAATGATTGTCATCAAAAGCCGTCTTGAATAATAAGAAAAATACAAAAATAGAATAAAAGGAAAATCGGGGAGTTTTCATAACATTGCATGAGGACATTGCAATACTTAGTCTGGGGGATTTTGGTATGTGCTAAAACACATACCATTTCTAGACCAAAACCGGACCAAAATAACCAAAAACCCGACCAAAATGCCAAAAGATATTGTGTTTTTATGTTTTTGCATATGCAGGGATGGATATCGTGAAAATTGACAAAAGACACAAGAAAATCAAGAAAACGAGCACGAGATACGGAAAGGCTCAGAACCGGAACCAGGAACAAAGAAAATGGTCAAAAAGGCATCCGAGGTCCTCCCACTATCAAAGAGTGTCAACTCCAACCCTTAGATTATCTTTTTTTTAAAAAATGGCAAGATCAGTCCTTGAAGAATCCAGAAATTACATAAATAGTCCCTAAGATTAAAACCTTAAAATCCTTTAAAAACCTTACAACCGGATACTTAAACTAACAAACCCAATCTTCCCTTTTCCTACAAACCCAACCCAAACACTCTAACTCACCTCAATATTAATCCTAGCCCAATCCAATTACACCTAAGCTAAACCCGGCCCATCCCTTAATCCGAAAAAAAACCTTATCTTCGGTCAAAAACCCCACTCGGTCAAAGAAATAAGAAAAAAATAAAAACAAGCACCTTATCTCACTTTACCATTCTCCATTCTCTCTCTCAAAAATAAACCGATCCCCATTTTCACCCCCATGAACCCTAAATCCCCAACCCCAAAAATTACCGTGATTAAGGGTAATTGTGTCAAATCAAAGGGCTTCTAGAAGTGTCAGAAGAGTGTCAGGCCTTGTCAGAAGCGAACTAGCACACGAGGGGATGAGGTGGCAGCTCGTGATTGGTTAGAACACGTCATGATAGAGCAATCCAAGGGCTATGATGAGTGGGATTGATTTAGACGGCTGAGATGAGTTCCAAACTAACACAAACGCACGCGGATCGCCAACATGGCATAGCCCAGAGGTTCGGATCGAGGCCTATAAATAGGATAGGTTATTTCATTTTCGAGGTAATTTTCTTTTTAGCAAAGTTATGCTGTCAAAATTAGTTTTAAGAATTTTAGTTTTCGGATTGTAATTTTTTCTGTTTATGATAATTCAGTTTGAGTATTGTAATTTTTACGTTTTAATGAAAGTTTAATTTTGAAGATAATTTGAATCCGAATGTTCATTTTATTATTAGTGATTTCAATTTATAATGAAAGTTTAACTTTGAGGTTATTTTGTTATCCGAATTCTCATTTTGGTTATTATTGATTTCAGTTTTTCTGTTTATTCAATTTGTTTTAACATCTGATCAAAAGAAAAGAAGAAAAAAAAAAAAAAGGAAAAATAAAATAAATCAAAATTTTAGTTTAGTTAAAAAAGCTTCAACAAGCTTGTTTTCTATTTTGTTAAATGTTTCATTTAAGCTTACATAGCTTTTGTGAAACTTAGTACTGGAACTTCATTATTTCTTCTCAAAAGTACCACAAGTCAACTGTGGTCAAAGGTGTGGAAAAAGCTGATGGAAGGAAGAGTTGGTTATTTGGGTTTGATATTGGCTTAATAGCCTGGGTAATTTTAGTTGTCTGAGTTCATTGTCTCATCAGCAGGAATCAGTGAGTACCATTTTGCTTGTCTAGTTAATTTTAGCTTTAATTAAGATTTGCTTATTTGCTAGATTTTAGTATTTGTCTTGTGTTGTGTTAGATTATTAGTAGCTCAAATTTTATAGGATAGAGTATAGTTTGAATCTGCTAGGTTCTAGAGTATGTTTGCATAATCAGTTAGAATTAAGGATGTTTGATCTGTGTTTCTTCAGTGTTATTGTTGCTCAATTGTGGTTGGCTGCTAGTTATCTTCTCTGCTGATCAGTAAATTGCCTAGTTCACAAGTTGATTTCTAGAATTCTATTTGAGTTTAGAGTGAGATTTTTGGGGCAAAAGCTAGTCATACCAGCTGTTTAATAGATTATGCTTTTGGTTTTGATTTCTCAGTTTATTTGGCAGCTTATTTGAGTGCCTTTTTGAGCATAACTGGACTGATCTTAATAGATTGTATAAATACTCAGCTGCCTTGTGGTCAAGCTGTTTTTTACAGCTCAATCTAGTTCTTTTGAGTTTATTTACCTTTCTAAAAAGTAGTTTTGTAATTGTTAGTTGAGTGTTAAAAGAAGAAAAATTAAAAAAAATTAGTTTGGATAAATGTTAGCAGCCTAGGATCGAACCTGGGTTGCTTACTAGTATAAATCGTTTTTTTTAATTTCAGAATTTTCAAACCAGTCCTTTGATTTCATTTTTGTCCACCTTTGGTCCTTGTCTTTGTGTCAAATCGATTTTAGCTTTATTAGATTTTCAAAAATTACAGTTTAGTCCTTGACTTTGCTTTAAAAAGTTTTAGTTTAAATAAAGTCTCCAAAATTGCATTTTTAGTCCCTCGTTTTTTTTATAAAACTTTATTTTCTTAAATTTCTTTTTATAAAATCAGTTTTTAATAAAATTCATTTTCGTCCTTTAGATTTTATTTTATTTTTATTTCTATTTTTAGTATAATTTCACTAATAGATTTATAAATCTCGGGATTAGCCCGGGATTTGCATTTATTTGAATTTTCTTTGTGTACATTTATTTTAATAGCGTAGATTGTTTTTAATATTTCTTATTATAGTGTAATCAATTCTAAAAAAAAATATAATCTTTCACGTCACTTATTCACTTCACATATTCACGACTCCGATTCGACAAATTCGCCGTCAAACCTTCGTTGGGAGAACGACCCGGGGAAATTGTATTCGTTACAGTTTCTTTGGAAAAATAAAAATAAATATACAAAACAAATATAACATCAATAGGTCTAAGGGTGAGGGAAGATTCTTTTTTGTATTTTTATAATTTTTTATGAAAGCAAGTAAAATCTCGGGTTTGAAAGAGTGGGCGGAATTAGTTGCTAGTCAACTAACCCAAATAACTACAATTGCAAATAAAATAAAATAACTGAAAATGAAAAGGTTGTGAAACTTATATGGAGAGAAATGTGTTTACTTAGATTTCCTTACTCCCTAACTATCTTTTACCGGTTGATTAGTGTGTATTAATTGCGTGGATGATGGGTGTATTCCTTAATACCAATCGTGGGGTGGCGTACGTACTTCCCCAACTCTACAAGCTCCTACTTCACTCCTATGTCGAGCCGGCTAATAAGCTCCTAACATGGGATCACTAGAATTCGCTCATGCTTTAAATACAACCATAAAAACCTTAGTACGCATTGGTTCATGTTTCTTAAGACGTTCAAGCAAGTTACCGTATAGGAGGTTAGCCAGTTTTCTTAAGCCTAACATCGATAAACAATCATCCAATACAATTAATAACACACCAACAACCAATAATCAATAGTTAGGTTTCATTAGATCTAAGCAAACACAAGATAAATCTAGCCTAGCATGTTAATTAAAAGACAAGAACAAGATATAATCAAACAACACATAGACATATTGAATGATTAAATGATTACTTATCTTCAATTAAACATGGGAGATCCAAGGGTATAAAACCCTTACAAATGGCAGAAAATTCGTCTTAGGCTTTCTCCTCACAAAGTTGCACACTAATGACTAAAAATTGCAAAACTATATATAAAGTTTAGGGGCTGACGGCGTCACGTTGTAGGAGGTGACGCCGTCACCTCGCCGCGGCTAGGGTTCCCGGATGGTCTTCCTGACGCCGTCCCTCTTTAATCCTCAGAAATCCACTCTGGCGCGTCAAGGGTTGACGCCGTCAGAATTGTGCTTGACGCCGTCCCTCTTTAACTTAAACCGTGACGGCCTTGATCACCTTAATGGGTGACGCCGTCAGACTTCCTTTATAAAACTCTCTGGCGCGTCACGTGTATTTTGTCATATCCACCTCTTTTGCCAAGCCGTGACGCCGTCAGGAGCAATCCTTGACGCCGTCACGTGTACTTTTCCAGCAGCTTTGGCATTTTGTTGAATTCTTCACTTTTATGCTCCAAAAACGTCCAAAATGCTTCCTTTTCCAGATTTCTTCTCCAAAGTACCTAAAATGACAAAAGGAACGATTTAGGGCAATATTTGATCAAATAAATAAGATTTAGGGCTTAAATGACCCCCTAAAAGCGGTACACTTTTCGCTTCATCAGCATTTGACTATATTCAAGAAGAAAGATCTACGCAAGCAAGACCTGCTTGCATCTCAAGTCAGATGACAAATAAAATAACCATTTACGAGATATCACTTAATGACGCCGATCCATAAAGTGATGACTCGTAGGTTTGGGGAAGTCCATTATCCATAGTACGTGGATAACATGTGAGTTTGGCAGACACATCCTTAGTATTCAAAGAATATAACCAATCTCTCACATTTGCCTTAATTTAACAATACTATCATATCATTGATCGGCAATGGACAATTTAAAGTAATAAATTACTTATGGATTAAACATGCAAATATAGGACACAATTAATATATGAATGAATAACTCAAGTACCATGTATATTAATCATCAAAATAATAAATGTTTTACATATCCCATTATCCAAATACTCAAATCAAAACAGATTTACATGAGACTACTAACTGATCGAAGTCCAATACCACTAGCATGCTCAACATGCTTGTTCAAAGGCAACGCCTTAGTAAACGGATCAGCTAAGTTGTCATCTGTGTGAACTTTGTTAAGTACTACTTCATTATCTGTGATAACCTCACGGAGATAGTGAACCTTCCTTTTATAATGCTTGGCGCCTTTCTGAGCTCCAGGCTCGTTGGCGATAGTTAATGCTCCAGTGTTGTCACATAGCATTTTCATAGGTTCTTTATTGGTGGGGACTACTCCAAGCTCATCAATAAACTTCCTTATCCAAATAGCTTCCATTGCAGCTTCTGAAGCAGCAGTGTATTCAGCTTCTATAGAAGACATCGTTGTAATGCTATGCTTGGCACTCTTCCAGACTATAGCGCCTCCGTTTAGAACGAAAACGTATCCGGTTTGCGACTTGGTATCATCCTTGTTGGTCTGCCACCCAGCATCAGTATAACAGGTAACTCTGAGCTCTCTATTTGGGTCTCCACCGTAAACAAGAAACATATCTTTAGTATATCTGAGATACTTCAGTATGTTCTTCACAGCAGACCAGTGATTCTCACCTGGATCTACTTGAAATCGACTTGTTAAGTTCTGAGCGAACGCAACATCAGGTCTAGTGCACCTCACCGCATACATGATGGATCCTACAGCCGAGGCATAAGGAATCCTCTTCATGCATTCCACCTCTGCAGGTGTTGAGGGTCCTTGAGATTTTCTCAACTCAAGTTTTACTTGCATTGGGGTAGTTCCACGCTTGGAATTCGCCATATTAAATCTTTTCAAGATTTTCTCAATGTATGCACTTTGACAAAGTCCAATCAACCGCTTAGATTTATCTCTGTAGATCTTGATTCCTAGAATATATGCAGCTTCACCTAAATCGTTCATAGAAAAACAATTTCCAAGATAGGCTTTAATAGCTTGTAACATAGGAATGTTGTTTCCCATGATCAATATGTCATCAACATATAAGATTAGGAATGCTACATTACTCCCACTAGCCTTACGATATACACATGGCTCATCAAGGTTTTGAGTGAAACCATACTTCTTGATTTCCTCATCAAACCTTTTATTCCATTGCCTAGATGCTTGCTTTAATCCATAAATGGATCATTGTAGCTTGCATATACGGTTAGGATATTGTGGATTGACAAATCCTTCAGGTTGGTCCATGTAAACCTCTTCGGTTAAGTGACCATTCAAGAAGGCAGTTTTGACATCCATCTGCCAAATCTCATAGTCATAGTATGCTGCTATGGGTAAAAGAATCCTAATAGCTTTTATGTCTGCGACAGGCGAGAAGGTTTCCTCATAATCTACACCATAGATTTGAGTATAACCTTTTGCCACAAGACGAGCTTTATAGGTGTGTACCTTTCCATCCATGTCAGTCTTCTTCTTAAAGAGCCACTTGCTACCAACGGTTTTAGCGTTAGGAGGGAGGTCAACTTCAATCCAGACTTCATTGTCTTTCATGGATTTCATTTCCTCGTTCATAGCATTAAGCCATTTTTCAGATTCAGAATCTGCTAATGTAGCTTTATAGTTAGCGGGCTCATTGAGATCCCCTAACTCATGCTCCTCTGAATCGATGTACAAACACATACGTTCAGGTGCACGTATTGTCCTTGAGGACCTACGAACAGGAATAACTTCACTTTCTGGTTCAACACTTTCATGTTCAACCATCTCAGGAAGTTGGCTAGTATTTTCAGAAGGGTGAGTATCTTCTTGAATTTCATCAAGTTCTACGATCCTCCCACTTGCTTCTTGTGAGATGAGACGATTCTCAAAAAAGTCAGCAAAATGAGCAACAAATACTTTGTGCTCAGGTGGGTAGTAGAAGTAGTAACCCATTGTTTCCTTTGGGTATCCTACAAAGATACACTTAATAGATCTTGGCTCAAGTTTGTCAGGCGTATCACGTTTCACGAATGCCTCACAACCCCAGACCTTTAAGTAAGACAGGTTAGGGACTTTCCCATGCCATAGTTCATATGGTGTCTTTTCAACCTTCTTTGATGGAACCATATTAAGAATGCGTGTAGCAGACTCAAGAACATAATCCCAAAAGGACATTGGTAGAGTTGTTTGTTTCATCATAGATCTTACCATGTCAACCAGGGTTCGATTTCTTATCTCAGATACACCATTATGTTGTGGTGTACGTGGAGAAGAGATCCATGATACAATCCCACACTTCTTAAGATGATCTATAAACTCTTGACTCATATATTCACCTCCACGGTCAGACCGTAAAGCCTTTATGGTCTTACCAAGTTGATTCTCAACTTCACTTTGAAATACTTTGAAAGTTTCAAAGACTTCATGTTTATGTTTAAGCAGGTAAACATAACCATATCGACTAAAGTCGTCAGTGAAAGTTAAGAAATAGATGTATCCTTGTTTTGACACAGTTCTAAAAGGGCCACATACATCAGAATGTATGAGTCCAAGCAGATCTGTAGCTTTCTCCGTTTTATGCGGAAAAGGCTTTCTTGCCATTTTCCCAGACACACAATATTCACACTTATCAAAAGACTCAAGGTCAGTTGATTTAAGAAGCCCATCACGTTGCAGTTTCTCAATGCGTTTCTTGTTAATGTGCCCAAGTCGGCAATACCACAAGAATGTAGAGTCCAAGTTACGCTTGGCTCTTTTACTATTAACATAATACATAGAACAATCATTCGAAACAGAATCATGCATATCAATTTCAAAAATACCATTCCTAGAAACAGCATTAAAATAAAACACGTTATTCATTGAAACTGAAATACCAATATCTGTAAAACAATGAGTAAAACCCTTGTCTTTCAAAAGTGAAACTGAAACAATACCCCTAGTAATACTAGGAGCATAATGACAATTTTCCAATACAATTATTAAACCACTAGGAAGGTGGTATGTGCTAAAACACATACTTTTTCTCGACCAAAACCGGACCAAAAAGACCAAAAACTAACCAATTATGCCAAATATATTGTGTTTTTGTGTTTTACATATGCAGGCACGGATATTGAAGAAAAGGACAAAATCAAGCAAAAACCGGGAAACCAAGCACGAGATATGGAAGAATTATTTTTAGCCGATGCCGGGAAGATATTAAAGTCAAAGTTATCCCGAGGTTCTTTATATTTTCAGAGATTGTCAAGATTCACCCTTGGATCAACCTTGGAATGCTGGCAAGAGTAGTCCTTGGAAAATCAGAAATTACAATTCGGGTCCCTTAATTTACCTGAACTTAACCAATTAATTCCTTAACCACCTTTAACCCTTAAACCTTTATGTTAAAACACAACTTTGCTAGCCCATTCTCCCCAATCTACACCTTAGTACCCAGCCTACTACTCTTCGCCTAAGCCCAATCCCATTTATACTCCTACCCGAGCCCAACCTTCCTAATACTCAGCCCACACCCATTTAACTAACCCGATCTACCCATAACACCCGGTCAAAAGTCCCTTAAATAACCCACACTCGGTAAAAAAGAGTTAAAAGAAAGAAATAAACAAAAACACACTCACTCTTATCCCTCTCACTAAACCCGATCCCCAAATTCCCATTTCATGAACCCTAAATTCCCAACCCCAATAATTACCGCAATTAAGGGTAATCAAGTAATTTCGTACGAATCAGACCTTGTCAGAAGGGTGTCAGAAGCGAGATAGCACAAAAGGAGTGAGGTGGCACACTCCCATTGGTCCGAACACCTCACCTCTACTTAATCAAACGGCTGATATCAAAGGGCAATGATTGGGATATGATCAAGGGCTCAGAATTGGTATGAAGAAGCACACCACACGGATTGGTGACCTGGACATTCGAGAACCCTCAGCTCAAGGCTATAAATAAAAGCTCTCTCACTCACAATTCGGTTAGCTAGTTAGTGGTTAGCTTAGGAGTAGTGTAGTGTAGTGTAGTTTTAAATTCCATTACTCTGCCAAATTATTTTTAGACTTGTAATCTCTTTTACTGCTTTGTAATGTTTTAATGATTTAATAAAATTGTCATTTCAGTTTTCATTATAACTTGTTCATTTTAATTAGCTTTTAGTATATTCAAAAGTTCATTACTGTTTCAGTTAAGCTTTTCATAAGCTCATTATAGCTTATTCAGTAGCTATTAGTGAGTTTTACACTTAGATTCTGCTTTAAGTTGGTTAACTAGTTCTGGTCAATGAAAGTCAAAGGCTGGCATAATGAAGTATTTGGGTAATTCAGAGGGGGATTGTGATTGCTGTGGTGTGGTTAAGCCTATCTAAAGATAGGTTTTGTTGAAAAGTTTACTCTATTTCAGTTAGGGACTGAATTTGTAAGTCCTAAATCCATTTTAGCTTCATAAAGTTCTTCATTCAATCATTAGTGTAGATCTGTCTAGTTTAATAGATTACTGTTTGTATGCTTTTGTTTGTTGCTGATTTAGTAGATTTTAAAGTGTTAAAGCTTGTTGGTTGCATTTATGCTACTGTTCCATTTAACTGCTTCAATATTGCCTTACTTCTGATTCTGAGTTCTTGTTGTTGATTATTGAAATTTACTGTTGAATTGGTTTCTCTGATTGATTATGCATCTTGTTTGACCATTTGTTTAGATTTAAGAGGTTTGAATCTGTGATATAAGTTAGTGTTTGGATCTGCTGATTATTTGATGTTCTAGTTGTTCTTTTGTTGTGATTTCTACATAACTTGCTCACCTTAGGTTAGCATAGGTTAGATATGGCATAATACAGTAGGTTTATTGCACTAAAAGTCAAGTTAGCCATTAATCTAATTTCTGCTTGCATTTATGTTATTTGTTCTTGCTGTTCTAGTTATATTGTTGTATTTGCTTGAATTTTATTGATCTGAGGTTGTTGATTGATCTTTGATGCATTGTGTGATTGTGAGAATGAAACAACTCAATTGTTTGATTAACAAGTTTTTTCCAGCTTATTTGAGCTATTTGAGTCCTTTTCTTTTCCTTAAATTAGTAGATATCAGTTGTTATTTGATTTGCAAAGTAAGTAAATTTTAAAAAAATTAGAGTAGTTAATTTGCAGTCACCCAGGTTCGAACCTGGGCTGTTTTAGTTTAAAGATCGATTTTGTTTTTTTTTAACTTTCGTTTTTTAGCAAATTAATCCCTTAGTTTCATTTAAAACTAAATCAGTCCTTTACTTCCTTTTAAAAATCGATTTCAGTGTTGTTCAAGTTTCAGAAAAGTTCCGTTTGGTCCCTCACTTTGTTTTAAATCAATTTCAGTTTTATTTAAGTTTTAGAAATAGCAGTTTCAGTCCTTGTCTTTGTTTTAAAAGTTTTAGTTTAAATTTAAGTTTCAAAAATTACTTTTTCAGTCCCTTAACTTTTATTAAACTTTTTATTTTCTTTATTTCTTTAAAAATTAGTTTTGTTAATTGCAGTTTGAGTCCCTTAGCTTTTAATCTTTGCATTTTAGCTTTATAATTTCACTATTAGTTTTATAAATCTCGGGATTAGCCCGGGATTTGCATTATTTGCTTTCCTTTTTGTGTGCATTTATTTTAATAGCGTAGATTGTTGATTTTAATTTTCCATACTTTTAGTGTAATCAATTCTAAAAAAATAAACTTTCACGTCACTTATTCACTTCACATTTTCACGACATCGAATCGACTTATACGCCGTCAAACCTTCGTTGGGAGAACGACCCGGGGAATATTTTCACGAATATTTCTTTGGAAACAAAAATAAAAATATAAATATAAAAACAAACATCAATAAAATGGCGCCGCTGCCGGGGAAGGCTTGAAACGTTGTCGTTGATTCGTATCGTATTTTGTGTATTGAAGAACCTTCCCCGTGGAAGTTATCGTCTTGTTTTGTAAATAAATTGTTTTTGAAAAATATAAAAAATAATAAATAAAAAAAAAAAAAAAAAAAAAAAAAACCATTTGAATACTTGTCACCAAGTATTCACAATACCAAAAAAAAAAAAAAAAAAAAAAACACTTTTCCTAAAGTGTTTTCACCATTAATAAACATCCTCGGTCTTCCGTTGAAGGAGGGCGGTTGTAAACCATTCCGAATAAACAACAAAACAAATCGTGAAATTAAACGTTATCGGACTACTTTAATTCTACAACCGGATAGCGAGTAGTTTTGAAGGAAACGGTTACGGATAACGTAACGGTTACCAAAAATAAAATAAATTTGTTTTTCAAGGTTTTTATAAATATAAAATTCCAAAAAGATTTTTCTTTTCAAATTTTATTTTCCTTTTCTTTTGTGTTATTCAATGTTTTTAAATTATAAAATCCAAAAATAATCTTCTTATCCTCTCATCAATTTGATTCTTCTTCTTTAACCCTCTAAACCGTATAATTCTATCTCTTTCTCCTTCTCATGTTTAATTCTTACTATAATTCTTCATCATTTTTTACCACAACCGTCGAAGATGACGGAACAAAAAGCATGGAAGAATTGTTGTTTGAGGAGCAGAGGCGGGTTGTAATAGCTTTATATTGTACACATGACATTAATTACTCTTCGAGTGGCAATCCCACTCCGTCTTCTGAATCTATCCTCCCCGACTCTTCCAATCCTTCCCTCACACCGGTTGAGGGAAGTGACCCCGTTTTGGAAGAGGTCGATACTTCTCTTGCTAATAATAATTCCGATTCGACGATGGTTGATGACTCTACTTTTGATTCGGAGGGAGATATTCGTTTTTTTGAAGAGTATTTGAATGAAGAACCATTATCTTCACTCCCTCCGATGAGTAATGAAGCTTTTGATGAGTCCGATGATGATACGCTTCCAGATGAGGATGTTCCAAACGAAAATATCATTATTTATTCGAACCCTCTTTTTGAAACCGTTGATACGGATGAGATGCCGTTTGATCACGCTGCAGATGATGACGTTGAAAGTTATGCCGATTCTCACAATGAGTATACTCCGAGTATTGAAGACTCTTGTGGAGATATCGATGATGTTGAGGAATCGCGTTCCGATTATGAGTTCATTAGCTTAGAGGAGATAAAGGATTTCGACCTAGATGAAGATGAGATCGAAGATGATTTACTTCGTGAAAAATTATCTAATATCAATCTTCTCATTTCAAAGATCGAAGCTTTAAATAATCCGACTCCGTCTACTAATGCCGTGATCACCTCTTCATTTCCTATCCCCGATATGGATAGTGACTTCTTACCCGAGCTTGAAATTTTTCGATTTGAAGAGACGAGTAGTGGCAGTCCCACTATTCATGCTGATATCTCTCTTCCGGATTATGAGTACTTTCATTTTGAGATTGATTCCGAACCTATTTCCGATAATCCGTCACGTGACCCTCTTTTAGAGGATGTCGATTGATTTCTTGCTTCGGATGACTCGATACCACCGGGTATTGAGAATGACGAGAATGGTTTTATTGAAGAAATTAATGATGATGATTTATTTTCTGAGGCTGATTCATTTATCTTTGATTTACCGTCTTCTCGTCCGCCCGCGAAACCACCGGATGTAGATTTTGAGCTCAATATAAATGAAGTTATTGTTGGAGTGGTGGACGATACTTATGATCATGATGATCCCGTGCTTGATATTTTACCCACCCAACCCACCCGTGATTCCAATGATGTTTATGCTTTCACCATCCGAGTGTTTCACCCTTTCTTTTCTTATCCCCTCATTTCTCCATCTTTCCACTCCTCCGGGAGTGAGGATACCGTCTTCGACCCCGGCATCTCCATTCTTCATGCCGGGTGTCCGTTACAGGGTGTCCGTTCCATTTGCTCCCCCAAGATTAAGTAAATTCGGGGCGAGTCTAAGCTATACGACTCGATATATAAACAAGCGCTTCGTGGGAGGCACCCCATGCTTATCCTTCTATCTTCTTTTCTTATTTCTAATAAAGTGAGTGAGGAGGGCTTCCTCTTCCATATCTTGTGTTTCGTGTTTTCTGTGATGTGTCCATGAATGCCCGATGATGAAGACTCTCGTGCTCGTAGTTTCCTTCACGCTACTCGAGTTTCATCATCAGCTGCTTATTGATATCCTAAAATCTTATCGTTTACATCTATCTTTTGGCATAATTAATAAACGGCCTTAGATTTTTGTAGGGATACCCGTACCTTTAAGACATTGAGGACAATGTCTCGTTCTAGTCTGGGGGGGTAATCTTGCGATTTGATTTTTGCCTTGCATTTTTGCTATTGTCTCGTGCAACCCCGTTTTTCCTCGAAAATTGAAAAAATCCAAAAAAATGAGAAAAATTTTAAAAATTTTTGCAAAAATATAATAAATTTTGACATTTTTGTTGATTTTCCGCTGGAGAGAGTAGGAATAAAATTCTGACTTGATCGGGCGTGTTGAGCCCTAGCTTGTTCCCTTAACCGTTTATAATCTATAAGCTCGTGCTAGTCTTTTACACAAGGAGCTAGAAAACGCGAATTCTTTTTAAGAGTTTGCAAGTTCCCGTATTTGACTTTATATATGCATGGCTTGATTATAAGGCTAAGCATTCGCGGATCTTATTATTTAAGATTTTAAATTTGCGAAGAACGAGAAATGATAGAGTTGTCTATAAGTTAGATTGCTAAACGTGGAGTAGTGGTTCTCTTAAGAACTCATCGAAGTTGCTTGTGGCTTTTTGTTCCCATCAGCTTGTTTCACCGAAAATAATACTCTATAAATAATTAAAGGTATTTTGGTTTTGGCGAAATTTAGTTTTTAATCCTTCTTAAAAGAATTCTTGCTTATGAGAGTTGGGTACACATCAAGGTACTGCCAGTGTTACGGTGTAATAGACTATTCCATCTTGCCGGCTCACAACCGATGTTGGGATTGTTATAAAAGCCGTAGGACTCGGGATTTGGCAAAATATATAATGAATAATAATAATAATAATCCAAAGCCATAAAAAGTTTTCTGCATCTTGCCGGTTCGCAGCCGATGTTGTAGACTTCTAATAAAGGCAGAGGAAAAATTCCAAGGTCATAATAGACTATCACATCTTGCCGGTTCGCAGCCGATGTTGTGATTGTTATAAAGGGCCAAGGATTAATAATATGTGCTTAATAATGTTAAAAAAAAATGCCAAATTTCGACTCCGAGGTATCCTAATAAAGGCTTCCGTCTCTGGACTCGTAGATGAGTTGTTTCGGTCGCAAATAAAAGGGATATTCTCAAAATCGTGTTAAATCAGAGACCTTGATGTGGACCTCATTTTTGTATGCAACGGTTTTCGAGGGAAGGTTTGGAAACTACTTAGCGTCTAAACTAGGTATCTTTATCGGAATAAAAATTATCGAAACGAGAATCTGAAGAAATTCATTTCTCACCAAAAATAAAATAAATAGAGGAAAATAGGAATTTGGGAACGAGAAGTCTACAATTAGCTTTCTGAGTAGTGTTGGCAATCTAACTTGTAAGTGACAATGATCTCGTTTTTAAGCTTAGTTTGGGGACTCGTGAAAAATCGGGGACGACGAATTTTATCCGTATGGTCACTTCTTCATGAGTCGTGTTTCCTACTCGAAGACCCTAAAAGTTATCGAAAGATAATGATTGTCAACAAAGCCGTCACGTGAAAAAAAAAAAAATAATAATAATAAGAAAATACAAAAATAGAATAAAAAGGAAAATCGGGGAGTTTTCATAACATTGCATGAGGACATTGCAATACTTAGTCTGGGGGATTTTGGTATGTGCTAAAACACATACTTTTTCTCGACCAAAACCGGACCAAAAAGACCAAAAACTAACCAATTATGCCAAATATATTGTGTTTTTGTGTTTTACATATGCAGGCACGGATATTGAAGAAAAGGACAAAATCAAGCAAAAACCGGGAAACCAAGCACGAGATATGGAAGAATTATTTTTAGCCGATGCCGGGAAGATATTAAAGTCAAAGTTATCCCGAGGTTCTTTATATTTTCAGAGATTGTCAAGATTCACCCTTGGATCAACCTTGGAATGCTGGCAAGAGTAGTCCTTGGAAAATCAGAAATTACAATTCGGGTCCCTTAATTTACCTGAACTTAACCAATTAATTCCTTAACCACCTTTAACCCTTAAACCTTTATGTTAAAACACAACTTTGCTAGCCCATTCTCCCCAATCTACACCTTAGTACCCAGCCTACTACTCTTCGCCTAAGCCCAATCCCATTTATACTCCTACCCGAGCCCAACCTTCCTAATACTCAGCCCACACCCATTTAACTAACCCGATCTACCCATAACACCCGGTCAAAAGTCCCTTAAATAACCCACACTCGGTAAAAAAGAGTTAAAAGAAAGAAATAAACAAAAACACACTCACTCTTATCCCTCTCACTAAACCCGATCCCCAAATTCCCATTTCATGAACCCTAAATTCCCAACCCCAATAATTACCGCAATTAAGGGTAATCAAGTAATTTCGTACGAATCAGACCTTGTCAGAAGGGTGTCAGAAGCGAGATAGCACAAAAGGAGTGAGGTGGCACACTCCCATTGGTCCGAACACCTCACCTCTACTTAATCAAACGGCTGATATCAAAGGGCAATGATTGGGATATGATCAAGGGCTCAGAATTGGTATGAAGAAGCACACCACACGGATTGGTGACCTGGACATTCGAGAACCCTCAGCTCAAGGCTATAAATAAAAGCTCTCTCACTCACAATTCGGTTAGCTAGTTAGTGGTTAGCTTAGGAGTAGTGTAGTGTAGTGTAGTTTTAAATTCCATTACTCTGCCAAATTATTTTTAGACTTGTAATCTCTTTTACTGCTTTGTAATGTTTTAATGATTTAATAAAATTGTCATTTCAGTTTTCATTATAACTTGTTCATTTTAATTAGCTTTTAGTATATTCAAAAGTTCATTACTGTTTCAGTTAAGCTTTTCATAAGCTCATTATAGCTTATTCAGTAGCTATTAGTGAGTTTTACACTTAGATTCTGCTTTAAGTTGGTTAACTAGTTCTGGTCAATGAAAGTCAAAGGCTGGCATAATGAAGTATTTGGGTAATTCAGAGGGGGATTGTGATTGCTGTGGTGTGGTTAAGCCTATCTAAAGATAGGTTTTGTTGAAAAGTTTACTCTATTTCAGTTAGGGACTGAATTTGTAAGTCCTAAATCCATTTTAGCTTCATAAAGTTCTTCATTCAATCATTAGTGTAGATCTGTCTAGTTTAATAGATTACTGTTTGTATGCTTTTGTTTGTTGCTGATTTAGTAGATTTTAAAGTGTTAAAGCTTGTTGGTTGCATTTATGCTACTGTTCCATTTAACTGCTTCAATATTGCCTTACTTCTGATTCTGAGTTCTTGTTGTTGATTATTGAAATTTACTGTTGAATTGGTTTCTCTGATTGATTATGCATCTTGTTTGACCATTTGTTTAGATTTAAGAGGTTTGAATCTGTGATATAAGTTAGTGTTTGGATCTGCTGATTATTTGATGTTCTAGTTGTTCTTTTGTTGTGATTTCTACATAACTTGCTCACCTTAGGTTAGCATAGGTTAGATATGGCATAATACAGTAGGTTTATTGCACTAAAAGTCAAGTTAGCCATTAATCTAATTTCTGCTTGCATTTATGTTATTTGTTCTTGCTGTTCTAGTTATATTGTTGTATTTGCTTGAATTTTATTGATCTGAGGTTGTTGATTGATCTTTGATGCATTGTGTGATTGTGAGAATGAAACAACTCAACTGTTTGATTAACAAGTTTTTTCCAGCTTATTTGAGCTATTTGAGTCCTTTTCTTTTCCTTAAATTAGTAGATATCAGTTGTTATTTGATTTGCAAAGTAAGTAAATTTTAAAAAAATTAGAGTAGTTAATTTGCAGTCACCCAGGTTCGAACCTGGGCTGTTTTAGTTTAAAGATCGATTTTGTTTTTTTTTAACTTTCGTTTTTTAGCAAATTAATCCCTTAGTTTCATTTAAAACTAAATCAGTCCTTTACTTCCTTTTAAAAATCGATTTCAGTGTTGTTCAAGTTTCAGAAAAGTTCCGTTTGGTCCCTCACTTTGTTTTAAATCAATTTCAGTTTTATTTAAGTTTTAGAAATAGCAGTTTCAGTCCTTGTCTTTGTTTTAAAAGTTTTAGTTTAAATTTAAGTTTCAAAAATTACTTTTTCAGTCCCTTAACTTTTATTAAACTTTTTATTTTCTTTATTTCTTTAAAAATTAGTTTTGTTAATTGCAGTTTGAGTCCCTTAGCTTTTAATCTTTGCATTTTAGCTTTATAATTTCACTATTAGTTTTATAAATCTCGGGATTAGCCCGGGATTTGCATTATTTGCTTTCCTTTTTGTGTGCATTTATTTTAATAGCGTAGATTGTTGATTTTAATTTTCCATACTTTTAGTGTAATCACTACAAGAAAAGTGGCTTTTTAGGACCCTTTGTGTGGGACGCTATGATAATGGAGTCCTAAAAAACTGCTTAATAGGACATATGAGCATTTAGGGTCCTTTTTAAATATTTGCTACTTAGGCAATGTCCTAAAAAGTTATATAATAGGATGGTCGATGATTTGGGGTCCTATTATCATATACGTTAATAGGACGCTTAAAATATGGATCCTAATAAATTACTTTATAAGACATTTAGTTGTTGGTGTCCCATTATGTGATAGTGTAATACGACACTTAATCACTAGATGTCCTATTATCATATACCTTAATAGGACGCTTAAAATATGGATCCTAATAAATTACTTTATAAGACATTTAGTTGTTGGTGTCCCATTATGTGATAGTGTAATACGACACTTGATCACTAGATGTCCTATTATCATATACCTTAATAGGACGCTTAAAATATGGATCCTAATAAATTACTTTATAAGACATTTAGTTGTTGGTGTCCCATTATGTGATAGTGTAATACGACACTTAATCACTAGATGTCCTATTATCATATACCTTAATAGGACGCTTAAAATATGGATCCTAATAAATTACTTTATAAGACATTTAGTTGTTGGTGTCCCATTATGTGATAGTGTAATACGACACTTGATCACTAGATGTCCTATTATGACATAACCTTAATAGGACGCTTAAAATATGGATCCTAATAAATTACTTTATAAGACATTTAGTTGTTGGTGTCCCATTATGTGATAGTGTAATACGACACTTGATCACTAGATGTCCTATTATGACATAACCTAATAAGACATAATAGGACACTTGAGTTTTGAGTCATAAGACATCAGTTAGTTAAAACGCTTATTCACAAAAAGTTTTATTATAGCAAAATTTAATAGGACCTTTGACACGTGGGTATTATAACGTTAACCTTTATAGGACGCTTATGTACAATGGTTTTATTATTGTACACCATAATAGGACATTTCATTTTTGAGTCATATAACATCATTTTTTTAAAACGATTATTTGCAAAAGTTTTATTATAACAAAACTTAATAGGACCCTTAAAGGATGCATATTCATTATGGTTTTATTACAATACACCATAATAGGACACTTGATACATAAGTCATAAAACATTAATTATTTAGAACGCTTATTCGCAAATGTATTATTAAAACATAAGTTAATATGACAGTTGATACTTGGGTACCATAGATTGATACACCATCATAGGACACTTGATATTTGAGTCATAAAACATCGGTTTTATGGAACGCTTATTCGCAAACGTTTTTTATTATAAGAAAAGTTAATAGGACCCTTGACAATAGCGTCTTATAACGTTAACCTTTATAGAACGCTTATTCATAATGGTTTTTTTATGATACACCATAATATGGCACATCTTTTTAGAGTCGTAAAACATCCGCTTTTTATAACGCTTATTCAGTTTTATAGAACGCTTAGTTGCAAAAGTTTTATTTTAACAAAAATTAATAGGACCCTTGACACCTGTGTCTTTTAACATTAACCTTTATAGTACGCTTATTTGTTGTGGTTTTATTATCATACGCCATAATAGAACACTCCTTATTATGTGATAGTGTAATACGACATTGCATCTGGTGCAAGAACGTATGATGTGCAATACATATGACTTACTTAGGTGTGTACTATAAACTCATACACTTAAAAATGCATATCAGGTGACTAATGCTTTTCTAACTAGTCAACCGACTTGACAAGTTCTTCCATATACCTTGTAAAAAATACTTAGTTAAATTAGTATTCAAAAAAAATTAAAATTTCTCCAACTGAATTTGGCTAGCACCTTTTATGTTAGTAATCTGGTGCTCATGAGTTTTCTAACTTGATTGCTTTCAACAAGAATAGCAGTGCAGATGGTACAAAGTCTTTTTTTTTTTTTAAAGGTAAATTATATTAAAAAAAAGATGGAATATACAGGGGAAAGCACAAGAGAAGGGAATGTGATAGGACAACCCCTATCAACACCAACTCTTGCCTAGGAAATCAATAACTGCTGTAGTTGGACAACTCCAAGAACAGGATACAAACATAAGCCATGTTGGACAACCCCCAACAATGGCAATGACTGAAACTGCTAATAACTAACAAAAGCAAATTACAATACCCATCATAGCTATCTACACAGCTACAAATGACACATTCAAAATTGCAGGCCAAAAGAAGTCCAAGTAGACACAACTTCTCAGCACAAATGACACATTGAAAATTGCAGACCAAAAAATGACCAGGTAGGATCAACATCTGAGCAGCATCCCTATTGATTTTTACCCTTAACCATATATAATCTTGAGACCTGTGAGCCATCAAAATAATAGTGACAATCTTAATCATCAGCTCACAAGATACATTGGCATAACCTGAATTGAGAGATCCCATAGAAACCATAAACCCAAAAATCCCCTTGCTGTTTATATCCCAACTGATGAAGGTAGAAACATTATCAAAATATCTAGAACCAAAGCCTGAGCACTGAGCATTGAGAGGCATACCGTAACTCCAGTGATCTGAGATACCAACAGGGGGAGAACCATAGCAATCATAACACATGTTGCAGCACCAAACACCAAGATTAACAGTGTCGAAAGCTGCCAAAAATCTAATCACCAGTTCACAAGATACTTTCGAGTACCCTGAACTGACCCATACTGACCCATACACAATATCCCACCAACACACAATAACCCAAACCATATGATACCAACACACAATATCCCAAACTGACCCATACCCAAAGTAGTACTTGATGACACCCAAGCAAACTCCAAACCTGCTAAAGCCATGAGACTTGGTAAAATTCCAACATCTAACAGTCCTCAAAAAGTCCTCAAAAGCTGCTATGGAAAGCTTATCACCTCAGGAATGTTTTACCTCCAAGAAATCACTAGCTTATGTGTCTACTCTCTATTGTGCAAGCTTGTGAAATAGGCTTAACAACTGTGATACAGGGGAACTATTCAGCAAACACTCAATTTCAAAAGCACTTTCAAAGGCTTAAATCAATTCCAAATTTCAAAATTCTTTTTGCAACTTGAAAACAACCTGGAATAATTTTCAAAACGACTTTCCAATTGTATTTTGAATAAAAAATGAGGCCTGTGCACCTCTTTGAAATCCTGACCAAAACAGACAATAAGAAACTTTTTGACTTTTTGATTTTTGAACAAATGTTGACTAAATCCAAATTATACTACTCCTAAGTGCTTATACTAGTTATATTAAGCTGTAATTGAACTAATTTAAGCTAAGTTAACTAGATTTGAACCTATAAATCTAATATGGCCTACTGAATCAAATTACTAAGCTGATTATGAGAGATCAAAGATGATTTTGACTTTCTGCTTATATTACCAACCCAACTGACTTTAACTAACCTATATTACCTTAACTATTTATGTTTATGCAGATTCCAAAACTTATCAAGCAAACTAACCTATAAATTTAGCGCAAACCAAACACCCCTTTTACCACTGACTTACACTAACTCAACCTTAATCATTCCACAAACATCAACCATAATCACCCAACTCAGTCCCATATGATCAAACAACCTCAGTTAAACAGCAAACAACAACAACAACTCAGCAAATTCAGAACTCAGATTGAATCAAATCACCACAGTCAAATCCAATATTCAAATATATGATTCAATAATGAACAACAAGCATCAAATCATATCAAATATAACTAATGAACATCAAAATAAGTAGAAACATGCAAATTATCAGATCTATTCTAGTAATTGAGTGGAACCATAAAAATAGTGATGAGGGTGTGTAGTTATTATGTTGGTCTTCTAAAAAGTACGGAGTAGCTAGCTAAAAAGTTAAAATTACCTAAATTTAAAGCAAACTAGATGACTAATAATACACTAAAAGGACAACTAAGCCACAATAGGGGAAATAAGAACTGTTAAATGACAAAAGAAGATAAAAAGAGGGATTATTACTATTTACCTAATTGAAATCATGAAGCTTCTTCAACTGGATCTTCTTCATCGGCAATAACTAAGTCATTGTTGTCCACAACGGTTCCATCGAAACCACCTCTAACCAATTCAATATCCATTGTTTCGTCATGTTGAGGACCCATAAATGAGTCACCCTGCAAATGTGTTTCCACGTCATCAAGAATTGTTTGTTCATCCATGTCATAAACATGTCTAGGCGTTGGCGTGATCACAACTTGCCATCCTTTGTCAACACTATCTGCAACGTAAAATACTTGCTGTGCTTGAGAAGCTAGTATAAAAGGCTCGTTATGAGCCTTCAATCCTTCAAAATTCAATAGAGTAAACCCGTTTTCATCTTCTTTTTTCCTTGAACCATTCGAAATCCAATCACAATCGAACAAAACTACTTTCTTGTCAATAGCATACTCCAACTCAATGATATCATTCAAAACCCCGTAGTAAGTTACATCTCCCGCGATAGGATTGTTATCTGTAGCACTCGAGAAACTGTTTGTCATGGCCTGAAGCATAACCCCACTATTCTGTGTTTTCCTATTCTGTTCTACATATTTTGTGTGAAATAGGAAACCATTTATGATAAATCCCCTATATTTTTTCACAAACTCAGATGGACCACTTGCCAAGTTCCTTAGACTTTCTGTGATTCTGTGATCCCCTCTAGCATGTAGCTCCTCAACCTGAACAAAGGCAAGATGTGTTAATTGTTTTGTTATACACACGTGTATTAGTAGGTCGAAAATGCTATGTCATTATAATTATTTTCCAAAAGTAATAAACCTGTGTATATTCCTTACATGATCTTGAAACCACGACTCAAAAGTCTCACTATGTAAACGTTGAATGTCACGCTTACGTTTTCTCCGATTTTCATGTTGAACCATCGCCAGATGTTCACTGCAGTGTTAACAGATGATAATGATGATAACAACGACAACTATTAATCGTATAATATAATGTATGAAACTCACAACTAATATAATTACTTACGTTCGAAATTCATCAACTTCACTACAATTGAACAACACATATGAATGTGCTTTAGCCAAAATGTCAAGGTCCATTATTTCTACCTTTGGAGCACCAATCGGTCGACCCGCCATAGAAAAGATAGGTAAAACATCCTCATAACCATCGTCAGCATCATTTCGACTTGTCTTATTATGTACGGTCTCAACATCACTGGATAAGTACAATGAACAAAACGACACACACTCTTCAGCTAGATATCCTTCTGCAATGGAACCCTCCTGGTTATTCCTGTTTCGCACGTAAGATTTTAATGTAGCTAAATACCTGAGATATCAAAAACAAGAATTTTAGATTCAATAATATTTGTTAATAAAGGTATTTACTGAAATAGTAATGTGCACCTCTCGATTGGATACATCCAACGGTAATGAACTGTCCCTCCTAATCTGGCCTCTGAAGCAAGATGAACCGAAAGATGAACCATGACATCAAAGAATGATGGCGGAAAAATCCTTTCTAAATCACAAAGTATTTTTCCAATCTCGGTTTCCATTTGAACCAAATCATTTGGATTAAGAACCTTTGAGCATAATTGTTTATAGTAACGACATAGCTTCATCACAGTATAGCGCACGTGCTTAGGCAACACATTTCGCAAGGCAATGGGAAGCAACTGCTGCATCAAAATATGGCAATCATGACTTTTAAGTCCAAACACTTTTGGAGGTTTTAACTCTACGCATCTTGATATGTTAGCTGCATAACCATCTGGAACTTTCACCTTCTTAAGCACACGACAAAAAATATCTCTCTCTTTTTTATCCATTGAGAAACAAGCAGGTGGCAAATAAACTTTGTTGTTATCTTGAACTATAGGATGAAGTTCATGTCTAATGCCCATTTCTTGTAAATCTAGGCGTGCTTTTATATGATCCTTGGTCTTCCCATCTAGATTCAATAGCGTTCCAAGGACACTGTCACAAACATTCTTCTCAATATGCATTACATCTAGATTATGGCGTAGCAAGTTATGTTTCCAGTACGGTAACTCAAAAAAAATACTTTTCTTCTTCCAATTAAAAGGTAAATTTGGGTTGCTCTTAACAAGTTTTCCAAATTTAATTTCAAAACCATCTAACTCATCAAGTACTTCTTGTCCTCTTAAGCCACGGGGTTGCCTGTCTTGTTCTTCTGTGCCATCAAAAGAGTTTTTATCTCTTCTAAAAGCATGATCAGTAGGCAAATATCGACGATGTCCCATAAAACATTCTTTTTTGCCATGAGTCAAGCGTGTTGATTTTGTATGTTTATGGCAGTTAGGACATGCAAGTTTACCTTTGGTGCTCCATCCGGATAAATTTGCATAAGCAGGAAAGTCACTGATCGTCCATAACAAACAAGCACGCATCCGAAAGTTACTTTTTGTTGATGCATCATAAGTGTCTACTCCTTTAAGATCCCACAACTCCTGTAGCTCAACCACTAACGGTTCCATATAGACATCTATGTTATTCCCAGGAGCAGATGGGCCAGGTATAAGTAAAGTTAGAAAGAAATAAGGTTTCTGCATGCACATCCAAGGAGGTAGATTATATGGCGTCAAAACAACAGGCCATGTACTATGAGAAACACTCATTGTTCCAAAAGGGTTAAACCCATCACTCGCTAAACCAAGCCTGACATTACGAGATTCTTTGGCAAACTTATCATACTTAAAATCAAATGCTTTCCATGCTGGGGAATCTGCAGGATGTCTCAAGTAACCATCTTTCGTGCGACTCTCTTCATGCCATCTCATGGAGGCGGCTGTTTTAGATGACATAAATAACATTTGCAATCGTGGTATGAGCGGAAAATAACGCAACACCTTTGCTCCAATCTTCTTACATGTATCAGCTGTGGTTGACACATCTGCAGAATCATCTTCACTTGCTTTATACCTTGACGTATGGCATATATCACATTCCGTTTTATTAATGTTTTCTTTCCAGTACAGCATACAATCATTAGGACATGCATCAATTTTATCATAACTAAGTCCCAACTCTCGAATTATCTTCCTTAGTTCATACAATGACTTCGGTATAGAAGCATCGGGGAAGGCTTCCCTCATTGTATCCAGCATCTTGCTGAAACCATTATCACTACATTTCCCAACACACTTACCATGAAATAGTCTAATGATAAAAGAAAGAACTGATAACTTACATCCAGGATATAGTGGTTTCTTTGCCTCTCCCAACACTTTATAAAATTTTTTCGCCTTTAGGTTTGGCATACTCATACTTTCACTTTGTGTTCCCATGTCATCTTCTTGTGTGTCAACACCAAACCGATGGAAGGCATCATTCACCAACCCTTGCATGTCATCTTCAGCATCCAACATTGGAGCATCACTTGATTTGGAACTGAAAGGTGGAATTGTATAACCTTTCATAAACCCGACACATAGCAGATGTGTTCCAGCGTCCTCCCGATCTACCCATATCTGATTACCACAATCAATACATGGACATGAAATCTGTCCATTTTTACCCTCCTTATAAAATATATGATCAAGAAAGTCGTCAAGACCTTTTTTATATTCTTTGGTAAATCTTGGTAAAGACATCCAACTCGTATCCATCTTAAACCTAATTCAATTAACCACATAAAACCACATATAATTTCAACAAAAAGAAAGGGAGCCTAATTCAATTAACCACAGATTTTGTTTCATAAAAATTTAGCAAAAACAATTAGGGTTTTAATTATGAGGTATTACCTGCTCTTGATGATGTTGCTGATTTCCGGTTGTCGGATGTGAATTGATTGAGATGATGGTGAAGGTGGGGTTAACGAAAGATAGAGATGGGACGAGGGAAACTAATTTTAAATGGGAAGCTTGGGTTCCGTTGCGGGTTAACATTCATGGTTGGCGAATGAGGATTTAGACCATTTGATGGTTAATTGTGGCTTCGCTTATGGTGTTTGGAGTGGAATCAGCAAGTGGTGCAGGTTAGATCCGGTATTTGCTTATGTTTATGATGACTTACTTAGCTTAATGAAAGTCAATGTTCAAAAAAAAAAAAAAAATGTTAAAAAGAAATAAACATTTATAGATATAAAACTAACTGATCTTCCATTCATAGATAATATTCATTTACAAAATACATTAACCATTCATGTACATTCACCAAACACTAAAACCACAAACATCCACACACCACAAACATCTACCCTTGATGATACCCAAAACACAAAAGAAATAGACCAAAGATACTAATCTTCGTCATCTGAAGATTCAGCTTCTTCAATCCTCTCCACCAACTGATCCTTCAACTCCAAGCTTCGACGAGAGAGCAACAGTAGCTGGGCCATCAAATCAAGCTTCCTACGATCACATTGTTGGATTTCCATCAAACAATCGTGACCTGTAGAAGCAACAACATGGCAACGAGAAAAGTTTAGAGCAACCTCATCAATGGTCCTCGACTTTTTCTGTATGACCTCTCTCAGTTGACTGCTCTCTTCACCAATACGAGCAATGAAGTTGTTCTCTTCGACTTTCTCATGCAATATCAATACTTTGAAAGCATCAGCAAGTTTCCCGGTCTCTGTGGCTGCCTTCATTTCATCCAAATTTGGGGTTTCTGCCATTTGGGATTAGGGTTATTAGTTTGGTGGCTGTGAGATTAGATTAGGGTTAAGAGAGATTATCAAATGGGTATATATATAGAGATAATATGTGGCTGTGAGATGAATTAATTGATAACAGAATCATAATTGCGGATGGAAGGATGCACAGTGATCACGTCAGAGATCCACCAGAATATCAAGAAGAGTTTCCAAAGGCTTGAGGAACCAGACTCAAGTTTAAAATTCCTTTTCACCGTAAAAACCGGATCGATTAATTAAAAACCCGGTTTTTAAAACATTGCAAAAATCACCACATGGCGCATACAAATGAACAAACACGATATGAAAATGAGGAAAACGTATAAAAACATGTAGAAACGGTCTAAAACATGATTAAACGGCCGAGAACGTGTAAACACGGACTAAAACGTATAAAAACCGACTAAGAATTATAAGACGTAGGAAAACTGAGGAAAAAGTATGAAAAAACATGAAAATAATTAATTTTGCTCGTAGAATAAAATTTTGGGAAATTGTCGGTTGTTACACCTCGGAAAATAATTTAGTTGTTTACCTCTGTTATGACTCTATAACGGCCATGACCAGATAGACTAAGGGTGATCACGGTCCAAAAATCGGACCGGACCGGCCAGGACCGGACCGGACCGAAGACCGAGAACCGGAAAAACCATAGACCGAGACCGGACCGAATGTGGTCGGTCCGGTCTCGGTCCGGTCTCGGTCCGGTCGGTCTTCGGTCGGTCCGGTCCAATTAGGCAAGATTTGGCATGTTTTTTCGGTTTTTTGGTCGGTCCGGACCGGACCGACCGGACCGAGGACCGAATTAGCCAAAAAGCTTAGACCGAGGACCGGACCGAATGTGGTCGGTCCGGTCCGGTCCGGTCGGTTTTGTCGGTCGGTCCGGTCCGTTTGCTCACCCCTAAGATAGACCGATCCATTTAACATCTCGTGTATAACTATATCATCTCGGCTCATTCGTATAACTATATCATCTCGGCTCATTCGTATAACTATATCATCTCGGCTCATTCGTTTAACTATATCATCTGGAAAATAATTTAGTTGTTTACCTCTGGCAAATTGTCTCATGTATAACGATATCATCTCGGCTCATTCGTTTAACATCTCGTGAATAACGATATCATCTCCACTCATTCGTTTAACATCTCAGGTATAAGCATATCATCTCGGCTCATTCATTTAAGATCTCGTGAATAACGATATCATCTCGGCTCATTCGTTTAACATCTCATGTATAATCATATCATCTCGGCTCATTCGTTTAACATCTTGTGTACAACCATATCATCTCGGCTCATTCGTTTAACATCTCGTGAATAACGATATCATCTCCACTCATTCGTTTAACATCTCAGGTATAAGCATATCATCTCGGCTCATTCATTTAAGATCTCGTGAATAACGATATCATCTCGGCTCATTCGTTTAACATCTCATGTATAATCATATCATCTCGGCTCATTCGTTTAACATCTCGTGTACAACCATATCATCTCGGCTCATTCGTTTAACATCTCGTGAATAACGATATCATCTCCACTCATTCGTTTAACATCTCAGGTATAAGTGATTCCTCCCGAACCGTCAGGTTTTATCACGCAAGCCAACCGCTTGTGAACGGTCAACCGTAATAAAGGGCCCTGGCAGCCCGGGAGAAAAAGCAATTTAAATCCGTGGGAGTTAAGTACATGAGTACAGAAAAGTACATCCCCGGGTCGTTATGTCCCAACGAGGTGTGTAAAGTGTAATATAACGAATGTGCGTGTTGAAATGATATGGAATATACAAAAACAGGAATCTGATTGACTAACACTAGGAATGTGAATAGTCATAGCTCTGTCACAGCTGTATCGTTAAAAACGTACAATCAGAAACCTAAAAACGCGAAAGATATACAAACGTACGTTTAAATTAAATTAAACGTAAACGTACAAGACGAAAATAAAACAAACATTCCCAAAGAGGGAATTTGCATGCCTTAACGGCTTAAATGCAAATTAAAAGAAAATAAAATAAATAAGTATATTTACAAAGTTATTATAAAAGTTTAAGAAAATCTAAAAACCTCGCGCGGAAAGGTGAAAATAAAAGAGTTTTGGGATTCTAAGCTAAAATATGTGAAAGATAATTAAAAACGATTAAAAATGTAAGAAAAACGGTTATCTAAAACTTACGTATACAAAAACTATAAAGAAAACTGAAAACGAGCGTTATTAATAAAAATAACGTACGTGCGCAAATAAAAACGTAAAATTTATGAAATATAAACACTATGGGTACAATTATAATTTTTACATGTTCTATATGATAAAATAAAATTTTAGAAAAAAGAATTATATTTTTTTGAATTTTATTTTATTTATTATGATTTAATTACTATTATACAAATAAAAATACGAAATAAATACTAAAACTAATCAAAAAAATCTGAAATTTTTATCTAAAATACTTTATGAAATAAAAAAGCTAAGAAAAATACAAAGGACAAAATAACTTATACGGATAAGCTAATATAAGCTGAAAAAGAAAATAAGCTATAAACGAAAAAACAAGGTTAAAAGGAATTAAAGTGGAGACTCTAGCAGAACTGGTGCTCCATAGCATTTGGGAAGGGGGTGTGGTGTGTATGCGCATGTTATACTAGCGAGAGGTCTTGAGTTCGAATCCCACACCCCACGTTTTGCGTTTTTATTTTTTTTTTCGATTTTCTTTTTACAGATCGACTTTTAAACTAATTTTAAGCAACTTTTAAAAAGACAAACATTATGGATTAAGCTAGATAGGCTTAATAAATATAAACACATTTCATAAAATACACTAGTATATCAAAATTTTGTGGAAAACTTACCCACCCACGTTCATAAACCCGCTTAAAATTTTGGGGAAAAATTCGGATTAATAATAATGTTTTGGCGCTGCGAAAATCAAGCATATCTTTTCGGAAATCAAGTATTTGATTCGATTTTATTAATGGAAATCGTTTTTCACATACGGTTAAAATCTCAATTTCGTTTTAGGGTTTTCACTTTTGATTGTGGGTTTTCACTTTTGATTGAAGATCTGACTCAACAGGTAATGGAAACCTTTCTTATTGTTATTATTATTGTTGTTCTTATTATTATTATTATTATTATTATTATTATTATTATTATTATTGTTATTGTTATTGTTATTATTATTGGTATTATCACTTTTTTAACATTGTTATTGTTATACATTGTTAGTGATGAGTCTTAAGTGTGTGAAATGGTGGGTTCGGGTATGTGGTTGGTATTATCATTGTTTGGTTGACCTCATAAGTGACCTCATAAGTGATCATAAGTGCTGCTTATTTGTGCTGCTTATTTGTGGGTTCGGGTATGTGTTTGGTTGACCTCATAAGTGATCATAAGTGTGTGAAATGGTGGGTTCGGGTACAAGTTGTGTTCGGGTATGAGTCTTAAGTGTGTGTTTGATGAGTCTCATATGTGATCATAAGTGCTGCTTATTTGAGATATGGTACAAGTTGTATTTTAGTTGGCCTGTTTAATTTAAATGAATGTTGATATACCTGTGTAAAGTTGGGTCAAAGGATTTGGGTAGTGATAGTGATAGTGATTTGATATCAGTTTATAGCTAATGTATTTCATTCTGTGACATGTAACCGAAGGATTTGCGTCTATTTTTGTTTGTAGATAATGTATTTCATTCTGTAACATGTAACAGATAGTGATTTGATTTCAGTTTTGTTGTTCTCAAATGACTATTGTTCTTTGCAATCTCATAATAATTTTATTTGTTTTGTGCACATGTAATGGAAAATAACAGGATGCAACGCCAAGTCACCACGAGAAATACGAATGATTATGAAATGTCCAGAAGGAAAAATATTCAAGAAAACCAACAGAGATTAAAAGCTTTGGGAGTGAAAAATATTGCTAACTCTTTGACAAGTCTAGTACAGAGTGACAACACAAAGAAAAAGAAAAAGAAACCAACGGACACCGGTGAGAAAGATGCAGATTATATGTCTAACCCACAAGAAGCGGCTACACAAAAAAATACAAAGGTACGAATAATAAATTTGGCTACTATATTTTCTTTATGTTTGTTTTCTAACAATTCTACTTGCATGAAACAGCATCGAAAATACATTGCTCCACAGTCCATGACTAGATATAAAAATTTAGCAAAAAAACGAATAGGTGCTCCGAATGTCTCCAGTGGGCTAACATCTTCAGAATCTCAATCGCAAAAGGGACAACAGATTGATACAGGGAGGGCAATACGTAGTAGGGTACAAGAGTCCGACCAAGTCCAAACGAGAAATGATCAACCAACTTCTGTCAAGAGAGGGAGATTAACTGCAACTTCGAGAAACTTAGTTGCAATTGACAACGATCATGACCACGGGGAGCGTGACTTGAGATCTGATGGTAACTATTTATAAATTTCAAATACTATATATATGATAATAAATTACTATTAAGTGTATATTCAGTTAACTGTTTTCGGTGCTTACTTTTTTTTTTTTTTTTAATATAGATAACAATGAAGACCTTTATGATGTTGAAAATGATGATATCGAAGACATACCTATGAATGAAGATATTGAACAAGCTACTTCAGAAGATGATGTAGATAAATACATGGATGATTTGGAGAATGAGGATGATTTGGAGATTGTGAACGATTTAACAAATGACGGCGATGATCTAGTCGGAGAAGAGGTTAGAGCTGAGCTTTCTGAAAATGAAGAAAACCATGTAGTTACACAAGCTCGAAATGATACAGGTTAACATGGTCTACTTTATTGCATCGTTTTAAAAATCATATATCATATATTGTGTCATATAAGTAGATTATATAATAAAGTTAAATTAAAACAAGACAAAAAACAACGCTAAGATATTGCCTCCATTTCCAATTATTTAGTATTTTAAATGTATACGTATCTATTGTAAATCATGTTCAGTTTTTGTAGGTCGGATTGTAAGCAATAAAAAGAGAGGACCAACACGTATGGCAAAAGTTTGGGCCCAAAAAAAAGGGGATAGAATTCCTATTTTAGTTAATGAACACGGACAACCTATTAACGACAAAAGTAGTCATCTGACTCATTTCATGGGAACCCTTTCAAGGAGTGGAAAGTATTGTCCGCTTTATAAACCATGGAATAAAGTTGCCGTCGAAAAAAAAAAAGCTTTGCTTGAATTCTTAAAGGTACACAATGTTAAATTTATATGTTAATGAATTAAGTATTTGTTTTCTAATGTGAGCTATTACATTTTTTAGACCAAATTTGATATTCCGGAAGCTGGAGAAAAATGGATATTGCAGTCATTTGGGCGGAAGGTGAAGAACTGGAGGGCAAGAGTTAAGGAACTCTACCATGATCCGTCTTTGTCAGTTAAGCAACAAATAAAATCTAGGCCAAAGCAAGTGCAAAAAAAACAATGGAAGAAGCTTGTGAAGTATTGGAATACAGAAAACACTAAGGTGTGAAATTCTCTTCCACTTTAAATAACATTAGTTAATTTCCCATTATGATATTTTAATTTCCTGCTGCAGAGTTTAAGTGAAAAAAACAAGGCGAATCGGGCAAAAAAGAAGATGATCCAAAGAACCGGTAAAAAAAGTTATGCTCGCAAAAGGGAAGAGTTAAAGGTAAGTGTATGGTGAAAGTGGGATTGTTAATGTATCCTGTCGATATCCAGTTTTAATATTCATTTTCTTTTTATTCATACAGGCATCTTTGGGACGAGATCCAACTCGATTGGATCTTTTTAGTGCATGCTTCGCTGACAAAGATGGAAATACCAAAAATGAAGACACTGCAAAAGCGATTGTAAGTAATATGCTTTTATGTTTGCAAAAGTGTATTAATAGCAGAAGTTAAACACAATATGCTTTGTTCCGTAATACATGCTTTTCCTATATGTTCATGTTTATATAAAATGCAGGATGATATGAAACGACGTAGTGATAATCTGCCCAACGGTTCGATTGATAATCCTGGACCAGATGATATTTTTTCTACAGTTATGGGTAAAGATCGAAATGGTGATGCAGGCATGTATGGTCTAGGTGTTCGTGCTTCTGATGTTTGGGGTGTAACACCAAGTCGTTCAGCAATTCATATAGAAAACAACGAATTGAAGTCTAGATGTGGAGAACTTACTAGTGAAAATGAAAAGTTACGAGCCCAGTTATCAGAGAAGAATGGGTCGACGGATAGTTCCATTGTTCCACCTCTTACATCACAACATTCTCCTGTTGTAACCACTGAACCTCCACGCTTACGGGTATGTTCCTTTCTAGTTGTTATAGCTTATTTTATCTTTGATAGCTAATGAACCTAGTCTACAAGCTTATGTATCAGTATTATGATTTAGAATGCTCATTTGCCTTTTAAATTTGTTAACTCAGTTATTAAGGGGTGTTTGGTTCTGTGTTGTTTCAACTGTGGTAGTTGCCTTTTCACTTGTTTATCTGCACACTCTGACCTCTTAGGTGATATTAGAACCAGTAAAACTATAAAACCAATGTTTGAACTACAGAAAGTCAAAATCAAATTACCTTCACTCTCACAGTCCACTGTTGGGACCTGTGAGGATCAAATCTCACCCACTTGGTCTAAATCTTGTTCATGTATCTTAAATTAGTGTTATCATAGCTTAAATAATCATAATTAGTGCATACGGATCAAACAAGTTTCATTAAAGTCAAAGTTTAAGTTCAAAATCAAAAAGTCAAAATGGTATGTTAGTCAGAAACTCCATACCTGCAGTATTACATCTGTTTAACCTAATACATGTGTGTTAACTATAAATTGATAAATGTTTGTTGAAAACTGAAATCTAGGTCGGGGATGAAGTTCTCCTTAAAAGCATTCTAAACTCAACCGAGACTGTAGCAAAAGGATGGCTGAGGAGCTTGAACCCAAATGATATTGTTGGTGGTGCAGAGCTTGGACGAGGATGGTGTGAGGTAAACGTTCAAGTACCAACAAAAAGAGATGAAATTTTGGTGAGACCCTATGGGTTATTTACCACAATTGAAGACTGTGTTGGTGCAACCATAGCATGGCCTTGTCCCTTTATCTCGGTATGTCTTTGTTAATCTTGTGATACCAATAATTTTACTAACATGGACCTTAATGCTTATACATGGGTGTTCATTTGTAGGTGGCCCGTGAGGATTGAGAGAGATGATGCATGATGACCACGGACTAAGCTTCTTGTTGCGTTAATGTATTGTTTAATGTTAACAGACTTTATGTTAGATTCTGTCTACCTTATTTATGTTTAGTGCTTTTGTTATGACAATTGGTAATTTGAAATACAATTTCCTTTTATTCATTTAATATTTAGTTGATGTTTTATTCATATCGTAATAATATAGTGTGCATGGTGAAAATAGCGTACTATCATATGACTTGTCAGGACTTTTAAATTGTCCTATTAAACTTATTAACCGTCCTAACAATTAACTTAACATTGAAAAAGTGTCCTAATATGTTGTTATTAGGACGTTATTTAGGTTGTTAATAGACATTTTATACGACCAAAAAATTGGTTTCATAATCTTCTTTGAGATGTTAGAACCCTTTTCTTGGTCCTAAATTAGCTATAATGTTATATGATAAGCGTCCTAACAATTATCTTTTAAGTACGCTTGTATGTGTATCAAAAGATTAAAATTAGGTAACAACGTTTTACAACATTGTAAAAGTGTCCTAATATGTTGTTATTAGGACGTTATTTGCTTGTTCATATACATATTATGCGACCATAAATTTGGTTTCATAATCGTATTTGGGATATTAGGACCCTTTTCTTGGTGTTAAAGTAACTATAATGGTATATGATAACCGTCCTAAGAATTAACATTAAAGGACGCTTGTATGTGTATCAAAAGATTAAAAGTAGTTTACCACATGTTAGAACATTGGAAAAGTGTCCTAATATGTTTTTATTAGGACGTTATTTGTGTTGTTTATAGACGTAAAATGCGACCATAAAATTGGTATCATAATCTTATTTGAGTTATTAGGACCCTTTTCTTGGTTGCTAAAATAGCTATGATGTTACATCGTAAGCGTCCTAACAATACTTTTAGGACGTTTTTATGTGTTTCAAAAGATTAAAAGTAGGTAATCACATGTTAAAACAATGTAAAAGTGTCCTAATATGGTTTTATTAGGACGCTATTTGTGTTATTCATAGACATATATTACGACCATAAAATTGGTTTCATAAGGGTTAGGACGCTTTGGACCTATTACAACCGCTCGAGATGAAACGCTTTCATCCTTGGTCCTATTAAATGAAAGGTCCTAAAAAGTACCATTTTAGGACGCTTATGGGGGTACTAAAAAGCCACTTTTCTTGTAGTGATACTTTTAGTGTAATCAATTCTAAAAAAATAAACTTTCACGTCACTTATTCACTTCACATTTTCACGACTCCGATTCGACAAATTCGCCGTCAAACCTTCGTTGGGAGAACGACCCGGGGAAATATTCTCACGAATATTTCTTTGGAAACAAAAATAAAAATATAAATATAAAAACAAACATCAGAAGGTATAAATCAAAACTTCCGATAGCTTCAACGGCTGCACGGTTTCCATTTCCCACATACAGGCTTAAAGCTCCTGGCTTCAGTCTCTTACTTCCCCTGAGACCCTGAGTAGTATTACAGATGTGAGTACCACAACCAGTGTCATATACCCAAGATTTATGAGGAAAAGTATAAAGTTCTATGACGAAGATACCTGATGTGCTAGCATTGCTACCCACATTGCACTTCTTCTGCATCAACTCAGCTAAATAGGCAGGACAATTCCTCCTCTAGTGTCCAGTCTGATGACAATGATGACACTCAGTGTCCTTAGCAGGATGCTCCTTTTTAGGTGGAGGGGGAATCTTGGCCTTGGGGGCATAAGAAAGCTTAGCCTTGCCTTTACCATGATTCTTACCCTGGGCACCATTCAGCGGCTTCTTGTTCTTATTATTATTATTCTGGATCCTTCCTGCTCTAATAGCAAGTAGAGCAGGGGTAGCATCTTTCTTAGGAAGCCCTTGTTCGTGCAGCTTAAGCATTGCATGCACTTCATTCACTGTCTTCCCCATGCATTGCATATTATAATTCTGTCTGAATCTAGCAAAGTCCTTGTTCAAAAAGGTAAGAATCAAGCTCACTGCAAGGCCAGATGACATGGGGTGACCAAGGCGTTCCTGTCTATCTAGATAGCCCTTTATTTTCAGAACATAGGTGCTAACAGATTGACCCTCCTCATGCTTACATGCATGAAAGGCCTGCACAGTCTCAAGGAGTTCCTGTTCTGCTTGCTAAGCAAACATGGTTTTCAATTCCTTAAGCATGTTATATGCATCAAAGTGCTCCAGATTCTTTTAAAGTTCTGGAGTCATGCTTATGAGCATAAGACAGCCTATGTCCTTGGATGCTTTAACCCATTGGGCGTGAGCAGAAAGGACATCAGCAGGAACCTGCTGATCAGGAGTTTGAGGAACAGGAGTAGCATGTATGGGATGCTCCATATAGGTTAACTTATCCTCGGCTGTGAGGACGATCCTCAAATTCCGATACCAGTCGAGGAAGTTTGATCCAGTAAGTTTTTCCTTTTCGAGGAAAGACCTGAAGATCGAATTGTTAACGGATTGATTTGATGCCATCTACAATAAAACAAAGTTCAAAATTTTAGTATTTTCGATAATTAATTCTTTTACAAATTAACTACCCTTGTTTTATTAAATAAAACAATTAATTTACTAAAAGACTAAGACCCTCTTGAACTCCCACTCATCACGGTAGTGCTTACTACTCTGGTAAGTCTTGTGGGTACAAGAGGTAGGCGGCGTGCGACAATTGCATTACAAGTGCAACTCTTAGTTTTATGAGACTTATGGCACTAGAGTACAAGCTACTAGTGTCATGCATGTTTTGTCTCATCCTATGCCTCGGGCTAAAGGATCTCACCACTTGACTCGATTAAGTCGTCCAATTAGAGAACATGTGTAAATAACTCTAGGTCTAACGCTAGAGAATAAACACCTTGGGTTGCAATTCACTCACGTCCCACGAAGAGCAAAAGGCAAGTGCAAGTGTCCTCAAACTTGGATGGCATAGACTTAAATTTCAAATAGGGTATCACATAATTTTTGACAAAAGCATGTATCAAAAATTGTGTACAAAGAGGCATGCATACATCTTTGTAACACAAGTTTGCAAAAAATAATTTTTCCAACTTATTAGGTGTACTATTATCACGGGCAAAGAATGGTCAAGAACCCTATATTGTACTCTGCATGAGTCAAAAGACCCAAGTTCTTCCAATAATTCCCTCATATGCCGAAGCATGTAGTGGGGCGAGAAAAGACCACACAAAACCCTAGATCTTGATATGATCAAAGATGATTAATAAAAGCACAAAACTTTATGTATCTTATAGTTAAAGTTTATTAAATCACATGATATCCAGCAAGCTATATCCTGGTAGCTTCGAGTAATGATCCACACCCTCAATAGCTTGATGGAACCCGCGATTTAATTAAATCAGATTTCAATAGTTTATAGTCCGTTTAAGTGTAAAAAAAAATTTCACACATAACACATAACTGGTCACAAGGAATTAAGTGTGTATATTAACAGACAATAATTAAATCTCACGATATCCAGCAAGCTATATGTTGGTAGCTTCGAGTAATGATCCACACCCTCAATAGCATGATGAAACCCACGATTTAATTAAAAAACAAGTTTCGATATAAGTAATTAGTCTGTTTTTATTTTCAAAATCAATAGCATATATGTAAAGCAAGTCACAAGGAATAAAACATATAAGCAATTAAAACAGACAGAAGAAGGGGTAGAGGAGAAGACAGACTCTAATGGAAAGTAGTAAATCAAGTAATGCTCCAAAACTCAAGAATGAGTCTTCCCCAATTGGAGAATCTAAGGCTCCCACAAGGTTTTCGAGCTAGGTACCAAGTGGACCACAGACGTCATAATAATGACCGCGTAAGCCTTAAGATTGGAAAAAAGAAAAAGAAGAAGTACATGTTACAATAATCTTTTTAATTTTCCTAACCTCTTTTAAGTCTTATTAACCATTAATAATTAAACAAGATCAAGATTTAATTAAATGACAATAATGCATGTTATTGTCATAACAATTAATATATGTGTTTAATTAGCGTAGCAATCGACTCTATGTGTAACCCATAACACCAAACGAGATGGCTCGTGATGCCACTGTTGGGAATTCATATTGATTAAACCATCAATACCACGAGTACGCAACGGATGGATCTATATTTAATGTTATGAATTAAAACACATAATAAATACTAATCTCGAATCTATTGAAAAATAGATAACCAACAAGTCTTGACCTTAATCACGAACACTTCAATGGATCTCGTATCACCACGAAACCCTAATCAACTATAGTGAGTTGATCTCTATCGAAAACTCACACTACACGTCTAACAAGAGCGTTAGGATGCTAGTGCTTAACCCACGAGCTTACGAACTAAACACAAATGCTAGTCGTAGAGAAGAAACAAAGCCAACTCCCTTACAAGGGGTGTTGGACGATTTGTAGAGGCAAGAAAGAAGATCAAAGAATGCTTTGATTTTGAGGTGTGAATAAATGAAGACCTAGAGGCCTCCTTTTATACTAATAGGGTAGCTTAGGGAAAAAGCCACTCCTCTCCTTGCCCTAGCCCATATGGCCGGCCACCATAGTGTCCCATGGGCCTCCATATTGCCTTTTGGTCCTTGAAAATAAACTATGTACAATACAAGCTAATTTTGGACTTAACGACCGTTAACCGTTACACTAACGGACTAACGACCGTTATGTATATTTCGTGGATTATATTAATTATAATTAATAGTATACATTAAACATATTAATTATATTTAATAAACGCTCTCTAAATGTATACGTGTGTGCCCCGATAGACTCACGTAATTTCTAGCCGTATAACTATTGATTTACGAGCGCATAACCAACATTTTCATCTGGAGTTGATAGCAAAGTTGCAATAAGGGCACCTGTACTTGTACCAGCCATTACATCAAAATAGTATGCCAGTCTTGCATGCTTTCCATCTAGTTTCTGTAGCTCGGTTTCTAAGAAACTAAGAGCAACACTTGGGATGATTCCTCCTCGCATTCCAGTACTACCATCGATGCTCAGAATCGTGGTTGCATTATCACATAGTGGATACTGTTGTTGCGGTGTGTTCGTTCCAAAAGAGACACTTGAGAGGGAAAAAATTATTGTTACAATAAAGGGGATGATCGAACAAGCCATTGAAAGTTATGAAGCTTTGGGAGCTAGCCTTTCAATATACATAAGTAATTGATAGCCGGCCTTAATGAATCCAAAACCCTAATAATAGAAACCTTAATGGGCGGTTACACAAAGCTGCAATACTATCGTCGAATAAATTTTCTTGCATGAAAGAAAACTATTATCAAATTAAAAGAAAAGGGAATTCACAAGAATATGTCGTCCTTTTACAAACGTAACAAAATTAATTGATCATATTTTTCAATGTGAGAAATAGTATGTTTGTACAATGCATGCGCGGATATATGCACCTTCTATATATGACTAGACGAGTACCCGTGCACAATAACAAGAATTTCTAACTGAAAATAATTATAATTACTATATTGTGATTAAGTGTTTTGTATAATATTTATTTTTACTACGGATATTGGCATATAATGTTCAAAATGCTAATAGTCATTAGAAACATCGATGGTAAAAATTCAAAAAAGATTTATGGAAATGTTGCAATATAAGCGAGCGAGGATCGTTTATGAAATCGGTAGTTAACTACATTTATTATTTATTTAGTTTTCGTTACTCAAAAGTCCCTAGATTTAAGTTAGAGAATGTTTCTGTAATCGCAAGTAACGTCAGCGACTTTTTTTGCAAATTTTCTAATACTGTCTCTGCAACACAAGTAAACCGGAAGGAGTATTTTTGCTTTTTTGCTCACATTTTTTACTGTTCATTGAATAGTAATTTACTCTTGCAAATTGTTTGTATTTAAAATTAAAATTAAAATTAAAATTAGTCACTGGGTTTTAAACGAGTTCGTAAGGTCAACTTATCCGTCTATCAAACGGATAAGACGAAACTACGTGTTTACGACCCTAACCCTTTGATTTCGTGTTTAATTTCGTTTTCTAAAACAATCTCAGATAGTAGATACGAAATTCTCAATTTATAGAATATAATTGTTAGGCTAAACACAATGGTAAGGGTCAATCCCTCCCATTTTTCCTGCCACGTCAGCTTTCTCTCTCCAGCGACCTGCAGGCGATTCAGTGCCACAGTGGGGGCGACCGAGTTCCAATTTTTTTTTTTTTTTTTTTTTTTTTTTTTTTTTACATTTTAAACACAAAATAAAATTTTATTCATAATTAAAACGTTACATAATAATTCAAATAAAATAAAAACATTACAACACTTATTAAAACACTACAACATAAAAACTAATCATCCAGGTTGTATTGTTCCTTAATCGAGTCTTTGATTTCTTGCATTTTCTGTCGTTGAAATTCGGGCAAAGATGGGTCGATTGGTTTGAAATAGAAGAGGAGGTCTTTTTGATACCTCTTTTGCTGCTCGAATTCAAGCCTTTTTTCTTCCATTGCCAATCTGCGGTCTTCTTGCTCTGCTTTCTTTTGCTGCAGAGCCAACTCCTTATCCCTTTGCTGCAGCTCTTTTTCCTTCAATTTGTAGTATCCCTCTGCAAGCTCCTGCTTCTTACCCAATACCTTTGACGTAATGGTGGAACAAATGCACGATTAGTATTATGATTCATAGCAAATGCATTGAATTGTTGTTGTTGTGGAGATTGTTGAGATTCATAATCAAGAGAACGAGGTCGGAAATTGATCGTTGGTGATACACCAGTTAACCGGAAAGTCGAATCCGGTGATGGTTGCGGGATGTTTTGTTGTGGTAAACGGGATTTTCGGCCTTTTGGTTGTTGTTGTGGTGTTTTCTTAGACATTTTGATTGCTAGTAATTGTGAGATTGTGTGTTTTGATTGTGTTTCTTTGGAGTATATATAAGGCAAAAAAAATTTTAAACCGTTGCATCTAACTTTGGTTGTAACGTTCAAATTTATTTATTTATTTTTTTTTTTTTTTTTTTTTTTTTTTTTTTTTTTTTTTTTTTTACTCACAAACGGCTAAAAATCAAAAAAGGCTACACGTTTTGGATCAAAAAGCAACAAGTGTAACATTGTTTCTTCGGTCGAGTCTAGGACCGAAATGTGGCAAAGTATTTCCAAAACTCGGTCGCGACCTATACTCCACAAAGGGGACGATCGGTCGTTTGTGTCTCGACCGAATCGATCGACCGATGCATTACGACTAGCCTTAGTTATACGATCATAGCATCACACAAACACAACCCACCAAACAAAAAAAAGGCCCTTATCAATGTCAGGCTTTTTTACAAAAGATGACATTACCTCAGGCAAAAACTTCAATTTCATTTTTGAACAATAACTATGAGTTAGGATGATAAGAAACAACAACCACACATTTTCAGATGCACCTACAAATATTAATTGTATCTCCTCTTAAAAATCTCACTCTTATTTGTGTGACTTTCTTATTCTTCTCATTTTAGTTTTTCTTCTCACCGGATCCCTTCCTAACTAACTATATCTAAAAGCGAAAACATAGGTGATTTTATCAAGTACATTAAATCTTTTATTCAAGTTACAAGATGAACATGTTAACAAACCAAGTGACTAAACCAAAAAGATTAAATACTGTAATATATAGGCCTGGAATCCCGGGTGGGCCTGCTAATGCCATATCAGTAACTATTTTTAGAAAGATAGGATTGGGCCGAACGGGAACTAACTTGTGATCTTTTCTCTATGTTCACGGTTCACCTCAGCAGATCTAAAATGTTATAAGAAAGGTTTTCAAGATCGGGATCCTACTGAGTATCATTTTCATTATTGCAAGATCGAAATCATAAAATCGGATCGGAATCTCAAGATCCTACTATAATATCAGTTTCTTAATAGTCTTTGTAATATTATTCAAATCTACAAATTATTATATATCATAAACACAAAATTATATGAATGTTTCATGAAACTATTATCTTGAATATGGAATGTTTAAGAAGTTTAACACGTTGTTTTTAAAATTCTATGAAACTTAATCCATAACTTTGTGGTTTTTTAGTTTACTGTTAATGAAAAAGTAAGATCGGATCGGATAGTATCTTAAGATCCTATGGTCAAGATCGAGATCTTATAAGATCCTAAGCTTGCTAAGATCCTACGTAGGATCTAGATCTTTTTTGCTTTGTAGTATCGTAAAATCGTAAGATTCTAAGATCAGGATCGGGATCTTAACAACTATGGTTACAAGCATATTGATTGATTGTGGCCAAGTTAAATAAAGTCGTAAAAGGCGAAAGTGAGATGGTTATGTCCCCAACAAAAGGTTGTGAGTTCAAGTCTCGTCAAAGGCGAAAGGCGAAAGTGAGATAGTTGTTGATTCGTGTTGTGTGAGAATGTATAAGTTATAATTGCGTGTAAAATTTGCCTTTATAAAAAAGCCGTAAAAAGTAATGAAGACTCAAAATCCACCATCTGCATTTTATTTTTTTTTCTGGTTCAAAGTTACATGCATGACTTACAAGAGAGAGAAATGTACTTGGAACTCGAATAGTGAAACAATATGTACATATGAACAAGTAGAGCTAAATGCCGTTTACAACAACTATTTCTTTTTACAGAATTGCAAAGTTACGTGGGCCTAATTACGTGGCCTAAGATGTACCACTTCTCGTCCAGAAGTTGAAAAAAAGTAAGCAGCAGGGATCAAGTGCTTGTAAAATCAGCTGAGCATGGTAGGATGCCCAGTCTGGAGCATCTTCCTAAACATGTCCATCCCGAATGCTGAATCTGATGAACTAAAAATAAGGCAGCAGCCTGAAGATTAGCTAATGACCAACTTTAAAGTCTTAGAACCATCCAAAAATTGTGATAAAGTATGCAGAATGCATGACAGTCAATAAAATTGGTCAAATTATGAGACACAGTAGTAATCTATACAACATGAAGAGAATAAGACATAAAAAATTGATCTCACCTTGAGATAGTAATTTCATAGGGAAATGAGACTCCCTCAACATTTGGTATCGGAGGGATGTGATCTTTCTTTTCATTTACAAATTTGATTATCTGAAATAAAACTTCATGCAAAGCAGACTCGAGTGTTGCCCTTCGAGCACTTCTCTCCTCAGATGCACTTTCTGTACAAAGTAAAACAATTGGAGAGTTTAAAACATGTGTTACAGACATACAATTTATTTTGGTACTTAAATACAACAAGGGATGAAGCTAATAGCCAATAACTAATAACTATACCTCCAGGGTCTACAACCAATTTAGAGTAATGTGTTTTGCCAGAATGTGGTTTGGGGTGTTGGGCAACATTCAAATTTATGTACCATTGCTCCCATTTTAAGTGCTCAACTTTGTGGGTAAACCAAGTTGCTTGTTTGTTCTTTACTTCGAAAAAAGATAAGCATATCTGCATCAATAACAAATACATCAGAATCATGGCCTCGTTAAGAGAAGTGATTGATGACAAGTAAATGAGTTAAATGCTGAACATAGGTAAAATTGTAAAAAAACAGAAGCTAAAATGCTCATTCAATCATAATTGGAACTTGGAAGTCACTTGCTGGACAATAAATATTTAGGTAAAAGACAAAAAAAAATCATAATCAAACTTGAGTACTTTAAGAAGATAATAATAGCACACATGAGGGCTTCATTCAAATGCGTGAACATTTAGTTGTCAAAACGAGAATCATTGAATTGTTTTTTAACAAGCAAAAGGGAAAAACTCCAGTTTTCATCTTAAGCACCAATCCATTCAACATTGCTTTATTGACTGGATCAAACAGGGCAAGCAAAACTACTAATTGTTCCCTAAACTAATATCCCTAAAGGCAGGTTATGAAACTTTGGATCTTATAGAGTCTCAATATTGCATTAATAATTGCGAAAAGAGTGGCATTTTAAATGTAAATGGCCATTTATGTGAGTTTTATAAGTACCACATCTATATTTGGAACTCGTTAGCCTGAGTGCCTCTTGAAAGAGTGGCTCATAGTAAAATGGAAAGTACTGAGTAGAACGAATTTACAACAAACTTTGAACTTCTGATAACTCAATAAAGTAAAATGGAAACTAGCGGGTGAAAATTCTTACCTGATTTTTCTTGTTTGGGTGCTTCTCTACCCTATCAATGAACTGATCAATCTTCTCATCTACCTTTTTCTCAAGCTCTGCATCGCCACATTGCACCTGCAAAAAGAAGTATCCAACATTAAGTATTATGGATACTAGGATGCATATTAAATCCTGTGCTTGTAAATACAAACAAACATGAGATGCACATAATACGCAATGAAACAGGCTGCCAAGCAATAATCATTAATTCAGTGAAGAAAAGGCAACACTTTGGCCAAGAGACTTTAATGATGTCAAACTACACAAACGCTTGTCCAAAAATATGCAAACAATGTTTTCTTTAGATAAATAAGATCCCAAAGTCCTCAGATGCAACACATGTCCCTCAAACATGATTTTTACCTTTAAACATATTCTAGCAAGCAACAACTGACAGTATGAAAATGTTACCACATACATACAATCATCAATTAATTTAGCAATTGACATGACACATTCTGAAACAAATAAATTAGATTATAACTTGGTTGGTTCATCCTTGGACGGGAAATAGTGGGAACATCTCACAACATAAGAAGTTTACAAGAACACATGTTCAGATCTGAATACCTTTAGTTGGTTTCAATGATCTTCCTCAGCCACAAGCAAAAACAGAAGGCATCTTGTGGTATAACACAATTAAAAGATCATGCACAACATCTCCATCTAAATGATCATACTTTTAAAATAAAGTTAGGTGTATCATATAACGGCATAGAAATTACTTACATATGTAATTTCAAAAAGTTCCAAATCAACGTCTTTGGGCCGCACCAGACCTAAAGCTCTGTGAAAGAAAATCGTGTGCAGGATGCCTGCAAACAATTTAGAATTGTTTTTACTGCGTGTAATGTGAATGTCATTTGCCAACTAGAGAGATGTAGCGTAGAACTATAACACTTAAATGGATACAAAAAGCATTAAATTATAATAACACAGAACAAGACAAATTTCTGTCAATGACAAACCAAGAATTCAAATGCTGTTCTATAATCATATGAAAAACGTGAATATAAAACGGACAATTAATTAACAATCATTATAAACATAATCATTAACACAGATGTTTGTCTACCACTAGAAAACGAACCAAAACACACGCACTCAAACAAAGCACTAATGCCTCACATAGGCAACAGAGTGATAAACATAAGCAGTTCACTGCATCCTAAGCAACCCTAAACAACAAGATAGCAGTTTAAGTGTGCAATCTTCAAATCCTAATTTGACATGCGGATCAAGGTAACTACGCGTGATGTTTTCCCAATTCAGGTTACCCGGGGAGGGCGAGTATTTGACTTAAATGTACACAGCCTAACCGAGGTATCATGTGACCGTTTCCGACACTTTCCTACGGCAACACCCAATATATGTATCTAGTGGACCTTAGTAAAAGCTTGTAACTATAATCACTAAAAATGTGAAAGGTCTCAAATTCAAATCCATAACCCTAAATTGACCACGCTTTACCCGGGTTAAGTCTGTGTGGCGGTGGGCTCAAGCCCCGTGGATTAGTAAGCCAAAACACCCAAAATCATCCAACTTAGAAACCTCGAAATACATGATCATCTAACAACTTTAACCCTAACAGAGTTTAAATTACTAAAAAACAAATTGACCCCTAAAACAAAACACTAATATAGATCTAAAAATAATCCACGTAAGCAGCTTACATCGAAGAACTTCACGTATTTCAAAATACTCCACATCCTGCAAAAACATAAAAACCAAAATTTTTTATAAACAAATTTATAAAAGTAAAAAACAATAAAATAAATGATGGTTAAAAAATAAAGTACCAGTTCTTTGAGTTGACAAACTTCACAGTTCATAGTGTTGATTCGATGATTATTAGTTTTAAGGTGGGTGGGTTTGTTTGATGTTGGAAAACAGGATTTGTTGAGAGTTTAATGTAAAAGGTTTACGGATTACACGTCGTTGTTTGTTGGATTGGGATTTCGATCCGTTCGGTTCAAGTAACTTTTCTTCTTTTGGATAATACTTCTTTTTTAAGTATTTCTTGTTTATCAAATACTAATAGCTTTTAATTACGGCTTAAAATTAACAAGTAATGATTTTATAATAAAATACTTTTACTTATAAAAGTTAATGCAATTTATCAAAATTTAAATCTTTAATTATAATTTAAACGATTAATTTTTTTCACTTTCATTTACTGCACATCAATATCAATATATCCATAAAAAAAAATTGCACATATAAACTAATGCTGCTAAACACAGTTGCCGCTATACGCGGTTAATTGTCGTCTAAAACTTAATTGTCGTCTAAAACTTTCTATCTCATAGTTTCAATGTTTACCTTCATAAATCATAGCACGGGAGTATTAGTTTTGTAATCCATCCGTTTTATCATAAGTTATTATTTTTAATTTTTTAAGAATATTTATTATCTTTGTCAACTAATCAGATATTATCTTTATTCATAAAGTCACTTTTCACTAGTTACAATAAAAGGTCAATTATTTTGAGACATTTTAAAATAGCAATATGAACATTTATTTTGAGAGTTTGACAGACCAGGTATAATATTTGTACCTTATAAATTATACTCACTCCGTCTCAAAATTATTGTCCCCCGACAAAAAATACACAGTTTAAGAAAAAATAATAATTGCTGCATTTTCTCTCTTACTTTTTTGCAAAATGTCAATTTTACCCTTATACAATTAATTAAATCTTTGAATCATATTTGTAATTTTAGTTATCATTAATTTCAATATAGTAAATTTGTTATATTATTCACAACTATATTTGGAATGAGACAATAATTTTAGGACAACCCAAAATAAAAAGAGCTACTAGGGACTGAGGGAGTAGACTATTGCAGCAAATACCTTTTGTTGAGGTGTCGAAAGAGTTGACTCTGCATTTTGTGTTCGGGAGCTACTATGGTAACACCTCCTATTTTTGGAGAATGTACAATCTGACAAAGCAGACAATACAAGCGGCGACAGCAGCAAAAAAGTCAACACACCCCCTATGGGGTGTCAGCATATCATGTCCCTTTGTGTTCTTATCTCTTTATCATTTGGTGGGGTGTTTTTAGAATGAGCTATTTTAGCTTTAAATTGTGAGTTGTGACTATTTATATCGTATTATCCCTTTTATTTCGTGCTGCAAAAAATAAATCATACAAAAAGTTATCATCTTTTTCTAAATTTAAGATATCAGGGGCATTGAGGCTTAATGTTACTAGGAAACTTTTAGGGGGCGTTTCTTTTCTTATGTTAGTGGAAAGAATGTGGAGTCCATTTATTTAATATTATTACTTTTCTTATTTGGGCCCACAAATTCCACTAAATCTTCTTTATGTATAGAGTGTGAAAATGAAACTCCTCCCCATTAAGAGGCATTAACAGAGCTAGGACCCACTGAACTCTTAGCTAACAAAGAAAAGAAACAGGGCCTTAGTCCAAATGGTTAACTAATGTTATGTGATACTTAAAAGTTATTGGCTAAAATTATGACCATTAAGCTCTTTTGAAAATTAAAAGAAACTTAAAAGAGTAAATTACATTGATGGTCCCTGTGGTTTGCTTAAAATTTCATCTGTCGTCCATCAAAGTTTAAAATTGGATGAACAACCCCAATCTTTGCAAAAGAATAACACTTGTGCTCCTTTTTTAACTGGTGTTAAGCGGATTATGTTATCATTTACACGTTAATCTTTTTGGTTAACGACCGTTGCATCGCCTATCCTTTATAATAACGACCGTTTATAATTTAAAGTTTTTCGACGTTAGGTACGTTTTCATACGTTTATATCCGTTTTTATACGTTTTCGTCCGTTTTTATACGTTTTGTTCGTTTTCATACGTTTTTGTCCGTTTTTATATATTTTTATCCTTTTTCATACGTTTTTATCCGTTTTCTTACATTTTCATACGTTTTTGTATGTTTTCGTCCATTTTTATACGTTTTTCTTATGTATTCATCTTTATACGTGTTCTTACGTTTTCATACGTTTTAATCCGTTTTATACGTTTTCTTACGTTTTTATCCGTTTTTATACGTTTTGATCCGTTTTATACGTTTTTATCCGTTTTTATACTTTTTCATCCGTTTTTATACGTTTTCATTCGTTTTTCTTACGTTTTCATCCTTTTTTTAGGTTTGTATTCGTTTTTTCTGTTTTCATCCGTTTTTATACGTTTTCGTCCGTTTTTATATGTTTCTCTTACGTTTTCATCTTTTTTTATATGTTTTCGTCCAATTTTATATGTTTTCTTACATTTTTATAAGAAAACGTATGAAACATAAGAAAACGTATAAAAATGGATGAAAACGTATAAAAACGGACGAAAACTGATAAAAACGTATAAAAACGGACGAAAACGTATAAAACGGATGAAACTTTAAACTTTGAGGGACGACAGATGAAATTTTGGGCAAACCACAGGGACCATCCATGTAATTTACTCAACTTAAAATGTAAAAGAATTTTACTTCGATATGTTAAATTGAAAAATAATAATAATAAAAATAGAATAACCATAAATTTAAGGTTGTCTATGGTAATTTATTAAGCAATTTGCTTTAATTAGTTTTAAAAAAATGATGTTATTCTAGGTTTATATGATTTATTTTGGCATGGCAAATTACCATGCATGAGATATGATATTTTTCTTTTGTTAGTGTTATAAAACTTAAATGATATCATATATGCTGATTTTTAAGGATAAGTGTGATGATGATATATTAAGTACATGCATCAAATAAATATGAATCTCTTTATTAGTCCATGAAATTTGAGTAAATAAATAACAGTTTCATTAATAATGATAACAAATGTTACAAGATTACTCAAAATATAATTGACTACATGATAACATCTTCAGCTTCTTCAAGGGGATAATTCCGGTAAACCATCCCCTTTGGGTGACAATAAAACTCTCATTGATCCAAGCTATGCTTGAGATTCTATGAGAGGATGATCCTATCAACTAATACATTTTGTATTCTTTTGTTTGTTTAGGAACCATACTATCTCTATTACAATGCATACAATATATAGGTAAATAAAACAAAGACATGTGGGTTGGTGTGAGTTGTCATCCACTAAGTGTGAGTTGTCATCCACTTTCTTGTACTTTGTCTGACTTCCTTTTTGGAAGTTCCCGCCCATATTTTTCAGTCTGCTTGTAGATATAGCATCTTCAGAGTCACTGAGATATGTTGGGTCAAAAATTGACCCAATTACCCTGACAAGGATTTGAATATAAAATAGCCTAACTCACTAAATAAAATAGTGGGTTACTCATTGATAAAGAAATCAGTGAGTGTTGTATAAAGCTCGTTGTTGAAGAAACACTTTACTTATTGATACAGTGTCAGTGAAGTAAAGTATACAAGCTACAAACAACTCCAGTATCACTGAGATTTGACAAATATCTCAGTGACCCTGAAGACGCTATCTCTACAAGCAGACTAAAAAATATGGGCGGGAACTTCCAAAAAGGAAGTCAGACAAAGTACAAGAGGGACCACTTAGTGGATGACAACTCACACCAACCCACTTGTCATTGTTTTATTTACCTATATATATGTTTGCATTGTAATAGAGATAGTATGTGTCCTAAACAAACAAAAGAATACAAAATGTATTACTTGATATGATCATCCTCTCATTGAATCTCAAGCATAGCTTGGATTAATAAGTTTATTTGTCACCCAAAGGGGATAGTTTACCAGAATTATCCCCTTGAAAAAGCTGAAGATGTTATCATGTAGTCAATTGTATTTTGAGTAATCTTGTAACATTTGTTCATCATATTAATGAAACTGTTATTTATTTACTCAAATTTCATGGACCAACAAGTGGTATCAGAGCGGGTGGATTATTCTTATGATCCAGATCCGTTCATGACTGCTGATAACATTCTTCATTGTCAAAAAAATAAATGTGATCTTCAAAAACTGCTACTGCTATAGCAATTTTTGAGGGGGAGAGATACATTTATTGGTGACTGATAAACAAATATCCCCTCCCTGAACCCCACAAAACACACACCCACCACACAAATCTTATCCCCACCAACCAAAATCATCAAAAGATGATAAAACACACAACTGATTAATAAAATCAGTCAAACAATCACAAACCCATCTTCATTCCAAATCAGTCAAACATCACAAACTGATTAACAAAATCCAACACGCACAAAAAAACGATTAAAACAAATCACCATCACCCCACCACTCTCATCCATCATCATAAAAACACTACGATCTAGATCTATTTATAAACACAAACAAAACCCACTCTCATCCACCATCACCCCATCACACCGATCAAAAAACAAGACGGCATAAATGGTTGTCAGAACCCATAAACCCACATCGATAAACCAATCGATTATAGCTGCCATTGTCAAACGCTTGCGGCTGAAAGTGACGGCAAGAGGAGTAGGGAAATGATAGTGATATGGGATTATTGTTGTTGAAGGAAGTTGAGATAAAAATGGGTTGATCAGTGTTCGTGTTAGGATCTGGTAAACAAAAAAGAGGTGTAGTTTGGATGTGTGGCCTGGGATTAAAATCGTTATAAGTGTGTGGTTTGTAATTGCTGTTGATGACGAGCTTAGCTCGAAGGGTCCTTGTTAATGGTGTTGGGACTTCGTGTGTTAAGGGAGCCATCTGACAGTTATCAGTGTTTAGGTTGACAAAAAAAAAAAAAAAAAATAAATAAATAAATAAAAATTCAGGGTGTGTTAGTGATTGATGTTGGGCTAAGCCTGACGAAAAACAAATTGATGTTAGTATATGTTTTGGGATAAGCCTGAACGTTCAATGCTAACTCAGGAAGTGTGGTCATCAGTGGGTATGTCATGGGTTCCTAGATGATTCAAAAATGGTGGTAAGAATCAGTGGTGCAACGGAAGCGTGGTGGACCCATAACTCACAAACCCTGAAAATTCAGGGTCCTTTAGGTTGCTAAACTCAGGATGAGTAATTGCAACATCAGGGGGTGTTATTCTTGGCAGAGCTTTTATGACTCAGGAGGTGGTAAGATTGAGAGGAAAAAAAATTCTCATCAGGGACTAAAATATATGTCAGTGTGTTGTATCTTGTGTGGTTTGAGACAACTGAATGGATATATCAGTGTACTCAAGCAAAAACCTCAAGGTCCGATAAGAATCAGGCCTGAAGATTGCAACATCAGGGTGTTAAGGTGTATTTCGGGCTGAGCCTGAGTGTTATTGGTGCCTGAAGTTATCAGTGAGTACTGGGTAGTATTTGGTCTCAAATAAGAAGGGACTGAACCTTATCCCTGAACCCCTAACCTGAACCCTCCCCTCTCAGTGAAACAAGTCACTGAACCCTCTCAGTGAGACAAACAATGAACATGTCAAAGTGAACCCTCAGGACCCCATGAACCCTGAACCCAGTCACTGAACCGGTCATTGGACCCCCTGAACCTTACTCACTAAACCTCAGTCACTCAACCCACTGAACCCCTGGTCACTGACCTCCTGAACTCAGTCACTGAACCGGTCAATGAAACCCCTGAACCCTCAGTGACTGAACCTCATTCACCTAGGCTATTTGTATATTCAAATAGGGGGAGATTGTTGGGTCAAAATTGACCCAATTACCCTCAAAAGGATTTGAAAATAAAATAGCCTAACTCACTAAATAAAATAGTGGGTTACTCACTGATAAAGAAATCAGTGAGTGTTGTATAAAGCTCGTTGTTGAAGAAACACTTTACTTACTGATACGGTGTCAGTGAAGTAAAGTATACGAGCTACAAACAACTCCAGTATCACTGAGATTTGACAAATATCTCAGTGACCCTGAAAACGATATCTCTACAAGCAGACTGAAAAATATGGGCGGGAACTTCCAAAAAAGAAGTCAGACAAAGTACAAGAGGGACCACTTAGTGGATGACAACTCACACTTAGTGGATGACAACTCACACCTGTAGCAAACTGCAAAATTTCTCTATAATTAAAAACGATTAATTATATATTAATCTCCATCACTATTTCTAATCACCATTTTTACGGGAAAATTTAAAATTTTCTTTATTATATTATTTTAACGCGAAAACGTTATCACATAAATTACCAAATAATGGGACGAGCTCACACGCAAAATCACAAAATCAAATTATACACATATATTATCAAATGGGCCAAATAATACCAACCCAACAATACTTTTCCGGTTACTGTTCATACAGCCTACCCAAAAGCCCAACTTCTTTTATTATTTCATTTTCTGGTCGACCAGGTGCACTCCAAAATGCCTCGTTTTCTTTCAATTTTTAAACACAACATGTATATATTTTTGTACTTCCTAATTGTTCCCCCACCAAAGAAATAGGATGCAAAGTTCTAGCTCCTAATATCATCATTTGATACGTTTTAAAAGACCAAAGTGATTGGCCCTTGAACACCCATTCGACTTATATGAATTTTCACAAAATTATCCGTTTTGACTCAAACTTGTTCCCACTTACTTCTAATATTTTTCTTAACTTATATATATGTTATTAAGGGTACTCCTCACCCAAGAACTCAATGATACACGTTAGAATCAATTTTTGAACCCTTATGTATTCTAGTCGACATATATAATGTCACCAAATCTAACCAGATCAAGCCTTGTCCATATAAACCTTCCCTTGATCATTTATTGTCAGTAAATCCCTCTTAAAGTCCATATTTCTTACATACTCACTGCCACTCTACTGTACACACAAGTTGTGTATGTTTTAAATTGATTATAACACTATACGTGTTATATATTATTCGTATGAGCCTTCACTAGTTTATCACCTCTCCCACACAACTCCCTTACATGTTTTCAAGTCTCTTTTCATCATCTATAAACCACAAAACGACCAGAAGTATTCACAACCTCAGTTGGAGCTCAATTCGAACCAAGGGTTTTATATATATATCGTATATATTGGTTATAACAAGGTTATGGGATTTTTCGTGTGATCTAACCTTCCTTACTCGTCCACTCACCACCCTCGAGGTGTTGTAAGTCCCCTAGTATCATTTCTAGTTCATTTCAATACGTCTTGACTCACCATGCATCACTTTTATATATAGATCGAACGTATATGTTTCATGATTATTTTTATGTATAACGTTTAATTCTAGAACCCAACTCATGGTTTGACTCCCTTGTGGAAGGCCTAGGAACCATGAGGAACACTCACTTCACGTTTATATTATAGCTACATACACATTTTGACCTCATTTGATCTTAACATCACACGTACAGAAAATATGTATATTAAAAATTTTCTAAGTCTTTTCCTTGTAAAAACAGTCCCAAGTCGCGACATAAATGGTCATGTAAAACTCAAATTCACTTAACGACACCCCATTAATTTTACACAACCTGTTTCTCCATGCTACAAACTAGAAGTTTCATGTATACACTTTACAATGATAAGCTCATTTGAACCTTCTAAAACGGCCAAAGTAAACTAGTTCACACGTATAAAACATATAATCCTAAAAATTGACTAAGTCTTTTTCTTATAATGTCTGCTCCAAGTCGCGACTTAGATATCCATGTAAAACCAAAACTAACTTAACAACATACCCATATTTTTACACGACCTAATAGACCATGCTACTAGCTACAAGTTTCGTACTTATAGTTCACCCATATGAGCTCGTTTAACCCCTTTAAATTGCCCAAAGTAAATCGACAGGCACCATTTTTTTAAACAGTTAATATAAATACAAATTGGACTAAAAGCCCAATAAGCTCTTTTTAAGCAAACCGTATAAGCTTAACCAAAAATATCTTTTGATATGAAATTAGGACATTAAAAATGGGCCTAAGGATAAGCCCAACTTGTCTCAAAGCCCACGGATCATTAAACGTTAACGGGCATTAGTTTAACTCGTTAAAAGCCCATTAAGTGAAAAATAAGCTCTTTTTGCAAATAAGCAGTTGAAATAAGTTTTAATAAGCTTCATTAAGCCACAGGAAAATTCGGAATATTTTTCCCCATAATTTTTGGACGTTTGGACTAAATTTGCAAACTAGTTACACTTTGGAGGACTAAAACTGCCAACCCTTAAAAACATAGATTGAAACTGCCAAAACAGAAACATTAGGGTAGAAATTGATATATTATCATATTCCAAGCTCAGAAAGTTATTTTGGACATGTAGTGGACTATAAATGCAATTTATACATAATTAAGGACTAGCGGTGCAACGCTAACGCCGTTAGGGTGTAAAGTGTAAAAACAATAAAATTGCAAGGACCAACAGAACATAATTGATATTTTCATTTCTATATTTCATTTTAAGATTCCCCGTCACGTCACGTGCATTTTTGTATATTTCATTTACTTAATATATAACGTTCGTTATATTTATATATATAAAGAGTTTTAACGATTTAACTTCCCGTTTCGTTTCACCACTTTCGAGGAAACGATATTTTGGATTTAAAAGACATAAAAACAAGATAATATTAAGTGTAATATTATTTTTGAACTTCAAGCATTTTAAGCATATCACACTCACGTCACCGATCAAATCGTTATCGATTTCTCATTTTCACACTCGTATTCGTATTAAGTCAGAATCTCAGACTTCCCTTATATTCAGGTCACGTGTTGAAGCTGTTTCCGTAATCTCATCCATAATCTTACTTGATTTCATAATTCCACCTTGTCAAATACGCTCAAGGTGAGTCATAGCCCCGTTTTTATACTTACGTTATATAAACTATTTGGGGGAGATACATGCTCAATTACATACTTTTACTTTTTACAAGTACACTAAAAACTCTCACGATTTACTCAGAATTATAACCCCTACTTTACACGTTTTGATTTACTCTTTGGGGGAGATATATGCTTGTTTTACTTGCAAATTACTTGGTTAGCTTAAAACATTGAACTCAAATGATAGCATTCTCAAATTGCTTATTGACACATAATATTTATTCTCACTTTACACCTTCACGTAACATCATGAATGTACACCTCACTTTTATATATTATTTCCACATTTCAATGGAAATACTTGCTAGAATTAAGAGCACACGTTCACCCATTAAGTTGATATTGCCTAAGTTACCTTATTGCCAGAAAGTTCTTTTATCATGAGCCATTAATCACTAGTAGTGAACGTGAATATAGTGAACAGCTTCGAAACCTGTTAGAGGCTGACAACCTATCCCACTAAATACTGGACGAAATGCCTTTTTGGCTAGTCGTATTAGTCGCGATACACTATATTCGAGAAAAATAGGAATTGGCAAATCACCTATTACACAAGGGCCATAAATACATCATTCCCTTGATGTGATCACCTCCATTTTATGGTACATTGTTAAGTTTTGCGTGTCATGAGGCTTAGAGCAATATATTTATATATATGTTTTCATATATAGCTAGATACAGCTGTATTAGTATTTCACCAGACTATGATTATAGATCTGAGGCATAACATCATTATTACCACTCCCAGCTAGGATTATGATCCTATATTTGAACTTAACTGATTTCATATGTAGTTTACTTGTGGTATTTACCCCGTGCAACTCGCTACTTGTTTTTATCACTATTAGCACTTATTACAGATATCACCTCACTCTTGAAATTATTGAAATCAACTGTTTACCTGTACTTGAATTTATTTCAAATATCACTGTACACCTTTTGAAGTTATTGAAATAAATTGTTTTCTATTATACTCTATGAACTCACCAACCTTTGTGTTAACACTTTAAGCATGTTTATCTCAGGTAATTAACTGAGCGGGACAAGACACGGAGAGGGCATTTTAACTCTGATAAATTACATGGTGTAAAAATCAAATATGTCATTCTTTTCAAATTGTCACACCCTTTCATGGGATTTTATCACACTGATATTTCACTTTTGAATAAAAGTATTATTTGAATGACAAACAACTTTCAAAACGTCTCTTTTTAGCCGTTTTTTATGATTATGACTCGATCCTTACCGTAATACCCCAATTAGTCTTCCGCTGTTATCTCATAATTTAGGGGGTGTTATAGATTGGTATAAGAGCCTATAGTTATAGAGAACTAAATGTTTTCAAACATTGAACTATAACTATACTTTCAAAATGAATGATTTTACACCATACCATTTTACGCCCTCCGTGTCTGCATATCACCGTGCTCAATACATTACCTATTAGGATTATTTTACACTAATCTTCACACACTTGATATTTACTCTCACACACTTGATTATTTCACCTTCATTTTCACTCCCTTAATGTTATTGATTACTTATAATTACTATTTTCGGGTTACTACAGTACCATGCCTACAGACTCACACCTTAACACCTCACCATCGGACATGAAATCCGATGATACCTTGCCATATATCACCTCACCCATAGTTCCTAGCACATTGACTGCTAACAGTGTCGAACACCCCACCTATGACACCTTTTATACTAAGTAAACCAGATTCTCCCATATCTAAAGACCTGTACGTACTAGCTAGACGAGCATATATTTCATCACCTCACCCAAGGAACCGCCCAGTTCTCCTACTTACACTCCACTTACAGATAATCAGTATATGCAGACTCAGCAGTGACTACCTGCAGCTGATTCGGAAACTCCATTACCTACACCACCACTCCCACCTGCCCCGGTAGCTCGGCGCAGAAAAGTCAGGATTTTAGCATCTTATGAGCCCGAACCTTTTATGACACTATTTCGGAGCCACCTCAACGGACCTATTAAGAAGGTACACCTACGCTTAGTGCCGATTATACCACCATTTCCACCCTACTCCCCTACTTGACCCCTAGACTTTTATGATCAGGATAACGTCACCATACCTTACCACTACTACTATCATCGTCCCCTCCACCGTCGGTTGGACCCGACTACTCGTTAAGACTACTCAACCAGACTTACCCGTTTACACCTCACCAATGGGAGCCGACTCCTAGAGAGAATTTACCCTCTCAGGTCTCCTTCATCATTGCTATTTCCCACCTGTTTTCACTCCTCCAGCCCGAGTCCTCGAGACTGGAGAGAGCGTCAGGACAGCAGTTGCCCACACACCTACTCCTCCCACCAGCATGACACGACTGGAGCGTCATAAAGAACAGATTGATACACTCTGGAACATCATTGACAGAACACCACTCACGGCCAGCGGCACCCTACATGACCTTTTATCCGACAAGATGGACCTTCAGAACGGACTGACGAGGTTTCAGTCAGAGATATTGAGAAATACTCTCACATGACAGTTTTTACAATGAGAAAGACAGAGGTATATCAACCTACTGCATGGGACCACTACTAGAAAAACAGCTATTCTTGACGCGCAATGCGCGTCATAAAGGGGTCAGATGATGCGCAAAAGCGCGTCAAGGATGGACCAGTCATAAATTTTCATGAACCGCATTTGGGCGTCATCCCTCTATGACGCGCACTTATGACCCACGTTTTATGACTCTCCTTTTTGCGTGTCATTACCCTTAAAATCATTTTTTTTCTGTTTTTTAAAACCTGATTATATACATAATTACTGACAATAAACCTGATAATTGTACAAAATTAACGCATTTCATATATATCAAAACCATGCGTTACCAATTCATTACATAACTAACTAACTAACTTAACATACAACTAACTACATACTTTTAACTGAATATGAACTCCAATGCTGCATGGTCCCCAATGTTGGAATCGGTGGCAAGAGATATAAGATTTTAAGCAGTTTCGATTGGACTCTTTGTTATGTAAATTGCAACAAATGCATTTTCTACGGCTTCATAAATAGATTTATCTTGGGAAAATACCTACACAGGTGAAAAATGGAAGGGTTATAATAGGACAGTTAATAAGTAGAAAAAGTAAATGTATGTCAAGCAGGGAAATTTTATATAAAGGACTCAAAAAATAAGGAAACTATGAAGCAGTAGTGTATTACCAGTGGCAACATCTTTCTAAGGGAAGCTTCTGATCCGTCAATCTGAAACTGTTTGCATCTCATTAACAATAAAATGGTGTTTTCAACATCAGTTGCCGATGATGAAGCCATTAATTGAACAAGTGTTGGCATGGTGGCAGATATACATTTGGAAAATCTCAAGCCTGCCTCAAGTGATGCAATCAAAGTCCTAGTTTGCTCCAAATTCCCAACATCTGGTACCGAACCGTCCATTTGGGTACTCTGCTCATCCTCCTGAGGCATACAGCTGTCGGTCAAACTGTCGTTCTGCTCTTTGGGGACATCAGCCTGGTCTTCAGCAACTTCACCATCTTCATTTCCACTTCCAGCATCGCTACCCAATGCAGATGGATCCAAAACACTTTCTGATGAAACATTAGGTTCTAGTTCATTTAATTTCTTTGTGTACTGCTTTAAAGTTGCCTCGAACGAAGCTATTTGAAGCTGTGGCCCAAATGGGTTATGTTGCAACATTGTTGTAATACCTGAAATTCAGATAACGCGTAAAATTACCAAATTACCCCTGATAACATAAAACCTTATTAAACAACTTATAAAAATTCCGAAATAATTCCAAAACATCTGAAATCGAACTATATCTGAAACAAATAAATTTCTGAGACAATGTTACACCATTGTAAATGTTCAAAAATTAACTTACACATTATTTAAAATTCCGAAATTTTGCACAATTAAATAAATATAAGTATTTAATTATTTTAATTAGTTAATAAGTAAAAATAAAATAAGGAAAGGATAAAGAAAATCAATCAAATATATTTCTTGATACCATATGCCGAATTTCTGGTCATTGCCCCCCCTAAAGTCGGTTCTCAAGAGATAAAATCATATCTTTTATTTTTATCCTCAAATAAACAAACCGCATAACATACAAAAACCCTAAGCGATCAAAATAAATCGACCAAGGCTAGCATACGAATTCTGGACTTGAGCAAGTAATTTTCTGGTGTTCTTGGAGGTGCAAGGAGGCTAGGAAAATTAAGGTTTGCTGCGTTTTCTCCTTGGTTCGTTCTTGTTCTTGAAATCTTGTCGACTTGATCTAAAACAAGGTAATAATTCTTGCGACTAAACCAAACGTGTTAAAATTAATATGGCAATTTTCCTGTGATCTCTAGATGTTATATAACTCATATAAAATATGTAAATCGATCCATGCATGCTAATTCTATGCGTATGAAAATATAATGGTCATAAAACACGTAAATCACAAATATATGTAATCCGAATTTCTGGACATGATAGCTATTTTATTTAGACCTCATATGATGTAATAGACCTGGGAAAAATGATAGATCGAATTATAGTAGCCTAAATCAAGTCGTTGTAATTTTAATGTCTAAAACATACGTAAATATGCAATATATGTTAAACGATTTTTCTGGGCATGTTCTCTATTTTTCATGGGTTCCTTATGAGTAATATGATCTATGAAAAATATGGTTTTGATTTTTAGAAGCTTAAAATTAACGTAGTGAATTATTGGATAAACCGGATTTTGTGAAAATAAAGAAAACAAATAAAATAAAAATCATGGCTTCTAGGGTTTGTTTTCTTGGGCATGAATCTGAGCATTTAATGTGTTTTATGGATGAATAATTGATGGTTCAATGATTGGTGAAAAGTAGGGTTTGTATTTGTTGTTAAAAAGTCCTACCGATTTGCAACAAAATGTATAAGGACCTGTTTTGCCAACTTTGAAACTTCTGGGATATTTTTGTAAGATCATATACATCTGTAAGAATGTGGTAAAAATATAACTTTGGGGTCCTAAGTGTAAATATTGCATAATAATGAATTAATGGGAAATTAGGGTTTCGAATTGGAATTAATTAAAAGTGAGGGACCAAAAGTGTAAATCTGGAATTCTGAAGTTGTTTTGTGTTAATACTGATATAAAAAGGTTGTTGTGTAATTTTGAGGATTTTTGGGCTAATTATGTAATTGTTATGAATTATGACTTAAAATATATGTTTTGTAAACTTAAAGGGCTAAATATGTAAATTCTGAATTCTGAGGGTCTAATATGTAAAGTACTGAATTCTGATGGTATATTCTGTAAATTTGAAATATAATATGCTTGGTTGGTAAATATGGATATTGTAGGGTTTAATTTGTAAAATATGTAATTATAAGGTTGGTTTTGTAAATTATGTAACTAAAGGGGTGTAATCTGTAAATTGCGAAACTTAAGGGAATAAAATGTATTTCTGAATAAAATGAGTATATAATTCTGTAACTTGAAGTAATTTCAGTAATGACCTTGTAAATTAATGAAGTTACATTTAAAACCCTAAACTTTGTATAATTGTCATTTAAAATCCCTAAACTTCTGTAACTTGATAAAATGTACTGTTTTCCATAATAATATCTGAATAAGGGTTAAACCTAATCTGAAATGATAATATATGTTAATTCTGGAAACCTGCTAATTATGGAAACTTACTAAATCTGGAAAGTTACTAAAAATAGAAAGTACATAAAATGATGAGATAATCAAAGAGTAATAATCTGAATAAGGAACTTTAGTAATTCTGTCTTCCTCTTCCTTAGGTGTGAAGAAGGAGAAGTCTTGAGCATTGTTTCTGTGTTTGTTTATTTTCTGCTGTGCTAATAAGGTACAGATATTCTGCCCTATTTCAGTAAGGGTGTTTCTTTCCCTTTTCTCTCAGTATTTCATTTTCTTTATTAGGATTCCCTATACCATTGCTATGTTCCCTTCTGTTGTGGATCTTTGTTGTGATCTGGTTGTCTTAAACCTTTTGTTTGAACCTCTGCTATGATTCTTGTATTCTGAACCTTTTTCCTGAACTCTGATTGATCTCTTGTTCTGAACCCTGAATTTGTGAGTCTTGATTGAATCTGATCTGTGAACCTTGTTCTGAACCTTAACCTGATATATCTGTTGTAAACTTTGATTTGATTTTTGGTATAAACCTTAACCTGTTAAATCCTTATCTGAACCTAATGGATTTTGAACCTTTATTAAACTACATATGAAATTGTTTAAGAAAAGCTATTTTAAAAAGAAGCGATACCACTTGAAATGGAAGTTACTAAAAGTTTTGGAAGACCATTTTTATGAAAACTATTTTGTAATATCATTTCAATGAAAACCATTATTAAAGGATTGATTTAAATGAACTTTTGACAGGAACTTCTGAAATGGATTATTGCTATAAACTTGTAATTCTTAACCTTTGATATACTCTTTTGGACTATTGGAAATAAACCTTTTAATCTGAACTTACGTTTTGATATTAAACTTAATCTGATGAACTCTGATTCAAACCTTATTATCTTATTCTGAATTGTTGACATGACCCTTCTGCCATGAACCCTTAGATATGACTCTGTTTATTATATGACATCTGACCCTGACCACAGTCTGATATCCGAGCCAATCACTAGGCATGAGGGTTTCATGTCCATGTCATTGATGCACCGATGGCATGACTCTAGGGCAGGAGAGTGATGACCTGTCCCGTCCCTGATTTATTTTATCTGGTGTGTTAAGGAGTTTCTGGCCACAGGGGGCGCATGGATGCATCCTAGTTCTGACTCTGTTATCTGTTTATGTTATATGTTTATTATTATATCTGGTGACTGATGGTGTGTGCGATACACGTCTTTCACATATATCTGGGAGCTGATCACTCCGATTTGATACATGAGGTCACCCCTCATATTATCTGTTACTTGAGAGGTATCCCCTCTGGATTATTATATGATTACTCTGTTATGATATTATCTGTTATCTCTGGGCTCGTGATGGATTTCTGTATTTTCCCTAAACCTGGTTTGTGCATTATCCCTTTCTCGTTTCTTTTCTTTTACCCTTACTCCTTTCCTATTCTTTCACTTTAATTCTGTATCTGTATAATCTGTATTTCTGATTTGTTTTCTGTATTGTTCTCTGCTATTGTTTCTGTCATCTATATATCTGTTCACTGAGCTCTAGTAGCTCAGCCGCATTTCTTTTCCTGCGGCAGGTTTTAGTAGGAAGCTGGGGATGAGTGAGAGTGTACCTCTGGACTTAGAAGGCTTGGTAGCTATTCTGGATTAGAATTGGATAGAAGACATTATGTTTAAAATTAGTTTTGCAAGTTTTCATTGTAACCTTATAGATTCAGTATTTCAATTGTATTCCTTTGAGATTTTCGTATTACTGTAGATGTATGCTCTGTTTTGATCTGATATGAATCCATTATTGTGATATCTTTACCCTTGTCGGGTTGGGGTGTTACAATTTATGGTATCAGAGATCACAGGCTGCGACTCGTAATACATTTACCCTTGACCTGTGAAGTCTGGACCACTAAGTTTCCACTGTAGACGCTCGTAAGACAACCTTTGAGAATTTGCTTTAGGATTTCCCTATAGGAACTTAAATTCTGACCAGTGAGGAATGGGTAGATTATAAGACATTTTGTTTAAGTATCATTGCTTCCGCATTACTCTGATTCGTGCCTTGTTTTGGTTTAAGCCTGTTAAAATCACATTTGGAAATTTAGAGCTTATGCCTTGCATCACCTAAGAAATGAAACCTAAATAAATCTGAAGCATTGGAAATTGCGTAGAAATTATCTGACATTATTTGATCCTTGCCTTCCGATCTCCACTCCGACCTCTGAACCTTCTGTAAATCATTCTGATGCCTCTTTGGGCAATCTGAGAATTCCCATGACGATGATACACTTGATACCTTCTGTTAGTTATTTCTCGTTTCTAATAATCATCTATGAATCTTCTGACACTATTTGATTTCTACTTAACCATCTCTGTTCCCATGAGAAGCCTTGTGGTGTTTTAACCACGAATACACGGATGTTTTCCCTCTCATTTTTGAACGGTAAAATCTGCTTTGTTATTCCGTCTTTCTTTGGTAGTAACCTTGATTTTATTCTTAATTGAATGATCATTTAAAATATTGACGACTATCCTCCTATGTCTCACCTTTGGCGTTTGAAACAATTTTGGAACCCCTGACATGATTACCGATTGTTAAACTTTTGCTGCCTCTACCTGATTTTGACCTTCATTTCTGATCTGTGGATAAACCGTCTGATATCTCTCCGACCATCCCGAAGACCATTTAACCTTAATGTGTTTGACACATCCTATAAATTCATGACCCATGCTGGATATAAATGTATCTACTGAAACTATTTTGTCCTGAATGATGAACCTTAATTGCCAATCAGTTTTCCTTTGGAAGGATTTGATGCAAATACCGTCTCTGTATGGAATTGTTAACTGAGCATATGATGCTGATATCCGATATCTCATAAGTCTCACTTCTGCAATTATACGATGTTCGTATTACCAATGATGTGCACCCTACCTGTCACTTATGCTAAAAGCTAAACCAAAAACTCCAACACCTAGAACTATTCGCGTACCTATCCCCACACTATACTGAACCATGTACTTGACTCTGACATGTGAACTATCTGTCTGGGTTAATGACCATATTCGTTCTGCAGATCCGTTTACTATTAATATACTTGATTTTGGAGATCTTTTGATTATTGATTGGCTGGCCCTTCGTAAAAGCTATCATAGGCTACCGCATCTGAAATATAACAATCTGCTCCACCCTATTTTGTTATAGTAACCTTGAACCGCTTAAATCTGTTAAGCTTATCACTGTTATGGAAAGATTTACCCTGATCTCATTTGATTGTCAAATTCTCCTGACACCTATTAGTATCCACCCCTAGAAAGTTTTGTTGTACAAATTTTCTGGCATTTTCTGATGAAACTTCTGAGTTTTCCTTCCGTTTGAGTAGTAGAATTGATTCTGAACCGATCTCGGTTGACGACCCATGATGCTATAGAAGTTGAGAGATTGAAGAAACTGATGAGATATGATTTTGTTTCACCTCAGTGTTCCCTTTAAATACCTAACCGTAATCTCAACCGTAATCACTTTTCATTTCTGAGTATAAATGATTAAATTATTCTATCCTTGTGAACTCTGTACCAGACAACCTCATTTAATGTTTGAAGGACTGAAGAAGCAACCACAAGAACTCCTGAGACGGGAGATGACTAACTGAGAGCAATTTCCGTAAAGTAATTCAGTTTTATTCGTAAAGATGGGTGATGTGATTTAGATATGACGTTTCCCTGAAGTGATTCATGAAAACTGTTTTCGTACTCATTGTGACCATTATGAGTCTTAAATAATGCCAATAGTATTGGCTAATAAGAATCATGTTTTCACGAGTATCTGAACAACTACCATAGTATGACAGCATGTTTGTGCCCTGAGACGAACGAGGGAACATGTAGACCATCTTCGTATTAAATGGAATGACCTTTGTTCTGGAAGAAAAGATGTGATTGGCATTTAGAGATTGTAGCAGACACCACCACCAAACATCCGATGACGACAGCAATCTGAGTTGGCGAATTCCGAACTGTGCTAGTAGACCTGTCCAAGACTCGCAGTCTTGCTTCTCTATTCATTTTAGTTGTACTAAGATGAATTGAGAGTAGAAGCAGACTTGAGAATAGAAACTGAGATCATGACCTTGAATAGAAGAAAATTCTGAAGCGAATAAATTATGTGACGGATGAAGCTATGGATGATGTGATTCACTTCTGCTTGACCTACCTAAATTTCTGTTACCTGATGATAAATCCTTTGAATGATTTAGGTTCCTTATCAGTAATTCCGCTCTGTGTTCATTCTGTGTATGTCGGATGATGGCTTTGTTATCTGAAATTTGACGAATGATGGATGATCTGATGTACCAAATTCTGATAGACATTTTGGGACGTCCGTTAAAATTCTTTTCGAGTGATTCGTTCTCCTCTTAGTTAGGGTATTTGATTTTGATGACCTCTGAGACCGTAGGAAGACTAGGTGGATTAGGATAAGTTTGTTCTGCTCACGAATTGAGATAAAGTATGACCATCATGAGGGCATATTTATATGATGCCAGTATTATGACGTCTGGCCAACGTGATAATACTAACATCATATAACGTGCACTTGTTGTGGGCATAGGATATTTCGAGAAGTGCCTTAGAAGCTTTAGAAATTCTGATAACTGTTTGAGATCGTCTGCGTTAGTGAGACTTTAAGTTCATTCTACCTATACGCGTAATCTGCTTCCACCGTTATGCGAATTGATACATCTGGATTCTCGTCACGCATTCTGCTGACCTCTGAACTTCTGATAATAATCTTCAGTTTTGTTATAAAACTTCTTCCAATTGATGTTATCGATAATCTATTTCTGTACGCTCTAATCTGATCTGTCAATTCAATTTCTGTGGACGGCATATCCGTCAAAATCCTGTGAAATTCTTACGTCTCTTCCGAGGAAATTTGATTATCATCTAGTAGGTCTGATATGTCTTTGTTTAGTTTTTGTTCCCTTTTCTTTCAGCTTTCTGCAAATTTCGAGGACAAAATTTTTTTTGTTAGTGGGGAAGAAGTTGTAATACCTGAAATTCAGATAACGCGTAAAATTACCAAATTACCCCTGATAACATAAAACCTTATTAAACAACTTATAAAAATTCCGAAATAATTCCAAAACATCTGAAATCGAACTATATCTGAAACAAATAAATTTCTGAGACAATGTTACACCATTGTAAATGTTCAAAAATTAACTTACACATTATTTAAAATTCCGAAATTTTGCACAATTAAATAAATATAAGTATTTAATTATTTTAATTAGTTAATAAGTAAAAATAAAATAAGGAAAGGATAAAGAAAATCAATCAAATATATTTCTTGATACCATATGCCGAATTTCTGGTCATTGCCCCCCTCTAAAGTCGGTTCTCAAGAGATAAAATCATATCTTTTATTTTTATCCTCAAATAAACAAACCGCATAACATACAAAAACCCTAAGCGATCAAAATAAATCGACCAAGGCTAGCATACGAATTCTGGACTTGAGCAAGTAATTTTCTGGTGTTCTTGGAGGTGCAAGGAGGCTAGGAAAATTAAGGTTTGCTGCGTTTTCTCCTTGGTTCGTTCTTGTTCTTGAAATCTTGTCGACTTGATCTAAAACAAGGTAATAATTCTTGCGACTAAACCAAACGTGTTAAAATTAATATGGCAATTTTCCTGTGATCTCTAGATGTTATATAACTCATATAAAATATGTAAATCGATCCATGCATGCTAATTCTATGCGTATGAAAATATAATGGTCATAAAACACGTAAATCACAAATATATGTAATCCGAATTTATGGACATGATAGCTATTTTATTTAGACCTCATATGATGTAATAGACCTGGGAAAAATGATAGATCGAATTATAGTAGCCTAAATCAAGTCGTTGTAATTTTAATGTCTAAAACGTACGTAAATATGCAATATATGTTAAACGATTTTTCTGGGCATGTTCTCTATTTTTCGTGGGTTCCTTATGAGTAATATGATCTGGGAAAAATATGGTTTTGATTTTTAGAAGCTTAAAATTAACGTAGTGAATTATTGGATAAACTGGATTTTGTGAAAATAAAGAAAACAAATAAAATAAAAATCGTGGCTTCTAGGGTTTGTTTTCTTGGGCATGAATCTGAGCATTTAATGTGTTTTAAGGATGAATAATTGATGGTTCAATGATTGGTGAAAAGTAGGGTTTGTATTTGTTGTTAAAAAGTCCTACCGATTTGCAATAAAATGTATAAGGACCTGTTTTGCCAACTTTGAAACTTCTGGGATATTTTTGTAAGATCATATACATTTGTAAGAATGTGGTAAAAATATAACTTTGGGGTCCTAAGTGTAAATATTGCATAATAATGAATTAATGGGAAATTAGGGTTTCGAATTGGAATTAATTAAAAGTGAGGGACCAAAAGTGTAAATCTGGAATTCTGAAGTTGTTTTGTGTTAATACTGATATAAAAAGGTTGTTGTGTAATTTTGAGGATTTTTGGGCTAATTATGTAATTGTTATGAATTATGACTTAAAATATATGTTTTGTAAACTTAAAGGGCTAAATATGTAAATTCTGAATTCTGAGGGGTCTAATATGTAAAGTACTGAATTCTGATGGTATATTCTGTAAATTTGAAATATAATATGCTTGGTTGGTAAATATGGATATTGTAGGGTTTAATTTGTAAAATATGTAATTATAAGGTTGGTTTTGTAAATTATGTAACTAAAGGGGTGTAATCTGTAAATTGTGAAACTTAAGGAATAAAATATATTTCTGAATAAAATGAGTATATAATTCTGTAACTTGAAGTAATTTCACTAATGACCTTGTAAATTAATGAAGTTACATTTAAAACCCTAAACTTTGTATAATTGTCATTTAAAATCCCTAAACTTCTGTAACTTGATAAAATGTACTGTTTTCCATAATAATATCTGAATAAGGGTTAAACCTAATCTGAAATGATAATATATGTTAATTCTGGAAACCTGCTAATTATGGAAACTTACTAAATCTGGAAAGTTACTAAAAATAGAAAGTACATAAAATGATGAGATAAACAAAGAGTAATAATCTGAATAAGGAACTTTAGTAATTCTGTCTTCCTCTTCCTTAGGTGTGAAGAAGGAGAAGTCTTGAGCATTGTTTCTGTGTTTGTTTATTTTCTGCTGTGCTAATAAGGTACAGATATTCTGCCCTATTTCAGTAAGGGTGTTTCTTTCCCTTTTCTCTCAGTATTTCATTTTCCTTATTAGGATTCCCTATACCATTGCTATGTTCCCTTCTGTTGTGGATCTTTGTTGTGATCTGGTTGTCTTAAACCTTTTGTTTGAACCTCTGCTATGATTCTTGTATTCTGAACCTTTTTCCTGAACTCTGATTGATCTCTTGTTCTGAACCCTGAATTTGTGAGTCTTGATTGAATCTGATCTGTGAACCTTGTTCTGAACCTTAACCTGATATATCTGTTGTAAACTTTGATTTGATTTTTGGTATAAACCTTAACCTGTTAAATCCTTATCTGAACCTAATGGATTTTGAACCTTTATTAAACTACATATGAAATTGTTTAAGAAAAGCTATTTTAAAAAGAAGCGATACCACTTGAAATGGAAGTTACTAAAAGTTTTGGAAGACCATTTTTATGAAAACTATTTTGTAATATCATTTCAATGAAAACCATTATTAAAGGATTGATTTAAATGAACTTTTGACAGGAACTTCTGAAATGGATTATTGCTATAAACTTGTAATTCTTAACCTTTGATATACTCTTTTGGACTATTGGAAATAAACCTTTTAATCTGAACTTACGTTTTGATATTAAACTTAATCTGATGAACTCTGATTCAAACCTTATTATCTTATTCTGAATTGTTGACATGACCCTTCTGCCATGAACCCTTAGATATGACTCTGTTTATTATATGACATCTGACCCTGACCACAGTCTGATATCCGAGCCAATCACTAGGCATGAGGGTTTCATGTCCATGTCATTGATGCACCGATGGCATAACTCTAGGGCAGGAGAGTGATGACCTGTCCCGTCCCTGATTTATTTTATCTGGTGTGTTAAGGAGTTTCTGGCCACAGGGGGCGCATGGATGCATCCTAGTTCTGACTCTGTTATCTGTTATCTGTTATCTGTTATCTGTTATCTGTTATCTGTTATCTGTTTATGTTATATGTTTATTATTATATCTGGTGACTGATGATGTGTGCGATACACGTCTTTCACATATATCTGGGAGCTGATCACTCCGATTTGATACATGAGGTCACCCCTCATATTATCTGTTACTTGAGAGGTATCCCCTCTGGATTATTATATGATTACTCTGTTATGATATTATCTGTTATCTCTGGGCTCGTGATGGATTTCTGTATTTTCCCTAAACCTGGTTTGTGCATTATCCCTTTCTCATTTCTTTTCTTTTACCCTTACTCCTTTCCTATTCTTTCACTTTAATTCTGTATCTGTATAATCTGTATTTCTGATTTGTTTTCTGTATTGTTCTCTGCTATTGTTTTTGTCATCTATATATCTGTTCACTGAGCACTAGTAGCTCAGCCGCATTTCTTTTCCTGCGGCAGGTTTTAGTAGGAAGCTGGGGATGAGTGAGAGTGTACCTCTGGACTTAGAAGGCTTGGTAGCTATTCTGGATTAGAATTGGATAGAAGACATTATGTTTAAAATTAGTTTTGCAAGTTTTCATTGTAACCTTATAGATTCAGTATTTCAATTGTAATCCTTTGAGATTTTCGTATTACTGTAGATGTATGCTCTGTTTTGATCTGATATGAATCCATTATTGTGATATCTTTACCCTTGTCGGGTTGGGGTGTTACAATTGTAATGAGTAAACTTAAAGCATATTTTCTAACTAAAGCACTCTTATCCTCCAACCTTCCAGAAGCTATCTCAGCAACTTCGTTCCATAAACCAATTGACACAGAATGCTCTTCACACAGTTCAACCCATACTTGTAGTACTCGACTTCATGTTTATGAAGCAAATGCAGGATCAAAGCAGAAGACTGTGCCAAATAGTGGTATTTAGTAGCACAAGTTCCAATGATACGATATAAAGCTTCCTTTGCATCAGCATCTTTCAACAGGGTTGCATTCTCTAACATAGAAAGTGAATTTCTACAACCAACCAAATCATACATAGTAATTAACATAAAGCTTCAAATTTATAGATACATGCATTTAAGCTTAATAAGATACACTAAGTAATGCAATCCTACATACCTCACAACAAAAGACAAATAGTTTTCGTCGGGGTCTGAAGAACCAAAGAGCAACGAGAGATTGATATCCAAGGAATTTGCAATCAAATTAAGTATACGTCCCCTTTGTGCCTCCCAATTCCATAAGCTAGCAGGAAGTTTCTTCCCGCCACTTGGCAATACCTAATAGAGAAGGCTGTTAATCCTACTAACCCGGCAATTTTAAAAAATCACATAATTCTATATACAGAATACACAATACGTTAACATTTATTGATAATCAATCATCATGAAATCAATCAACAGACATATATCATAGAGAACATTCCCTACATCACATATACTAATTGTTCCTACTTGCAGATGCTATATATCCGTACACAAGAAAAGATCAATAAGTTTATTAGGTTCAATAATGTCATTACTCCTTCCACTTCAAATTAACACTAACTCATCTAACTTCTAAAAGTCGCAACTAACTAAATTAACATGCTACAAATGTCACCATTGCTAGAAATAATATGAAAGGAAATAGCATTTCTCAAATGTACAAGCACTTGATAAAAATCTTATATCGGATGATGACCAGCTGTTAAGTAAAGATCACTCCCCTGACTAGGAATTGACACTAAAGTGGGCGTATGGGATTGCTTATTCTTACTCTGCTTTTTTGCTTATCTGCTTATTATTAGTGTTATCCAAACTCATTCTATTTGCTAGTAGGGAGCTACTTTCGCCGCATTGCTAGCACCACTCGCCGCCTCCTGCGCCAAAACAACATTAACAAGAAAAAATGTATAAATCTTAAACGCATTTCGATACGACCCAACTCTCTCCAACACATCCTCCCCCTCCCCTCTCTCCCCACTCGCCCTAAACAACGAGTCAATATTCGGAAGCAAGACACTAAAATTCGACCGCAAACTCTCCACAATATTCAACTTACACCCATTACTCAACTCGTTAAAAAAATTAACCAAAGAGTAAATCTGGTCGAATATGTCTTACTCTTCGACACAAACAAGGTCTTTGTCGGATAAATCGAATGATATGCCTTTGACGAAGTGGTCGAGATCGGATTGGGAGAGGGTGAGGATTGAGATGGGGGTTTGGACTGAGAAATGAGTGGGGTCTTGTTCTTGTTCCAGAGATGTGAGGGATTTGGGGAATTTGAAGATTGGAGCCATTTTTTGTTTTGTTTGGTGAAGGGATTTTGGGATTGGGTTTTTGTGTGTGTGTTTTTGAGATTTGAAAATTTGGGAGTTTGAATTTGGGTTTTGGTAAAATAAACGCTTTTTTATTTTACTTTTTTAGAATACTAACTGATTATGACCCATATGTTATGACGCTTCTGAAAGCGAGTCATCCCCAATAGAAAATTTACTCGAAATGACTCTTATTTTATGACTTTGCTCTTTGCGCGTCATCTTGTAGTGTGGGTCCTAAAAAGCGGGTCAAGGATAGCCCTTTTTCTAGTAGTGGATGTTAATAAAAGACCTTGTATCGTTTGTTTTGTAAAACAATCGATCAAGTTATTAATATTATGTTGTTTACAGTGATTATATCCAGACCTACCGTGATATTACCTATGATTATTATGATTCCTTATACCAGCCATAACTAGGCTATAACCATAGAATTCTCTAAGACAAAATTTAGGAAGAAAACTTGATGAATGAAGAGAAAGTTGTTGAACTTCAGCTTTTGTAGATAAATTAGTTTGTTCCTTAGCAGTTCCATATCAAGAGTTGATCATTTATCTACGATACTTCCCAGACACATCGTGATTTTATGATTCTCAATTGCTTATGATTTCGCATTGTGACCACATTGTTAAGACTAGTATACAAATACCTTGTTACTCAAAATACTCTAACATGGCCATTAGGTGGATTCTAAATCCGTGTTTCTTGTGATATTGATAGAAGATGGCCCGCATGAACAATACAAATACCCCACCAGCACCAACCACAACTATGACTCCTGAAGCTATCCAGAAGTTATTAACCAACATCGTTGCTGTAGTACTCGAAGTGACTACAGTAGCTCGTCCGAGCAACAACAATATAGCAACAGGAGAAAAGAAGACGGTTGCGTCTTATAAGCATACCCATGAAAGTTTCACGAGTTGTAACCCAACTTACCTTAAAGGTACATGAGAAGTAACTGAATTTACCATCACCATTACCCAAGGATTTCTTGACCAAGAAGTTAAACGGGACCCTACAAGAGTCATTGCCCAACCCAGAATACCCCTTAGGACAATAAGGCCAATGGAAGAAAATGGAAGCTCTTTAGAACCTTAACAACGTCAAAGGATGACACCAATGTTTAAACAGAAGAAGAAATTCCTGTTGTAATAAATAAACCATAGTTCAAACTCTCTAAGTTGTATTTCCTTTTGTACTTTACCTTAGGTACGATGGATGTAACCTAAGTGTAACAACTATGAAAACTCTACCTTGTATTATTTCAGTAATAATCACAACCTACGTCTATTTTCAATTTCTATTCCAATTACTATATTCATAGTCATTATGTAACAGTACACTGATGTCACCTTAGAAATTTGGTTAACATCTGACCGAACAATAGATTATTACCACCTTGTAAGAATTCTCACCCGAAACCTAAGTTTATACCAAGGATATCCTATATTCACCCTAGAAATTCTTGACTCATTACCGTAGTATGAACAAAAATTTTCTTATTCTTTTGAAAAATAATTATGTTGTCATTTTACAAAAACAACACGTTGAACACTATCTAAAACTTTTTGAGAAACAAAATATCACTGTGACTGAGCCAAGCATCACATCATTTGGTCCTCAATTATACATAGCCTGATCACCTATGTCTAATTTAGGAAGAATCATGCTATGAATGAAACAGTTATCTTTTCAGAATTCCTAATAACAATCTTCATTCAAAAGCAAAATCTTGAGACAAAATAAACTGTTCATAAACATCACTTTTGACGAACCCCAATAGATGTCTATACCTATTACCCATCACCTTTATGATAGGAAACCGACAAAAGTACAAACATGAAAACCCTAAGAATTCACAAAGACTTATGGAAAACACAAATAGCATAAATTTTATTAGAATCCTCGAAAGTTAATACATAGAGATATAATTAGCATCGGAAGTGCTAATGTTACAAGGATTACAATAAAAGGCATAGAATCGCCAATAGGTTGACCCATCATAGCAACAAAGACCACCACCAACCTAGAAATAGCGAGAGCCACCACGGGATGTATCACCTTGATTATTCTGTATGATAAATACAAACAAACCATTAAAAACAATAGCAAGACTAGTTCTTAAATATAAAGACAAACAAGTTTTATTTCACATTTATTAAGGATTACATAGAAACACAACAAGGACTCATTTCAATGACCCTAGCGCGAGACTATTACCCCCATAGCTTGTCCATGCCGATAGCAAGAATCACAATAGGCATAAGAACCGCTAGAACGCAAACCATAAATACGTAATCTTCGTCAGGAACGTACGCCAAACAGGTAACCGCAAGAACGACATACACGATTGCTAGGATAGTATTGAGGTGCGGCATGTTGGAGATATTAAAAGAGAGAAAAATGGTTGGTGGAAGAATAGAAATTAAAATGAAGTATATATAGGCAAAAACTAGCCGTTGGGACAAAAAACTAGCCGTTACATTTCACTATTCATGACCGTTGGAGCACTGTTCATTACCGTTGAATTTTACACTATTCATGACCATTATTTTCACTATTCACTACCATTGGATTCGTTAGGTGCGAATTATTACATCTAGTATGAATAAATCTAACGGAGTTACGTTTTCTTGATTTTCGAATGGAAATTTCTCAACAATCCTTTTTCCATAACTCCTTACCCTAACAATCACATTAAGCTAGAATTCCGGGACGGAATTCAGAATGACGAGTAGGTACTGTAGCAAACTGCAAAATTTCTCTATAATTAACAACGATTAATTATATATTAATCTACGTCACTATTTCTAATCACCAGTTTTACGTGAAAATTTAAAATTTTCTTTATTATATTATTTTAACACGAAAACGTTATCACATAAATTACCAAATAACAGGACGAGCTCACACACGAAATCACAAAATCAAATTATACACATATATTATCAAATGGGCCAAATAATACCAACCCAACAATACTTTTCCAGTTACTGTTCATACAGCCTACCCAAAAGCCCAACTTCTTTTATTATTTCATTTTTTGGTCGACCAGGTGCACTCCAAAACGCCTCGTTTTCTTTCAATTTTTAAACACAACATGTATATATTTTTGTACCTCCTAATTGTTCCCCTACCAAAGAAATAGGATGCAAAGTTCTAGCTCCTAATATCATCATTTGATACGTTTTAAAAGACCAAAGTGACTGGCCCTTGAACACCCATTCGACTTATATGAATTTTCACAAAATTATCCGTTTTGACTCAAACTTGTTCCCGCTTACTTCTAATATTTTTCTTAACTTATATATATGTTATTAAGGGTACTCCTCACCCAAGAACTCAATGATACACGTTAGAATCAATTTTTGAACCCTTATGTATTCTAGTCGACATATATAATGTCACCAAATCTAACCAAATCAAGCCTTGTCCATATAAACCTTCCCTTGATATTTTATTGTCAGTAAATCCCTCTTAAATTTCATATTTCTTACATACTCACTGCCACTCTACTGTACACACAAGTTGTGTATGTTTTAAATTGATTATAACACTATACGTGTTATATATTATTCGTATGAGCCTTCACTAGTTTATCACCTTTCCTACACAACTCCCTTACATGTTTTTAAGTCTCTTTTCATCATCTATAAACAACAAAACGACCAGAAGTATTCACAACCTCAGTTGGAGCTCAATTCGAACCAAGGGTTTTATATATATATATATATATATATATATATATATATATATATATATATATATATATATCGTATATATTGGTTATAACAAGGTTATGGGATTTTTCGTGTGATCTAACCTTCCTTACTCGTCCACTCACCACCCTTGAGGTGTTGTAAGTCCCCTAGTATCATTTCTAGTTCATTTCAATACGTCTTGACTCACCATGCATCACTTTTATATATAGATCGAACGTATATGTTTCATGATTATTTTTGTGTATAACGTTTAATTCTAGAACCCAACTCATGGTTTGACTCCCTTGTGGAAGGCCTAGGAACCATGAGGAACACTCACTTCATGTTTATATTATAGCTACATACACATTTCGACCTCATTTGATCTTAACATCACACGTACAGAAAATATGTATATTAAAAATTTCTAAGTCTTTTCCTTGTAAAAACAGTCCCAAGTCGTGACATAAATGGTCACATAAAACTCAAACTCACTTAACGACACCCCATTAATTTTACACAACCTGTTTCTCCTTGTAACGCCCCTTGACCACTTTGACCAAAAACATGAAATTTTTTCGCAAAAAGTAACATTCCGAAACTGACCCACACTAAGGTCTAGATTGTGGAACCTAAAAGTAGATCCTGAAAGATCCACTCTAAGGTCCAGATTTATGGAACCTAAAAGTAGATCCTGGAAGATCCACACTAAGGTCCAGGACTGAAATTATACTTTAGGATTTGACGGGAAACGCTTGACTTTACTTGACATTCCGTTACTCTATTGACCCTTTATAAGAATCTACATTCATAACCAAGATGAACATTTAACTCATAACCAAGATGACCATTTCTGGATCCACACTTAGGTCCATACTTTGGAACCTAAAGGGGGATCCTAAACTGAAAACTATGGATCCACACTTAGGTCCATACTTTGGAACCTAAAAGGGGATCCTAAACTGAAAACTATGGATCCACACTTAGGTCCATACTTTGGAACCTAAAGGGGGATCCTAAACTGAAACTATGGATCCACACTTAGGTCCATACTTTGGAACCTAAAGGGGGGTCCTAAACTGAAACTATGGATCCACACTTAGGTCCATACTTTGGAACCTAAAGGGGGATCCTAAACTGAAAACTATGGATCCACACTTAGGTCCATACTTTGGAACCTAAAGGTAGATCCCAGAACTGACGGGTTATGCATAAACCACTTTTGACCCAATTTCACAACAAACCATTTATACCACTTCCGAATTACATCAAACTTTCCAGAAATCATTATATTAACGTAATAAACATGTTCCAAGATCACTTGACCCGTTAACCACCCAAAATGGGTACTTTTACACTTTTGCCAAACACCCCCTTAACTTTTACTAAAAACACTTAAAACACATTTGACAACTCGTTAGACTCCCAAACCGTTACCCGACCTTAACACACATTATACGACTCATAAAATAGACTCTCGGGGTACAACTTTGACTCGAGCTCGGTATTCTACCTAGCTCCTAATGCTTGTTATCTTCCAAATCCATTCCAAACTCTTATGCTATACTCCAATCCTTCAATTCCGCCGCACTTAAGCCTACAAAAACATTGACAACTAATAGAATAAGCTTACGCTTAGTAAGTAACCCAACATAAAACATATATCATACACATACTTTCACATAAGCATCATAATCACATAAAAACCTCTAAACTACCACATACCACTCATATCATACTCAACTTCACAACGTAATCACATTCATTCAACACAACCATAATCACAACATACCTTAACTAGTCCAAAGCCGATAACTAACATACTCTTATCCAAGGTCACTAGCCATCCATCCTTAGCTTACAACCATACCAACCCAACTCCTATGCTCTTACACAACCACAATACATACATGATAAATACATACATAACACATGTTTTAGGGAGAGTTACTTACCTTAGTCCAAGCTAACAACATCAAAGTCATCATCATTACCAACATCATCCATCATCATCATCAATCTTCTACAACATATCAAACCCTAATAACATAGCAATCAATCACATAAACAAGGGTTAATCTAACCCATAAAACATACCCATCTTTCTTCCTACATCATCATATGACCATATCTTGATCATATGATGAAAACCCACTTTCTCCATAATCTATAGCTTCATTAATATTAAGAATATAGATACTTACATGTGATGATTATCACTAATGAAGGCTACCAATACTTGATCTTCACCTATTTCTTCTTGGATCATCATTTAGCTATTTCCTTCCCTTTTTCCTTCTCTCTAAATCCGGACTCCATCACACACCTCAATAATTGAGGAAACAACTAGAATAAACTAGTTATAGCTAGTTAGGTGGCTCTTTGGCCCATTGGCAAGAATAGCCCCTCAAGTCCTATCCCTTCTATTTTAGCCACAACTAACTTAATATAACACTTTGCTACAATGACAACTTAGGTCCCTTTAGTTATGCATCACATTTCATATTACTACTTTAGTCATACTTTGACTATTAGTTTGACTACCGGGTTTGACTTTCCACGTAACTTTGTTAACCAACCAATCACATCCAATCTTAGCATATTTCATCTAGGGTGGGGCCTACTCGTAACCGGGATACGGGTCTAACAATTCTACCCCCTTATTTAGATTTCGTCCCCGAAATCTGTCGTCCATTTCTAATCAAAACTTAGTCTCATAACTCATCTCTTTCCCAACACCTTACTTACTAGTTTACTCATTGCAACGATCTAAGTGACCTTGCAACTCTATGCATACCATATCATATCACATGCACTAATCCACTTTACTCCCGCTTACTTCTATACCACACAACTCCTGCTTAGACTTTACATAATACAAAACATACTTATTACAACTAGCCATCATTCTAATCCACTCTATTATCGTTACTTCACAATCCCACTTGCCTTACCCCCTACTCTCATTCTTTTACTACTTGATACTTAAGAAACTCGTACTATTTGACTTATCATAGTTACATTCGACTAACACGTTCACATTCCATTATTTTCATTCATCATGTTTATACCACGCCGCAAGGCACATTATATCATCATTACAATTTCTCCACTCCATCAATGTTTCTCCTAAGTCCCAACTAAAAGCCATGGTCCAATTCTAACCCTCTTATCTTAGTCCTTACAATTCCTAACTAACTCTAAACTCCCTCTTTCTAATTCTCTAACCCTACTCGTGCCATGTCGGCAACACATAGCCCACTCGTTTATAATTCCTCATTTACATGGAGAGGCGTCCCAATCGATGTAAATCAAGAAATATAAACTAGTGGTTATGTACTCCCGACATAACACCACTACTCCAAATTCCCAATTTAACCTTTATTATTTTCTCATTGTTTTTATTACATTATTTTTACTCTTCTTAGACTTGGATCCTTCACATTATCACATTCATCATGGGGATACTTTTATATGCCATGGACGTAGGCAACCCCTTGCCGGTGAAGGCAACACTTTTCATCCCGAAGGATCTTTAACATTCATCCCGAAGGATTCCTTAACATTCCTTTACTTGGTCATCCCGAGGGATACCACATTTAACATTCATCCCAAAGGATCATTACATTCACACTTTATCACCTTAACAACGGATCCAAGTCATAAGCACCACACACACATTATTACATTCGTTTATTATAGTAATTACCGCTAATCGCCTTAGCAGTAATATGATAATTTCAGAAGAACGCCTTTATCTCATACACACTCCTTACATTCTTAATCCTCTTTAGTTATTTTCACATCTTTACTTTACCTCTTGCATTCTTAGCCTTCATTAATCATTTTCACATTCTCACATTACATTTTAGTCCACTCGACTCATTTACATATAGACTTCTCACATTTTACCATCCGAAACTCATGCATTCATTATGGTGATTACAGCTAATCGCCTTAGCCGTAATATGATAATTTCAAGACAACGTCTTTATCTCACACATACTCCTCTCATTCTTTCTTACGTTTTTAATCCATTACATTTTTATTTCCATATCTTATCTCTCTTCTTTTAGTCTCACTCGCTTCCTTTACATGTAGACCTTACATAGATCGTCAATTATAATACGCTCATTTTTTATTAATGATTACAGCTAATCGCCTTAGCCGTAATATAATAATTTCAAGACAACGTCTTTAGCTTCACACATATTCATCTCATTTTAGCTATTATTATTTAGGAAGTTTCGTTCTATTTTACTATTTACTCAATCACTATGCCTTTCCTCATCTTGTAACTAAGTTCATCACAAACTTATTATGTATATATTTTTATTTCATTTCTTCACCACACACATTCAACGTTACCAAATGTTCATAATCATGTTCCTAATACCTTGACTTCCCACTAACCCATCTCTAATACCTCTTTAATGATTATCACACTAAGTATTACTACTCATAAGATCATGCTTTGGTCATCACTATCACATAAATCACGCACTTTCATTTTTTTGTCACATCTCCTATAAACCACCACATAACTTATTACATCCATTCGCCCTCGCTAAACCACCATAGCACACAATCACATTATCATATAACGATCACCGACAATATCCAAGTGTACGGTAATTTATCATTTAAGCACGTCTAGTCCACCATGGACTTACATTACATTCACATCAATACTATAAACATAAACAACTCCTAACACTTTATGCTCACACAACATATCACGTATTCCACTTCATAAACAATCAAAGACTCAAGTTCAACTTATTAATTCTACCACTAGTAAATCCACATTCTCAATATTCACATTATATCCAATCAAAGCATAATCCCCCTATTGCTCTAAGCTCTTTCACATCGCACCACTAAAGCATTTATTTTTCGCGTCTAAATCATTACTTCTATACTTCACTACGTTCACATAATCATATAATAATTACCGATACAACTCGAGGTGCACGGTCATCCTATCACTCCACATCAAGTCTCCCATCAATACACTCATATAGCAATCACATAATACGTTTCAAAACTCAACATTCACATCCTATGTCTCACAAACTATTAGCCCTCCTATCTCAAACTTAACTTAACGCGTCTACGAGTGGTTTAAGTCTAGGCAACCTAAAGTGGAAACCTAATTCACTTAAACCGAAGCTCTGATACCAAGTTGTAACGCCCCTTGACCACTTTGACCAAAAACGTGAAATTTTTTCGCAAAAAGTAACATTCCGAAACTGACGCACACTAAGGTCTAGATTGTGGAACCTAAAAGTAGATCCTGAAAGATCCACTCTAAGGTCCAGATTTATGGAACCTAAAAGTAGATCCTGGAAGATCCACACTAAGGTCCAGGACTGAAATTATACTTTAAGATTTGACGGGAAACGCTTGACTTTACTTGACATTCCGTTACTCTATTGACCCTTTATAAGAATCTACATTCATAACCAAGATGAACATTTAACTCATAACCAAGATGACCATTTCTGGATCCACACTTAGGTCCATACTTTGGAACCTAAAGGGGGATCCTAAACTGAAAACTATGGATCCACACTTAGGTCCATACTTTGGAACCTAAAAGGGGATCCTAAACTGAAAACTATGGATCCACACTTAGGTCCATACTTTGGAACCTAAAGGGGGATCCTAAACTGAAACTATGGATCCACACTTAGGTCCATACTTTGGAACCTAAAGGGGGATCCTAAACTGAAACTATGGATCCACACTTAGGTCCATACTTTGGAACCTAAAGGGGGATCCTAAACTGAAAACTATGGATCCACACTTAGGTCCATACTTTGGAACCTAAAGGTAGATCCCAGAACTGACGGGTTATGCATAAACCACTTTTGACCCAATTTCACAACAAACCACTTATACCACTTCCGAATTACATCAAACTTTCCAGAAATCATTATATTAACATAATAAACATGTTCCAAGATCACTTGACCCGTTAACCACCCAAAATGGGTACTTTTACACTTTTGCCAAACACCCCCTTAACTTTTACTAAAAACACTTAAAACACATTTGACAACTCGTTAGACTCCCAAACCGTTACCCGACCTTAACACACATTATACGACTCATAAAATAGACTCTCGGGGTACAACTTTGACTCGAGCTCGGTATTCTACCTAGCTCCTAATGCTTGTTATCTTCCAAATCCATTCCAAACTCTTATGCTATACTCCAAGCCTTCAATTCCGCCGCACTTAAGCCTACAAAAACATTGACAACTAATAGAATAAGCTTACGCTTAGTAAGTAACCCAACATAAAACATATATCATACACATACTTTCACATAAGCATCATAATCACATAAAAACCTCTAAACTACCACATACCACTCATATCATACTCAACTTCACAACGTAATCACATTCATTCAACACAACCATAATCACAACATACCTTAACTAGTCCAAAGCCGATAACTAACATACTCTTATCCAAGGTCACTAGCCATCCATCCTTAGCTTACAACCATACCAACCCAACTCCTATGCTCTTACACAACCACAATACATACATGATAAATACATACATAACACATGTTTTAGGGAGAGTTACTTACCTTAGTCCAAGCTAACAACATCAAAGTCATCATCATTACCAACATCATCCATCATCATCATCAATCTTCTACAACATATCAAACCCTAATAACATAGCAATCAATCACATAAACAAGGGTTAATCTAACCCATAAAACATACCCATCTTTCTTCCTACATCATCATATGACCATATCTTGATCATATGATGAAAACCCACTTTCTCCATAATCTATAGCTTCATTAATATTAAGAATATAGATACTTACATGTGATGATTATCACTAATGAAGGCTACCAATACTTGATCTTCACCTATTTCTTCTTGGATCATCATTTAGCTATTTCCCTCCCTTTTTCCTTCTCTCTAAATCCGGACTCCATCACACACCTCAATAATTGAGGAAACAACTAGAATAAACTAGTTATAGCTAGTTAGGTGGCTCTTTGGCCCATTGGCAAGAATAGCCCCTCAAGTCCTATCCCTTCTATTTTAGCCACAACTAACTTAATATAACACTTTGCTACAATGACAACTTAGGTCCCTTTAGTTATGCATCACATTTCATATTACTACTTTAGTCATACTTTGACTATTAGTTTGACTACCGGGTTTGACTTTCCACGTAACTTTGTTAACCAACCAATCACATCCAATCTTAGCATATTTCATCTAGGGTGGGGCCTACTCGTAACCGGGATACGGGTCTAACACTCCTTGCTACAAACTAGAAGTTTGATGCGTGGGTTTTGCAACCTTACAACAGGTTTTACCTCTCGAGGGATCTCAAGAGGCTTACAACCCCACCAGGCAGTGTACCTGACCGATGTAGTATAGTGTAGTGGTAAGTACGGGGGATTGATCGTTCTCCACAGGGAATAGTGTTCGTTAGGTGTGAAAGGCTACTCTAATTAGGTCTAAGGGTTGAGGAAGATTCTTTTTATGTTTTTTATATTTTATAAAAGCAAGTAAAATCTCGGGTTTTGAAGGAGTGGGCGGAATTAGTTGCTAGTCAACTAACCCAAATTACTACAAATGCAAATAAAATAAAATAACAAAAATGAAAAGTGGTGAGAAACTTATGTGTAGAGAAATGTGTTTACTTAGATTTCCTTACTCCCTAACTATCTTTTACCGGTTAATTAGTGTGTATTAGTCGCGTGGATGACGGGTGTATTCCTTAATACCATTCGTGGGGTGGCGTACTTACTTCCCCAAACTCTACAAGCTCCTACTTCACTCCTATGTCGAGCCGGCTAGGAAGCTCCTAACATGGGATCACTAGAATTCGCTTGTGCATTAAATACAACCATAAAAACCTTTAGTACGCGTTTGGTTCATGTTTCTTAAGACGTTCAAGCAAGTTACCGAATAGGAAGTTAGCCAGTTTTCTTAAGCCTAACATAGATAAACAATCATCCAATACAACTAACAACACACTAACAACCAATAATCAATAGCTAGGTTTCATTAGATCTAAGCAAACACAAGATAAAATTAGCCTAACATGTTAAACAAAAGACAAGCATAAGATAGAATCAAACAACACATAGACATATTGAATGATTAATTGATAACTTATCTTTCAATGAAACATGGAAGATCTCAAGGCAAGAAGCCCTGAAAAAGTAGCTAAAATCGTCTTAGGGTTTTATCCCAAAATTCCACACACTAAGCTCTCCCTTATGACAAAAAATTAGAAAACTATATATAGACTTTGACATCTGACGGCGTCACCTTATGCATTGTGACGCCGTCACCTCGCCGCTTTTAGGGTTCCCGGATGACCATCTTGACGCCGTCCCTCTTTAGCTCTTCAAAAATCCATTCTGGCTTATCAAGGCTTGACGCCGTCGGATCCTGAACGTGACGCCGTCCCCTTATGATTTAAGCCGTGACGCCCTTGATTTAGTTAAAGGGTGACGCCGTCAGAATTCTCATGCAAACTCACTGGCCCGTCATGAGTAAATTTCACATCCAATTTTTCTTGCCAAGGCATGACGCCGTCCCATGTTAATTGTGACGCCGTCAAGAGTAACTTTTAGCCGATTCTTGAGACTTTGCCGTTTTCTTCACTTTAATGCTCCAAAAACGTCCAAAATGCCTCCTTTTCCAGATTTCTCCTCAAAAGTACCTAAAATGACAAAAGGAACGATTTAGGGCAATATTTGATCAAATAAATACGATTTCGGGCTTAAATGACCCCTTAAAAGCGGTACACTTTTCGCCTCATCAAATACCCTTACACTTGAGATTTGCTTGTCCTCAAGCAAATGCGCTTTTATTCTAATCAAAATACAAGTTAGGGGTCATTTAATGCAAACATAAAAGTAATTACAACAAATAATCGTTCCACTTCAATCATAATAAGCACGGAGATTACATACTAGCACCTCACAAGTAGTGTTTAGATACTCACATCTCTCAAGTGTCATCAAAATAAATCTCATAAATGAAAACGGAAAATATCTCTCACTACCTGTCATAGCAAATAGATTACCATAGGCTTGGGAAAGGATCGAAAACCTCCTCCACTAGGCGTAAGCACCTAAGATAAACTATCAAAGAGGGCTTTTAAATGGGTTATAACGTTAGGTGTAGGGAAAAGGAAAACACGGTTTTGTTGGATAAAGGATATTTTACTGGTGGCGAGTTAAAGATCTTGATCAATCACATGTACTATACAACGTTGCTAAGCCAAGACTAGACTCGATCTTAAGCTAATGAAAGAAAATAACAAAACATAAACATAAAATAAACATAAAATGAAACGGGATGGTAGTCCGTATGTTTTTTTTCTATTTTTCTTTTTTTTTTTCTCATTTTTTTTGTATTTTTCTTGATTTTTTTTTTTTTTTTTTTTTTTTTTTTTTTTTTTGCATACACTTTTACCCTACCATCCAAAATAATACATCATAGGGGCGTTGCATCCCCTTACACTTGAACTTTTACATAACTTTACAAATAACTATTCTAATGACTCGAATTAAGATAATTGAAAAACTTGGAGTACTTTTAAAACATTTAGCACATATGGGGGTAATAAATGATGTTCTTCCCCATTACTCCATTACACTAGTACTTTACCTATGAGTCCCAATCGTCCCAAAACAATATGTACAAGGATATGACTCGACTTAGCAACCATGTAATCAACTAGATAATTAACTTGGGTTTAAACAAATGTTGTCACAATAATGCACTAAAGATGAGTGCATACAAGGTAGGCTAAGGCGATTTGGGTGTACATTTAAGTGGGGTGTAACAAATTCTTCCTTTAAGTAAAATGCTTAAAGGTCGAAACGAAAAGATAGGCTCTGAGGGGTGTACTAGGGGTATCGTGTACTAAAAATGAGTACAACGCAAAGGGTGTAGGAGAATTACTTGACCAATGTAGCCAATGTAATTATAACAAAAACACAGGTGTAAAACAATGGGTTAATCCTAATGCCTCTTATCATGTAGTAAATCTAACTACACGAATGTAGTCTCACTTGTGGCCTTGGAATGGTCCTAACGCAAGTTCTAGAATCTAAGTGCTACCGGTACACACATCATAGCATAAATGCTTTTCCTACCAATTCTAGGGGCGAACCTCACATATTTGGGGGTGGAAAATTTTTTAGTGGTACGGTTTTTGTGCTAGTCATATAACTCCTATCCATGAGACGCTCATTAAGATCAAAGTTTCACTCCTATATGTTGTAAAAAATTTTAAATTTGGCACTAAAATTACCTTAACAAGTATTTCTCTCAGTTTTATTACACATCTACCATCAAACAAACAAAAATCAAGCGCAATTGTATTCTCAAAAATCGTACTTTTACCCTCCCCTTACACTTAAGATGAACATTGTCCCCAATGTTCAAATGACAAATGTAAAAGCATAAAGTAAAAGAATGAAATCAAATACTCCCCTGATTCGCTCGTTGGATAATGAAATTACACGGTTAAATCTTCTTCCAAAGTAATGTTGAAGCTCCATGACTAATGCATCGCCATAAGCTTGATTCAAAACATTTCCTTGTCCGAAATAACCTGTTAAACCTGAGAAAACAAACACGAAAACCTGCATAACATCGGTGGGATAAAATCTATATATAAGGATATAATGCTTGTGGAATGATAACTTTGCAGATTCCTGGAGATTATAAGTTGGAGATTTTAATAAAAACTTTTTATGAAAACAAAATTTTCAAAAATTTCTGGAAATTAAATCTGACGCCGTCAGGTTATAACCCCTGACGCCGTCAGAAATGACCTGACAAAAATTTTCATTTTAAGTTTCCGGAAAATTTCTGGAAAAACCTTTACCTTACTTCCTGGAAATCCTGCAAAACATCATTATGACTCGATACAAGCATTTGACTCAAACAAATACGAATATGTATGCTAACTTATTATTATTATGATTCATGTTCATTTGTGTTCTAATAAACCGATTTAGATTTCCCTTACACTTATCTTTTGCAAAATACCTTTATATGTAGTTAAGACGAAGTTAAAAACAACATAAAGCATTTTCACAAATTAGTTTTGAACATGAATCAATAAGAATAAAAATTAAACACACATACGGAAACAAATAAAATCAAACAAACAAATAAATAAACACACAAAGCAAATAAAACAAATAAAGCTTGGGTTGCCTCCCAAGAAGCGCCTTTCTTTATTAACGAGTCTTGTAGCTAGACTCAAAGTCACGCTACCCTATGTAAGTAAGCTCGTCATCAAGGACGTCTTTAGGGTTAAGCTTGGATTGAAGTTTCCTATTGGTCCGCTTAGTACGATATGTCTTTTCAAACTTCTCTCCATCCGGGTCATACAATGTCATCTTGATATGCCATGACCCATCTCCATCATTGGGTGGTTTATCCCAATTCCACTTATGATCATCTTCCTCACAAATCCACTTATTCATTCCTAGGTTAATTGGCAAAACTCCTAGGAAATCAATCATCCTTCTAAAAACTAGAGGGTCTTCAAATGGATCCAATTCGGTGTCCCTAGCCAAGAGTTGCTCTACCGAATGCGTTCGGTTAACAAAGTCCTCTTCTAGGTAAAATGGGCGTTGGGGTCCTATGAAGTCTCTATCGATCCAAGGTCCATATCTAGATGGTCTCCTATTTAATTCTAACCAATGGGGTGTCGGTTCCTCACTAGTATCATAGGCATGTTTCTTAACATCATAGACTGACCAAGTATCCCCTTCTCCTACCGCTATCTTGGATTCCTTACAATCAATCATAGCACTAGCGGTCGCTAAAAATCCTCTACCTATCAACAAGGGGCATGTAGGGTCGCTAACCATATCAAGGACGTGGAAATCGGCTAAAATGGTTAGTTTTCCAATGTGCACTAGCACGTCCTTAACTACTCCAACCGGGTAAGCAACACTTCCGTCCGCTAAGCCTATTATCACCTCGGTTTCTTCAAGTTTTCCAAGTTTTAGAGAGGTGTAGAGAGGTAACGGAAGTAGGTTAAGGCTTGATCCAAGATCGGCTAATGTATCATAAGCCTCCGAATTACCGATCTTGCAAGGTAGAACAAATAAGCCCGGATCATCTAACTTCTTAGGTAGCTTGTTTTGAACAAAGGCGGTCCCTTTTTCGCCTAACTTGAGCTTCTTCTCATCAACAACCGGACTTTCAAGGTGGAGCTCCTTGAATTCATCGTCAAGGTTTTGAGTGGGAGGTGTTTCAACTATGTTGTTGACCAATTTGGATGTCATAACTTCTTGGTCACTTGGAATGATTTGGGTTTGTTTGAAACACGTGCTCATGGAATTGACCGAATAATATTGTGGACAAGAACTAGGGGACGAAACCGATGAAATAGCGTTGACGTTTAGTTTCGGGTTCTTGACCGTGTAGCTAGGAAGTGCTCCCATTTCTCGGTCATTGAGGGCTTTCAACAAGGTGTCAATCTTGTCGGTCATCTCGCTTTGTTTTTGTTTGAAATCGGCTTCAAACTTGGCTAAACGAGCTTCTTGAGATGCCATAAATTGAGACATCAATCCTTCAAAGTTATTGGTACTACCATTGCCGGAAGGATTGTTGTTGAAAGTACGGTTCGAGTTGGAACCGCTTGATTGGAAACGATTAGGTGGGTTGGAAGAATTGATTTGTTGTGAATTTTGGTTTTGTTTCCACCTAAGGTTCGGGTGATTTTTCCATGAGGGGTTGTATGAATCACCATAATGGTTTGGCTCGGGTTTGAAAGTGTACCACTTGTCTCCCGCTCCGTCGGTACGCGAGGATGCGTAGTCCACAAAAGCTTGTTCGGGGAGTTCCATGCAATCACGAGTGTCGTGGGGACCACTACATAATTCACATGAAGAAGTGATTTTGTTCACTTGGCTTGAAGGTTTAGGAGCCTCGTAGGATTTCATGAGAAACTTGACTTGGTCTTCAAGTTCTACGATCCTACGGTCGGAAGTGCTTGAATTGTTCAAAGGCAAAGATATTGCCTTGACCGTTTTATTCAAATCACGGGGATCACTCCAACTTTCGTTGTCATAAAGAGCAAGATCCTCTAGGAGAGCCCATGATTGTTCCGCACTTAGATCACGTAGCTTGCCACCGGCCGATTGGTCAATGGTTTGCCTCGTGGAGAGATTGATATGGTCATAGAAGATTTGGACTTGGAGCCAAAGTTCTATGCCATGGTGAGGGACTTTTTGGAGTAAGTCCTTGAATCGAGTCCATGCCTCGTAGAGAGTTTCGCCTTGACGTTGTTGGAACATCAAGATATCATTCCTTAGCTTGGTAGTTCTTCCCGGTGGGAAAAACTGAGCAAGGAAACGAGTGGTGAGATCATCCCAAGAGGTAATGGATCCTGCGGGTTGACGTTCTAGCCACTGACTAGCTTGGTCCCGCAAAGAGAATTGGAAGAGACGCAATCGGGTCGTCTCTCGAGTGGCAACATCAAGGTCTATAGAATCAACGATTTTAAGAAAGTCCTTGAGATGTTGATTAGGATCTTCAGAACGAAGTCCATGGAATGCGCATCCGCTTTGCACCAACCGGATGGTGTTGGATCGCAAGGGTGTGATATTGGCTCCTTGAGTGAGCTCAATGGTGTTTCGATAGCCGTGGTGGCTAGGACGGGAATACTCTCCTAAAGTACGGGCTCTAGGAGGTGGTGGTGGTTGCTGTGGTGGTGGGTTGTGTGGGTTAAGGATATTACCATCTTCCATGATGTCGGACGGTAATGGTTACGAACAAAGACACGAAGAAAATAGATAGACTAAAGAAAACCTAGAAAAATAAAATAAAAATCTCACTAGAAAGGAATCTAGTGAGTAGACCTAATAGAAATAAAAATTCAACCTAAACAATAACTATTCCCCGGCAGCGGCGCCAAAAACTTGATGCGTGGGTTTTGCAACCTTACAACAGGTTTTACCTCTCGAGGGATCTCAAGAGGCTTACAACCCCACCAGGCAGTGTACCTGACCGATGTAGTATAGTGTAGTGGTAAGTACGGGGGATTGATCGTTCTCCACAGGGAATAGTGTTCGTTAGGTGTGAAAGGCTACTCTAATTAGGTCTAAGGGTTGAGGAAGATTCTTTTTATGTTTTTTATATTTTATAAAAGCAAGTAAAATCTCGGGTTTTGAAGGAGTGGGCGGAATTAGTTGCTAGTCAACTAACCCAAATTACTACAAATGCAAATAAAATAAAATAACAAAAATGAAAAGTGGTGAGAAACTTATGTGTAGAGAAATGTGTTTACTTAGATTTCCTTACTCCCTAACTATCTTTTACCGGTTAATTAGTGTGTATTAGTCGCGTGGATGACGGGTGTATTCCTTAATACCATTCGTGGGGTGGCGTACTTACTTCCCCAAACTCTACAAGCTCCTACTTCACTCCTATGTCGAGCCGGCTAGGAAGCTCCTAACATGGGATCACTAGAATTCGCTTGTGCATTAAATACAACCATAAAAACCTTTAGTACGCGTTTGGTTCATGTTTCTTAAGACGTTCAAGCAAGTTACCGAATAGGAAGTTAGCCAGTTTTCTTAAGCCTAACATAGATAAACAATCATCCAATACAACTAACAACACACTAACAACCAATAATCAATAGCTAGGTTTCATTAGATCTAAGCAAACACAAGATAAAATTAGCCTAACATGTTAAACAAAAGACAAGCATAAGATAGAATCAAACAACACATAGACATATTGAATGATTAATTGATAACTTATCTTTCAATGAAACATGGAAGATCTCAAGGCAAGAAGCCCTGAAAAAGTAGCTAAAATCGTCTTAGGGTTTTATCCCAAAATTCCACACACTAAGCTCTCCCTTATGACAAAAAATTAGAAAACTATATATAGACTTTGACATCTGACGGCGTCACCTTATGCATTGTGACGCCGTCACCTCGCCGCTTTTAGGGTTCCCGGATGACCATCTTGACGCCGTCCCTCTTTAGCTCTTCAAAAATCCATTCTGGCTTATCAAGGCTTGACGCCGTCGGATCCTGAACGTGACGCCGTCCCCTTATGATTTAAGCCGTGACGCCCTTGATTTAGTTAAAGGGTGACGCCGTCAGAATTCTCATGCAAACTCACTGGCCCGTCATGAGTAAATTTCACATCCAATTTTTCTTGCCAAGGCATGACGCCGTCCCATGTTAATTGTGACGCCGTCAAGAGTAACTTTTAGCCGATTCTTGAGACTTTGCCGTTTTCTTCACTTTAATGCTCCAAAAACGTCCAAAATGCCTCCTTTTCCAGATTTCTCCTCAAAAGTACCTAAAATGACAAAAGGAACGATTTAGGGCAATATTTGATCAAATAAATACGATTTCGGGCTTAAATGACCCCTTAAAAGCGGTACACTTTTCGCCTCATCAAAGTTTCATGTTTACACTTTACAATGATAAGCTCATTTGAACCTTCTAAAACGGCCAAAGTAAACTAGTTCACACGTATAAAACATATCACCCTAAAAATTGACAAAGTCTTTTTCTTATAAAGTCTGCTCCAAGTCGCGACTTAGATAGCCATGTAAAACCAAAACTAACTTAACAACATACCCATATTTTTACACGACCTAATAGACCATGCTACTAGCTACAAGTTTCGTATTTATAGTTCACCCATATGAGCTCGTTTAACCCCTTTAAATTGCCCAAAGTAAATCGACAGGCACCATTTTTTAAAACAGTTAATATAAATACAAATTGGACTAAAAGCCCAATAAGCTCTTTTTAAGCAAATTGTATAAGCTTAACCAAAAAGCACTTTTGATATGAAATTAGATCATTAAAAATGGGCCTAAGGATAAGCCCAACTTGTCTCAAAGCCCACGGATCATTAAACGTTAACGGGCCTTAGTTTAACTCGTTAAAAGCCCATTAAGTGAAAAATAAGCTCTTTTTGCAAATAAGCAGTTGAAATAAGTTTTAATAAGCTTCATTAAGCCACAGGAAAATTCGGAATATTTTTTCCCAGAATTTTTGGACGTTTGGACTAAATTTGCAAACTAGTTACACTTTGGAGGACTAAAACTGCCAACACTTAAAAACATGGATTGAAACTGCCAAAACAGAAATATTAGGGTAGAAATTGATATATTATCATATTCCAAGCTCAGAAAGTTATTTTGGACATGTAGTGGACTATAAATGCAATTTATACATAATTAAGGACTAGCGGTGCAACGCTAACGCCGTTAGGGTGTAAAGTGTAAAAACAATAAAATTGCAAGGACCAACAGAACATAATTGATATTTTCATTTCTATATTTCATTTTATGATTCCCCGTCACGTCACGTGCATTTTTGTATATTTCATTTACTTAGTATATAACGTTCGTTATATTTATATATAAAGAGTTTTAACGATTTAACTTCCCGTTTCGTTTCACCACTTTCGAGGAAATGATATTTTGGATTTTAAAGACATAAAAACAAGATAATATTAAGTGTAATATTATTTTTGAACTTCAAGCATTTTAAGCATATCACACTCACGTCACCGATCAAATCGTTATCGATTTCTCATTTTCACACTCGTATTCGTATTAAGTCAGAATCTCAGACTTCCCTTATATTCAGGTCACGTGTTGAAGCTGTTTCCGTAATCTCATCCATAATCTTACTTGATTTCATAATTCCACCTTGTCAGATACGCTAAAGGTGAGTCGTAGCCCCGTTTTTATACTTACGTTATATAAACTCTTTGGGGGATATACATACTCAATTACATACTTTTACTTTTTACAAGTACACTGAAAACTCTCACGATTTACTCAGAATTATAACCCCTACTTTACACATTTTGATTTACTCTTTGGGGGAGATATATGCTTGTTTTACTTGCAAATTACTTGGTTAGCTTAAAACATTGAACTCAAATGATAGCATTCTCAAATTGCTTATTGACACATAATATTTGTTCTCACTTTACACCTTCACGTAACATCATGAATGTACACCTCACTTTTATATGTTATTTCCACATTTCAATGGAAATACTTGCTAGAATTAAGAGCACACGTTCACCCATTAAGTTGATATTGCCTAAGTTACCTTATTACCAGAAAGTCCCTTTATCATGAGCCATTAATCACTAGTAGTGAACGTGAATATAGTGAACAGCTTCGAAACCTGTTAGAGGCTGACAACCTATCCCTCTAAATACTGGACGGAATGCCTTTTTGGCTAGTCGTATTAGTCGCGATACACTATATTCGAGAAAAATAGGAATTGGCAAATCACCTATTACAAGAGGGCCATAAATCCATCATTCCCTTGATGTGATCACCTCCGTTTTACGGTACATTGTTAAGTTTTGCGTGTCATGAGGCTTAGAGCAATATATTTATATATATGTTTTCATATATATCTAGATACAGCTGTATTAGTATTTCACCAGACTATGATTACAGATCTGAGGCATAACATCATTATTACCACTCCCAGCTAGGATTATGATCCTATATTTGAACTTAACTGATTTCATATGTGGTTTACTTGTGGTTTTTACCCCGTGCAATTCGCTACTTGTTTTATCACTATTAGCACTTATTACAGATATCACCTCACTCTTGAAATTATTGAAATCAATTGTTTACCCGTACTTGAATTTATTTCAAACATCACTCTAAACCTTTTGAAGTTATTGAAATAAATTGTTTTCTATTAAACTCTATGAACTCACCAACCTTTATGTTGACTCTTTAAGCATGTTTATCTCAGGTAATTAACGGAGCGGGACAAGACACGGAGAGGACATTTTAACTCTGATAAATTACATGGTGTAAAAATCAAATATGTCATTCTTTTCAAATTATCACACCCTTTCATGGGATTTTATTACACTGATATTTCACTTTTGAACAAAAGTATTATTTGAATGACAAACAACTTTCAAAACGTCTCTTTTGAGCCGTTTTCTATGATTATGACTCGATCCTCACCGTAATACCCCAATTAGTCTTCCGCTGTTATCTCATAATTTAGGGGGTGTTACAACACCAACCCACTTGTCATTGTTTTATTTACCTATATATATGTTTGCATTGTAATAGAGATAGTATGTGTCGTAAACAAACAAAAGAATACAAAATGTATTAGTTGATAGGATCATCCTCTCATTGAATCTCAAGCATAGCTTGGATCAATGAGAGTTTATTTGTCATCCAAAGGGGATAGTTTACCGAAATTATCCCCTTGAAGAAGCTGAAGATGTTATCATGTAGTCAATTGTATTTTGAGTAATCTTGTAACATTTGTTCATCATATTAATGAAACTGTTATTTATTTACTCAAATTTCATGGACCAACAAGACATTTGTCAAATCTCAGTGATACTGGAGTTGTTTGTAGCTCATATACTTTACTCACTGACACCGTATCAGTAAGTAAAGTGTTTCTTCAACAACGAGCTTTATACAACACCCACTGATTTCTTTATCAGTGAGTAACCCATTATTTTATTAGTGAGTTAGGCTATTTTATATTCAAATCCTTGTCTGGGTAATTGGGTCAAATTCTTGACCCAACAATCTCCCCTTATTTGAATATACAAATAGCTCAGGGGAATGAGGTTGTGGTTTTTAGTTTTACAGGTTCAAACCTACTTCTTCAGGGACTTGGGTTTAGTTCCTGAGGTTCAGGGGTTTAGGGGTTCAGTGACTTGTTTCACTGAGAGGGTTCGGGTTAGGGGTTCAGTGACTTGTTTCACTGAGAGGGTTCAGGTTTAACGGGTTCAGTTTGGGAGTTCAGTGACCTGACCGGAAGTACTGGTCAGTGACCAGGTTCAAAGGTTTCATCGACCTGGGGGTTCAGTGTCCTGATTGAAAGTTCAATGACTGAGGGTTCAGTGAGTAATGTTCAAGGGTTCAGTAACCATGGTTTATCCACCATACTTCAGTGTCCTCCTCATTTTGTTACTCCCTGATTGCAGCCCAAACTGTGCCTGAGTTATACTCATCCCTGATCCTTTCACTCCCTGCAACACAACTGACTACCTGACCTTCCTACCCTCTGATAACATTCCCTGGTTCATAAGTATGACAAAACTCTTTTTTGTTTTGTCACTTCCTGATAAACATTGCAGCAGCCTGATACTACTGCTCCCTGATCCAGCTTCAACCCGATCAGGCTCAGCCTGATTGACACCATTTAAACCACGCTCACTGTCATCGGTGCCTTTCTTTTTCAGTACCTCTTTACACCCTTATCATTCCTTCCCTGACACAACATTCCCTGATTGTCAATATGAACAACCTATGCATCCATATCAGTCTCCCATCACTTTATTTTTTAGGCTTAGCAAAAAATTCATACAAACACCCCCTGATACACTACTCTGCCCAACATCTCATTAACACACCTTGACTTTTTCAGGGACACTGATGGGCATTACTACCCATTTTACCTCTATCATATCCTGATGGTGCACAGGTTGATGTACCCTGAATTTCACCATTCCCTGATGTGCAACAGACACCAGGCTATCGAAACCCACGCCAAATCTAAGGCAACCAAAGCTACTTGGTCACTTACTGATTAATTTAATCAGTTCCTTGTAATTCTGAACAAACTCAATATCATTTTTACCTCGCTCCAATTTTTTTAACTCTGTCACGCAATCAGAATTCCATCCTTATCACACCATGAGTCACAAGCTCCCTTAACTCCACCATTCACTGAAAAAGAAACAACTCCCTGATAAATTTTATCAGTTATTTTCAATGACCAATGTATAACCACATTCCTCTCTTCACCTGATATAGATGTATCATCTATCTCAGCCGAGTCACCAACACACTAAACAATTTATATCACTATTATTAGTGACTATCAACTCAACCCTTCAAAATCGATTCAATCCTTTTTTTTTTCAGTCGTCTTTCCGCTTGACCATGGGAGTTTGGATTTTTTGAGTAGAGAGTGATGGTGTGTCGATGTTTGTGTTGTCGAGAGTGGATTTGGTAGGAGGTGGGTTTGATTTTTCCGGTGATGTATTATTGACCGGATTTGGGTTTATCGCTGGTTTTGAGATCTGTGATAGGTGTTTGTGATAGATATAGAGTGAGAGTGATTTTTTTTTTGTTTGTTCCATTTTTTTTGTTACTCGATTTAGATCGAGATTTATATCGAGATTAGATCTTTTTTTTTTTTTTTTTTTTTTTTTTTTTTTTTTTTTTTTTTTTTTTTTTTTTGTATTGGTGAGTTTTTTTTGTTATGAGAGAGGTTTGTTGTGTGTTGGGTTTTGTGTGGGGATAAGATTTGTGTGGTGAGTGTTTGTTTTGTGGGGTTCAGGGAGGGGATATTTGTTTATCAGTCACTAATAAATGTGTCTCTCCCCCTCAAAAATTGCTATAGCAGTAGCAGTTTTTGAAGATCACATTTATTTTTTTGATATTGAAGAATGTTATCAGCAGTCATGAACGGATCTGGATCATAAGAATAATCCACTTGTTCTGATACCACTTGTTGGTCCATGAAATTTGAGTAAATAAATAACAACTTCATTAATAATGATAACAAATGTTACAAGATTACTCAAAATACAATTGACTACATGATAACATCTTCAGCTTCTTCAAGGGGATAATTCCGGTAAACTATCCCCTTTGGGTGACAAATAAACTCTCATTGATCCAAGCTATGCTTGAGATTCAATGAGAGGATGATCATATCAAGTAATACATTTTGTATTCTTTTGTTTGTTTAGGAACCATACTATCTCTATTACATTGCATACATATATATTGGTAAATAAAACAAAGACATGTGGGTTGTTGTGAGTTGTCATCCACTTTCTTGTACTTTGTCTGACTTCCTTTTTGGAAGTTCCCGCCCATATTTTTCAGTCTGCTTGTAGAGATAGCGTCTTCAGGGTCACTGAGACATTTGTCAAATCTCAGTGATACTAGAGTTGTTTGTAGCTCGTATACTTTTCTCACTGACACCGTATCAGTAAGTAAAGTGTTTCTTCAACAACGAGCTTTATACAACACTCACTGATTTCTTTATCAGTGAGTAACCCACTATTTTATTAGTGAGTTAGGCTATTTTATATTCAAATCCTTGTCTGGGTAATTGGGTCAAATTCTTGACCCAACACTCTTTAGTACCACAATTCATATCAGTATACAACATTTTGTAGATCACTCACATAAATGTTGTCCGTTTCGAATGAATTACAATTTCATGGCCATCCGAAATGGTACACTAGACAAAAGTGACTTTTCTTATCCGCTCTCAGTTATTGGATTGTGTAATCTTCTATCCGTGTCATTTTAATACCTCTGGTAACGACGTCGAATTTCATCCTGAGTAGTTATAACTTGTTAAGCTTTTTGCAGAACAAAACCATAGTGTCATAAGATGCTGGTAGTTTCAGTCTGTTGCTTCATCATTAGTGTAGTTTGCAAACATACCTTAGCTAATCTCACATAAAGACTTTTAAGGAGCTCATTCGAGTTATTAACCTTTTATACACATAAATTTGATTAGAACCTTCCAAATACTGGTCGCATGATCATTTAATCGCTCTGTTGTCAAAGAAATGAAGCGACGTAAGCTTTTAAACATGTTATATATAACTAACAAGTTAATTTGATCTAGATAGTTAGGAGCTATATATATAATGAAACTGTTGAACATATGAAAATGTAAATTTAAGTAGGATCACTTATGTTAAATTAAAACATGTATGATAACTGTTACAATCTTTCCACCAATTTCTATTCTCCCATCTAACACAGTTACACCATTGTAACCGGGTAAGGAATAGAATGATAAATATCTAAAATGCATTTAGCGATATTCCAAGTTTTTCTACTTCGGTGGTGCCAGACCACATCTTAATGCGTTTTCTGGGATGTCATATTCCGTGCGGAGACTACGTTCATCGTTCCAAACTTGAAGATACAACTCTTGTCCCAGGTATCGCCTTGGCCAGATTGTAGACCTCAGATTCCACATGCCCTTGTTGTCCAAAGAAACCAATATTGCACTCCATGATTTAGGATATACCTGTCATGAAATTACAAATCACTTGTTTAACCACGACTGCTAATCAACCATAACCAACTTCATATAAATGATACGAAAATACTATGTTACCTGCACAGTGTGTCTTGTGGTAGCATCGTTCAGATTGTAGAATCTCCTCCTGAGTGTCGAGTTCCATACACCGGATCCAAAGCTACAAATTTCATATTATTAGTTTTAGTTAACTTTTAGAAAGATATGAAGAAAAATAAAGAGGCTTACCCGACAGTCCAAAAATCGGAACCATCAAGATGCCATGATTGAATGGTGTTCTCATTGTTTTGGAAGATGAATTCAACGTAGTCATGAAGATTGAAAGTAAGAACAGATACGCCATAAATTGGATCGAATGAAGGTGGTGTATCTTTAAGTGAGTTTGGACTGAAGACTCCGGAAATATTATAAAAGTCGGCAATCTTTAGTGGAGTACTTGGGTTAACGTGGGACACTTGATTCACAGTGTATCTAAGCTTGCCGTTAATATTTGCTTCTCCATTAGCCAAAACAATTGTCCTCGTGACTGGGATTGTTCCATAGTGATATGAACCTTGTGGGTTAGGCCTAGCTGCATTTGCTGTCAAATTCCATCTAAAAATAACAAAAAGGAAATTGGTAGGTGTAAGATAGTAGATTTTGTCTCATATGTAAAATCAAGAAAATGTTGTACCTGATTGTTCTGGCATGTTTCATTGACCAGTGAATTTCATAGGTGGGACCAACAGGCAACGGCAAAGAAGCTTTGGTGACGGAACCATCATAATGAAGAATTGCGGTAGCAGTGAGAGTGGGCTTGGTAAAACGAGTAGAAGCGACAATGAAATAATCCTTAACAGGAGCATGTAGTTTGACCAAGAAAGAAGCAGATTGACCAACATGAAGGTCAAATGATTCATATGCTTCTTGCAATGTATGTGATCCTTCTGTCTCAACTAATGTTAGTGTATGGCCTTGGATCCTGAAGTTAATTGAAGTAGTCAAAGCCACATTCGACACCCTAAACATGTACAATTGACCTGAAACACAACAAATAGGAATTGGTTAACCATACTTTTAAACATGAATTCATCAGTGGATAAGTAGTTAAAAATTAAATACCTCCGAGAGCGGTAAAAGATGTTGAGGAAGGAAGTCCGTTAATGAGCAGACCATCAGCAATAGGAAGCTTTATCCCAGAATCCAGTGTTCGTGCTAGCACCTGAAAGAAAATATAAAACTCAATTAACTATTTGTAAAAAATATATACACTGCTTAATTTGTCATGCCAGAGACTACAAACCGTGTGATCGGACTTCCACCAGTCACTAATGAGTACATTGAATTCCTCAACAGGTTTCAGATATGGGACAAAAATGACGGCCCTTGCTCGAATAATAAGTGCTCCAAAACCACCGGCAGCTCTATGCATTTTGGTTGAAGGGAAGTAAGAGTATGTTCCTATCTGATCTTTCATTTGCATTTGGTAAGTCCAGTTTGTGTTTGGTGGGATGGGGCAGTTTGTCCCCAACACGCCGTCTTGCCATGGGGCCTTTCTCTGCTTAACGCCATTCCTGTTCCAGAAGTATTACGGTATTAGACATATGCTCAAAATACACAAAATAAATTTTATTGTGCATGTTTAAACCACTCACCATGTGATAAGAAAGGGCTCGTTCAGCTTATTAATGACATTAACAATTACATTGTCATTGGTGACAGCGTCAATGGTAGGGGCTGGGAATTGTCCATTGATAAGTATACCCTAAAACAATTGTACACAAGAAGAAATTGTTAGTTATAAGTTAAGATTTCTTCATAATATTCAAGATTTGTGTTGACTATCTTACCCTTTGTGGAACACCAAGGGGAGAAATTTGTCCATATGTAACTTCAAAAGTAAAAAAATTGTATGGGTCTTCCGCCTTCACACAGAAGACACAAAGCCAAGCCAAAAATCCAAGATAAAACGGTAGGAAGATAGCTTGGCTCATCATGTCGAAGTATGTCCTTCCGAGTTTCTAATATCTGTACACGCAAAAGAATAGATTAAGGAAAACTGACCATGAGATACCAATGCTTAGTAAGTCTTAACAAGATTATTGAAGAAAAAAACTTTAAAACGCCCAAATAGTTTCGTGCAAAGTGTTTTCAAAAAGTATAAGCCATATATATGGCCATATATGTATGGAATGCGCCCATGCAAAAACTAAACATCAAACCCAAATATGTGAAATCAAACACTTACAAAATCAAAAGAAGTTGATGAGGATGAAACTCCTCAAATTCGAAGTTTGAGGAAAAGAACAAGATGAGAGTGTGATGATTGGAGACAAGTCCATAGGAATATTTATATAGAATGACAAGACCAGAAACATGACATCGATTAAGGGTCGTGGTAACATGGGATCGATTTCGATTATAGAATCGAGATCCATTGTCCCGTACTTGAAGGTGGTCATTAATTATGGATCATTTTCAAATTGTGGAGATCTATTTGACCTCAAGCAATAATTAAATGTGACACTTAGTTAGCCAGCCATATAGTGCTTGAGTGAGCGAGTGAGGTAGTGTTTTTGCAACTAGAGTGACACCCTAAAATGTCGCAGTGGAGAATGGATCCATCATAAATGCGTTTGAAATAATTTTAACATATATGTTTGTTTATATAAAGTGATGATCTGAAACTGAAGAATTTAATAAGGTTTATGCGAATTGCACATGCATGGCAATCCCTCAATTTTAGCGCCAAACCAAAAGAAAATTCAAATTGTAAAAATGTGACATATTCTTTACTATTTTTGTTAGTTTATACATCCTCTATTTTATTTTTGTTGTTGCATGTAAATATACCTATACTTTGATTCACTTCTATGTCATTGTGTATTATATTTGTCATCCAACAAAATATGTTACATGCATGCAATTATTTCATTTCCAGTTATACTAAAATAAGAATAACCAAAAAAGAAAGTAAAAGCATGATGGTGTGAGCAACACTTTAGTAACTTAGCACTTACTACTATACTTAACATAACAAGTGTTATTTACTTATTTAAACTATATATATGATAAGGACGACAGAGATAAAATTATCATTCAGTATAAGCCTTCATATTTATAAAAAAAGAATATTTGGTTATTGTGGTTCATTTCTTATATTCGTTATCTTTTACTATTTTTAGAATCAAATATTTCCTTCCATGTATGAATATTTACGTACTTTCATATAACATCGTGATGTTTGTAGTAAACTTTATTAGGTGAAAGTCAATAACCGACATAAGATGGTTGTATTCCAAGAAGAGAGCAAAGTCAAAATGATTATTTATCAACTAAACTCTTAATTACAATGGTAGAGCTTTTATGATCATAAAAGCTATAAATTTAAACATTAGTATAATAAATTATTCTATAATTGTTCTTAAAGTCAAAGCATTTATACACACCTACATGCTCTATGTAGTATGTATATAGCTTCCTTGCCTTTCCCAAAGCACGCGACATTTAACAATCTTCACATGCTCATGGTTCCCTAGCCGCGTAAATTCATTTGTCAACTTAAATTGGATCTCATATATGCGATCTATCCAAATATTCTAACTTAAATAAGTATTTTCTTAATAGTTTCATTGAAAAATAGTACATTTTCATGTTATCGCACATATAAACATGCCCGTCCTGACATATGTACTCCGTAACAAGCAAAATAAGGTAGAAATGATTGTACGTATGTAGTGAATCACTTTGATGGCTAAAGACATACGTAATAAGCATACTTTGATCTTAAGATATCATTGCACTAGCATATATTAAATCTTGCAGCTTTGAATCAAAGATCTTGAAAGTGGCTAGTTCCAGGATTTTTTTTTACCATAAATTTCGATCAGTTATTTTGAATCGAATTATATTATTACTTAAGTCCAAGGAAGAGATCTAAAGGTGGGTAGCATTTAACGTAAGTGATAGTAAATTGATCAACTTGTCGTTCATGTTCAATAAAATATGTAGCCATTAGGTATCAGACTTATTTTCAAATTATTTTGTGGTTGATGAGTATGTCATTCGTTCTCTTTGGCCGCGTTCGTTTGTGGACTTTGCTTTCAGTAATTCTGTAGGAGCCTCGGGAGGTATCCTCACAATGTGGGACTCACGTGTCTGCTCTATAGATCATAAGGTTTCTGATAGAAATTACTTGGCCATTGTGGGCTCGTGGGCTCGCCTCACCTAAAAGGTCGGGCTGATTAATATTTATGCCCCCACAAGCTAGCAAATTGAAAGAGTTGTTGTGGACCTCGATCGAAAACTTGATTAACTCCAATGACGTTAATTATTTGGATCCTTTTTGGCGATTTTAACGATATGGATTTTTCGAACCTCATATCATTTTTCTCGTGATCTGGGCCTTAAAAATAAACTCAGGAAGTTGAGAATGGATATTAAAGCTTGGACTGCCATCCGTATCTCGACCCAGAATAAACAAAAAGATGATCTTTCCCGTCAATTGTTGGACTGCTGAGTCGGGTCTCATTGATGATAGGGCTGTTACTAAAAATGAGGAGTGGCTCATGGACTTATATCAATTGGATCAAATTCTAAGTGAATATCTAAAGCAAAAATGTCGTATAAGATGGGCGATCGAAGGAGATGAAAACTCCAGGTTTTTCCACTCTTTGCTTAAGCATAAATATTCTAAATTTAATATTAACGGAATCCATGTCAATGGTGTTCGGTGTGATTACCCTTATGGCATTAAGCAAGCCGCTTTTGATCTTTTCTCTAATAGATTAAAAGAATCTAATGTATCTAGACCAAGCTTCAACAACCTTCTTTTTAGGAGACTCTCCACTGAGAAAAGGCGCCGCGTCTGGGCGGGCGGGCGGAATGGATGACGCTTCCTCCTTGGAATCTAACATTACTATGGAGGAAGTAAAAGAGGCAGTGTGAGGGTGTGATGGTTCTAAGGCCCCGGGACAGGATGGGTTTAATTTCAATTTTATCAAAGCATACCGGGAGGTTATTAAGGCTGACTTTTTGGAGTGTATCAAGTATTTCGAAGCCATCGGTAATATCGCTAATGGATGTAATCCTTCCTTTAATTCATTGCTCTAATTCCGAAAAACCCGAACCCTGGCTTCTCGGATTATAGGCCTATTAGCCTTATTGGGTGTGTTTATAAATTGATCTATAAGATTCTCGCGAATCTATTAGCTAAGGTTATTGGCTCTGTTATTGGTCCCAATCAATCGGCTTTTATGGCGGGAAGACAAATTCTCGATGAGTGTCTTATTGCTAATGAGATCATTCGAATGGCCAATATCGAAAAACTTAGGCTTTTTCTTTTCAAGGTTGATTTCGATAAAGCTTTTGATAGTGTTAATTGGAACTTCCTTCAAAATTTCATGAGGCAAATGGGTTTTGGCGTCAAATGGAGAAAGTGGATTGCCTCGTGCCTCTCGTCGGCTTCTATCTCAATCCTCGTCAATGGCTCTCCTTCTAATGAATTTAAGTTGGAAAGAGGCCTTCGGCAAGGCGATCCCCTTTCTCCTTTTCTTTTCATCATTGTTGCGAAGGCCTTGCAAGTGTTGGCAATTCAAAGAACTAAACAAACAAACAAAATTCGAACAAACGAAGCGGAAGCTTTATTGAAATTACTAAATCAAATACAAAACAAAATTCAAATGTACCAACACAAAAACTAATTCAAAAGGTACAAATAATTCTAATACTAATGATCCCTATTTATAGGCAAAACTAACCGTCATAGATTAGTTTTCAAATTCCAAACGAACTTGTAGGACAAATCACACAATGTAAGATCCCACAAAAATCCGTTATGATAACCCTCATTAATTAATAATAACCTCGAGTTACCAATTAACAAAACCCATTTTTACGGGGAAATTTAAACTTTTCTTTTATTATTATCACATTACGTTTTGACAACATATATTAAATAGCAACACGTACCTTGAAAACTCAGTGTTTCACAAAACTCCATCCACACTAAACTTATGTTACACAAATTACACATTATAGTTAAAACTACTAAACCTCACATTTATATTTCACTAACTACATTTATTTATACAAGACATATTTCATTACACAAATCTCATTTAATCAAGCTACAACCCAACCTCTTACCTACCTACAAATATTTTCCTATGATATTTATGATATTTTGGGATGTCGGTATATTAGGCATAGCTGTCCACGAACACACAGTAACATCAATAATTGTTATGCATAGCTGTCCAAACCACAGTAACTCCAATGATTGATTTAAAAACGTGTTATATAATTCTCCTATATTATACCAAACCTTTACCACACACTTCCTATACTAACTTTCCCTCACCTCACTCTCCATCTCTTTCCCTCTCACTTTCCGGTCCTCAAATCCGACCCCCACCATCTCACAGCCACTCACCATATTACACCGCCAACATCATTTTAATCCCCTCACCATTTTCATCATTCCCATATACTTCACGCGCTAAGAAACCCACCCTCATCTATTTCTTTTCTTTCGGTAACTAATGATTTTTCCGGCATATTACCGGCAACCCAAGTGGAGGTAACAACGTATAGATCGATGGTATATATACTTTATTTCGGGTATTTGTTTAGTTCGTTTGAGTTCGAGTCTTCCAACCGCCACAGCCGCCACTTTCCTCCTCGTCATTCTCTCGTCAATGGTAAAATCGCGAAAGCCATTTTATATTTCTTTTATTACCGATTATTATTATTATTTTGTTTTCGTGGATTTAAAACTATATTCAAACCGAGTTATTAATTTGCGAGTTAAAAACTAAATATAAATGTGTTTTGAAACTCGTTCGAGTGGTAAGAAATTGTTTAAGAGGTGGCTGTTTAATTCGGGTTTGAAAACGGGTCGTGTTAGACCCGGGTGTAAATTAAAATGGTATTGTTTTGATGTTGTGTGGTAAGAAATAAACTTGTTTGTTTGTTTTGAGTCGAGCTGGAAACGAGTCGGATTTCGTATGGAAGTGTTATAGATCACGCTATTTCATGATACATTTATTCATGTAAAAGTGTAGTTAGTTGATATAATATTAAGTATAATTAGTGCTAATGGTTTGGTAACTAACAACTATGTAGTAATCATAAATTGGATAGATAAAAACGAATGTGAAAGTAATCAATATTCGATTGAAAGTTTACGAGTCTACTGGTCTTTGATGGCCTCGGTTCAATGACTCAACCACAAGAATGCTATGTTTGCTTGTTTACTTCGGTGAAGAAACAGAAAACAAGGGTGCGTTTGTTTAGATTTAACGGGCCGAAGCCCACTCAATTTAAAAAGAGTACTTTGTCGTTTGATTTATCTTGGGCCGAAGCCCAAAAACTAGTGCGTTTGGTTTATATGGGCTCACTAGCCCACAAGTATAAAATAAAATGAGTTGGTCTAGTTATAATTTGTTAGTGTCACATTGATACGGTTTCGGCAGTAACATTTTGAAACGGGAAACCTAACGAATAATAATAACGTGGACATTGCGACATTGATTTGAATACGGACTTTGAATATTGTACTTGGACATTGGACAAATGTGGAACGCTATCAGACTTGCTACATTAGACATTGGACTTAGTGAATATTTTGAGACACAAAACGGACACAAAATCTTCAATAAAACTAAAACTAATATTTACAAGAATAATAGCAAGACACAAACTTATTAAATATTGTAATTTTAGTTTTGGTTAATCCAAGTCTCGACGACTCGGGAAAAGCTAGTTTTATTAGTTAAGCATATTTTTATTATAAAACAATTATGTTTTATACAAGTTATTTGGGATAACGGGGTAAAGGCCGAAACATACAAACTAATTATCTTATTTGAGATGGCTTCTAAGTTGTCCTCCTTGGTTTGAGTTCTCGTCAGTATCCTCTTGAGTTTAGTTGATGTCTATTCTTTTTGGCGTAAGTTGTACGTCGAGTCTAGGTTATCTTACCACACCACATGAAATATTTAAACTAAGCTTTTGATAAGTTTTGGAAAACTGAATAATCCACGAAAACTATGATACTTTATCTTTTATAGACTTTATTATTTTGCGAGACGTGTTTTGAGATAACTGTATACGTACTAGGTTGTGCCGATACTAGATCATTGTGTATCGTCGTGCTATATGTTTTGAGACCGTTGTGATATGCTCTAGATGCCAGTCGTGTCAATGTGATCTTTGCTTTGCTGTGGCTAAGGTGAGTCGTGGCCCCTACTTTTCACACTTGTTTTTAATAACTCTTTTGGGGGAGATACATGCTTTAACTGTTTTATGCTACTTGAAATATCTTATGATTTACTCGAAATTATCAACTATGCTTTATCTATTTGAATTATACTTGAAAGGAATACATGCTCAACATATGTACAAATTGTCTGTTTAGCTTAAACACGGAACTTGAAACATAACATCTCTGAACTACTTGATGCAACATGATACTGAGGCTTACTGTATGCATTCATGTGACAAATGAATGAACTGTTACTTATTATAATATTTCTATATTCCACTGGAAATAATTGCCAAGATCAGAATACGTGTATTTTATGAACCTTGAGACCTATATTGCCTAAGCACACTTTATTGCCAAAAAGTCCCTTTATCATGAGCCATTAATCACTGCGGTGAGCGCGAATATAGCAACAGCTTCGAAACCTGTTGGAGGACTGACAACCTATCCCACTAATACTGTGGCGGAATGCTTAATCGCTAGTCGTATTAGTCGCGATGCGCTATATTTGAGAAAAATAGGAAGTGGCAAATCACCTATTACACGAGGGCATAAACTTTCGTCATTAATTTGGTGAACACTCCGTTTTACGGTACTCTGTTAACGTTTTGCGTGTCATGAGGCTTAGGGCAATATAACTTTATGAATATATGAATGTTTCATATATATATATCCTAGGATACAGCTGTATTAGAAGACCACCACTTTACACTGATAGATTTCAGACTTTAGACTATTACTTCACTACGTGTTATGATTATGAATCCCGTACTTGAACTTTAAATGTTATCATATGTGATTTAATTGAGGATTCTATTAGAGACAACTAAAAATTGCTTAGTATATCGTTACTGCTAAAAGTTGATCCAACATATCATTTCGAGCGTATAACAACGTAGCTCATCTTAACTTATAATTTGAAACTTATGATCGCTTGAGATCATACATGAATTACTCGTGGATTTTTATTCAACACAACTTGATAATTATTCCAAAAAGAACTATTATTTATTTCAACAATCGCTATACACCTTTTAAACTCATTGAAAGAAGATTACTTTCTATAAACTCCACGAACTCACCAACCATTGTGTTGACGTTTTAAGCATGTTTATCTCAGGTAATTAACGGAGCAGGACAAGACACGGAGCGGGCATCTTTTACTCTGATAACTTAAATGGTGTAAAATCGAATATGTCATTCCTTTCAAAATTATCACATCTTTTTATGGGATTTTCAAATTAAATATTTCACTTTGTAGCAATGATATTATATTGAATGACATATAACTTTCAAGACGCCCTTCCAGGCCGTTTTCTGAAATTTTAACTTCGATCCTCACCGTAACACCCTAATTATTTTTCCGCTGCCACAAACCAAATTAGGGGGTGTTACAGTTTGGTATCAGAGCCTATGGTTATAGAGAATAAAACGTTTTAAAACATTGAACTATAACCACACTTTCAAAATGAATGATTTTACACCATACCATTTTACGCCCTCCGTGTCTGCAGACTGCCGTGCTCAATGCATTACCTATTAAGATTATTTTGCACTAATCTTTACATGCTTGATAATTACTCTTCGCGCGTTACACACTGTATTATCCCACACTTACCGTTACGCTCTTAACATACGAATTACTTATAATTATTTTCGGCTACTACAGTACTATGTCTTACAAACCTGTTAATATTACCAAAGCTATCCTTCGTACTACTCATACATCATCTTGTTATCCTATCACTACGGATGCTGGACATCTCTATGTACTAATAACTCAACCCCATCCTAATACGGAACTTACTCACATACCACCCTCATTATCACCAATTCACTCACCCTTACGCCAGAAATTTAGAGGAACTGCTAAATCTTATCCATTGAAGAGTTGATGGGTTGTCCAACAACATTCGAGGTTAGACAAAATTCACACTAAGAAACGATTTGAAAAGAGATTGAGCCAAATTCTCCTTTAACTAAACTACCACACCCATATGCCCCGGTAACTCGACACAGAAAAGTTAGGATTTTAGCACATTATGAGCCCGAACTTTTTATGACACTAATTTGGAGCTACCTCAATGGATTTATTAAGAAGATACACCTATGTTTAGTACCAATTATACTACCATTTTCACCTTATTTCACCCCTAGACATGATCAGGATAATGTCACCATACTTTACCACCACTAGTTTCATCATCCTCTTCACCGTCGGCTGGACCCGACTACTTGTTAAGACTACTCACCCAGATTTACCGGTTTACACCCCACCAACGGGAGTCGACTCCTAGAGAGAATTTATCCTCTCAGGTCTCCCTCGTAATTACTATTTCCCACCTGCTTTCACTCTTTCAGCCCGAATCCTCAAGACTGGATAGAACTTTAGGACAACAGTTACCCACACACCTACTCCTCCCACCAACATGACGCGACTGGAGCGTCATAAAGAACAGATTGATACACTCCTATTAACATCATTGACAAAACACCACTCACAACCAACGACATCCTACCCGAACTTTTATCCGACAAGATGGACTTTCTAGGACAGACTGACGAGGTTTCAGTCAGAAATATTGAGAAACACTCCCACATGACAATCCGTACAATGAAAAAGACAGAGGTTTATTAACCCGCTGCATGGAACATTAATAAAAGACCTTGTATCGTTGCTTTGTAAAACAATCGATCAAGTTATTAATATTAGGATGTTTACAGTAATTATACCCAGACTTACTACAATACTACCTACGATTGTTAAGACTCCTCATACCAACACAAACTAGGTGATGACCATAGAATTTTTAAGACAAAATTTCGGAAGAAAACTTGATGAATGAAGAGGAAGTGGTTGAACTTTAATTTTGTAGATAAAACAGTTTGTTCCTTAGCAATCCTATACCAAGAATTTAGCATTTATCTAAGATACTACCCAGATACGTCATAATTTATGGTTCACAATTGGTTAAAGTCTCACACTGTGACCACATTATTAAGACTAGTATACAAATACCTTGTTACTCGAATTATTCTGACATGGCCATTAGGTGGATTTAAATCCGTGTTTCTTGGGACATTGATAGAATATGGCCAGCATGAGCATTACAAATACCCTACTAGCACCAACCACAACTATGACTCCTGAAATTATCCAAAATTTAGTAACCAACATCGATGCTGTGATACTTGGGACGACTACAGTAGCTCATCCGAGTAGCAACAATAGGACAACCGGAGAAAAGAAAACGACCGCGTCTTATAAGCATAACAATGAAAGTTTCACGAGTTATAGACCAACTCACTTTAAGAATATAGAAAAAGTGACTGAACCTACTATTACCATTACCCAAGGATTTTTAGACCAAAAGTTAAGCGAGACACTGCAAGAATCAATGCCCAACCCAGAATATCACTTAGGACAAGAAGACCAGTGAAAGAAAATGGAAACTCTTTAAAACCTTAACAACACCAAAGGATGGCACCTATGTTTAAGCAGAAGATAAATTCCTATTGTGGATAAGTAAACCCTGGTTTAAAACTTTCTAAGTTGTATTTCCTTACATACTTTACCTTAAGTACGACGGATGTAACCCAAGTGTATCAACTACCTTTCTACTATATAAAGATTCTACCTTGTAGTATCTCCGAAATAACCATAATTCACGTCTATTTCCGTCTCCATTCTATTATCCCTATACATAGTCATTATGAAACAATACCCTGGTATCACTTTAGAAATTCGACTTAAACACCAACCCTGACCAAACAATAGATTATCACCACTCTGTAAGAAATTCTCACCCAAAACATAAGTTTATACTGAGGATATCCTATATTCACCCTAAAAATTCCTGACTTATCACCATAGTATGAACAGAAATTTTCTACTGTCTTTTGAAAAAGCAATCATATCGTCATGTTACATAAACAACATATTTTACACCATCTAAAACTTCTTGAAAAAGCCTAAATATCACGGTGACTGAGCCAAGCATTACATTATTTGGTCCTCAAATTATACATAGCCTGATCAACTATGTCTAATTTAGGAAGAATCATGTTATGAATGAAACAATTATCCTTCAGATTTCCCAATAACAATCTCCCTTCAAAAGAAAAATCTCGAGACAAAAATAAATTGCCCATAAACGTCACTTTTGACCAACCACAAATAAATACCTGCACATATTACCCACCATTCTTATGATAAGAAACTGACAAAAGTACAAGCATTAGAAACCTAAGAATTCACAAAGACTTATGAAAAGCACAATTAGCAAGAAATCTTATTAGAATACACTGAAATTAGTACATAACTAGTAACGATAATGCTAAAGTTACAACTATTTATTCCAACTTTCCTACTACCTATTTTACATACGCCATATCCACGATAAGGGCTACAACCACCAACGGAATAACAACGCTAAAATCACGACCAAATATTGGAAGTCTTCTTCCGGAGCGTACCTCAAGTAGATAACCACAAGGATGACGTACACAATCGCTAGTATAGCGATGAAGTGCGGCATTTTCGAGATGTGGAATGAGAGAAGAAGAATAGTTTGTAGAAGAATAGAAATTAAAATGAAGTAATTATAGATTAAATCTAACCGTTGGGACCAAAACTAGCCATTGAGGGCACTATTCACGACCGCTGGTATACACTGTTCATTAGCCGTTAAATTCCCACAGTTCCTGACCGTTATTATCATTATTCGCAATCTTTAGGTTCATCAATTGATCGAACATTCGAAATTATTTCATCTAGCATGAATAAATCTAACTAGATATCGTTTCCTCAATTTTTGGATAGAAACCTCTCGACAACATTTTCCACAATCTCTCACCCCAGAACATCACATTTTTCAACACCTATCGCAGACTGAACTTCGGGACGAAGTTCAAAATTTAGGGGTAGATACTGTAAGATCCCACAAAAATCCGTTATGATAACCCTCATTAATTAATAATAACCTCGAGTTACCAATTAACAAAACCCATTTTTACGGGGAAATTTAAACTTTTCTTTTATTATTATCACATTACGTTTTGACAACATATATTAAATAGCAACACGTACCTTGAAAACTCAGTGTTTCACAAAACTCCATCCACACTAAACTTATGTTACACAAATTACACATTATAGTTAAAACTACTAAACCTCACATTTATATTTCACTAACTACATTTATTTATACAAGACATATTTCATTACACAAATCTCATTTAATCAAGCTACAACCCAACCTCTTACCTACCTACAAATATTTTCCTATGATATTTATGATATTTTGGGATGTCGGTATATTAGGCATAGCTGTCCACGAACACACAGTAACATCAATAATTGTTATGCATAGCTGTCCAAACCACAGTAACTCCAATGATTGATTTAAAAACGTGTTATATAATTCTCCTATATTATACCAAACCTTTACCACACACTTCCTATACTAACTTTCCCTCACCTCACTCTCCATCTCTTTCCCTCTCACTTTCCGGTCCTCAAATCCGACCCCCACCATCTCACAGCCACTCACCATATTACACCGCCAACATCATTTTAATCCCCTCACCATTTTCATCATTCCCATATACTTCACGCGCTAAGAAACCCACCCTCATCTATTTCTTTTCTTTCGGTAACTAATGATTTTTCCGGCATATTACCGGCAACCCAAGTGGAGGTAACAACGTATAGATCGATGGTATATATACTTTATTTCGGGTATTTGTTTAGTTCGTTTGAGTTCGAGTCTTCCAACCGCCACAGCCGCCACTTTCCTCCTCGTCATTCTCTCGTCAATGGTAAAATCGCGAAAGCCATTTTATATTTCTTTTATTACCGATTATTATTATTATTTTGTTTTCGTGGATTTAAAACTATATTCAAACCGAGTTATTAATTTGCGAGTTAAAAACTAAATATAAATGTGTTTTGAAACTCGTTCGAGTGGTAAGAAATTGTTTAAGAGGTGGCTGTTTAATTCGGGTTTGAAAACGGGTCGTGTTAGACCCGGGTGTAAATTAAAATGGTATTGTTTTGATGTTGTGTGGTAAGAAATAAACTTGTTTGTTTGTTTTGAGTCGAGCTGGAAACGAGTCGGATTTCGTATGGAAGTGTTATAGATCACGCTATTTCATGATACATTTATTCATGTAAAAGTGTAGTTAGTTGATATAATATTAAGTATAATTAGTGCTAATGGTTTGGTAACTAACAACTATGTAGTAATCATAAATTGGATAGATAAAAACGAATGTGAAAGTAATCAATATTCGATTGAAAGTTTACGAGTCTACTGGTCTTTGATGGCCTCGGTTCAATGACTCAACCACAAGAATGCTATGTTTGCTTGTTTACTTCGGTGAAGAAACAGAAAACAAGGGTGCGTTTGTTTAGATTTAACGGGCCGAAGCCCACTCAATTTAAAAAGAGTACTTTGTCGTTTGATTTATCTTGGGCCGAAGCCCAAAAACTAGTGCGTTTGGTTTATATGGGCTCACTAGCCCACAAGTATAAAATAAAATGAGTTGGTCTAGTTATAATTTGTTAGTGTCACATTGATACGGTTTCGGCAGTAACATTTTGAAACGGGAAACCTAACGAATAATAATAACGTGGACATTGCGACATTGATTTGAATACGGACTTTGAATATTGTACTTGGACATTGGACAAATGTGGAACGCTATCAGACTTGCTACATTAGACATTGGACTTAGTGAATATTTTGAGACACAAAACGGACACAAAATCTTCAATAAAACTAAAACTAATATTTACAAGAATAATAGCAAGACACAAACTTATTAAATATTGTAATTTTAGTTTTGGTTAATCCAAGTCTTGACGACTCGGGAAAAGCTAGTTTTATTAGTTAAGCATATTTTTATTATAAAACAATTATGTTTTATACAAGTTATTTGGGATAACGGGGTAAAGGCCGAAACATACAAACTAATTATCTTATTTGAGATGGCTTCTAAGTTGTCCTCCTTGGTTTGAGTTCTCGTCAGTATCCTCTTGAGTTTAGTTGATGTCTATTCTTTTTGGCGTAAGTTGTACGTCGAGTCTAGGTTATCTTACCACACCACATGAAATATTTAAACTAAGCTTTTGATAAGTTTTGAAAAACTGAATAATCCACGAAAACTATGATACTTTATCTTTTATAGACTTTATTATTTTGCGAGACGTGTTTTGAGATAACTGTATACGTACTAGGTTGTGCCGATACTAGATCGTTGTGTATCGTCGTGCTATATGTTTTGAGACCGTTGTGATATGCTCTAGATGCCAGTCGTGTCAATGTGATCTTTGCTTTGCTGTGGCTAAGGTGAGTCGTGGCCCCTACTTTTCACACTTGTTTTTAATAACTCTTTTGGGGGAGATACATGCTTTAACTGTTTTATGCTACTTGAAATATCTTATGATTTACTCGAAATTATCAACTATGCTTTATCTATTTGAATTATACTTGAAAGGAATACATGCTCAACATATGTACAAATTGTCTGTTTAGCTTAAACACGGAACTTGAAACATAACATCTCTGAACTACTTGATGCAACATGATACTGAGGCTTACTGTATGCATTCATGTGACAAATGAATGAACTGTTACTTATTATAATATTTCTATATTCCACTGGAAATAATTGCCAAGATCAGAATACGTGTATTTTATGAACCTTGAGACCTATATTGCCTAAGCACACTTTATTGCCAAAAAGTCCCTTTATCATGAGCCATTAATCACTGCGGTGAGCGCGAATATAGCAACAGCTTCGAAACCTGTTGGAGGACTGACAACCTATCCCACTAATACTGTGACGGAATGCTTAATCGCTAGTCGTATTAGTCGCGATGCGCTATATTTGAGAAAAATAGGAAGTGGCAAATCACCTATTACACGAGGGCATAAACTTTCGTCATTAATTTGGTGAACACTCCGTTTTACGGTACTCTGTTAACGTTTTGCGTGTCATGAGGCTTAGGGCAATATAACTTTATGAATATATGAATGTTTCATATATATATCCTAGGATACAGCTGTATTAGAAGACCACCACTTTACACTGATAGATTTCAGACTTTAGACTATTACTTCACTACGTGTTATGATTATGAATCCCGTATATGTGATTTAATTGAGAATTCTATTAGAGACAACTAAAAATTGCTTAGTATATCGTTACTGCTAAAAGTTGATCCAACATATCATTTCGAGCGTATAACAACGTAGCTCATCTTAACCTATAATTTGAAACTTATAATCGCTTGAGATCATACATGAATTACTCGTAGATTTTTATTCAACACAACTTGATAATTATTCCAAGAAGAACTATTATTTATTTCAACAATCGCTATACACCTTTTAAACTCATTGAAAGAAGATTACTTTCTATAAACTCCACGAACTCACCAACCATTGTGTTGACGTTTTAAGCATGTTTATCTCAGGTAATTAACGGAGCAGGACAAGACACGGAGCGGGCATCTTTTACTCTGATAACTTAAATGGTGTAAAATCGAATATGTCATTCCTTTCAAAATTATCACATCTTTTTATGGGATTTTCAAATTAAATATTTCACTTTGTAGCAATGATATTATATTGAATGACATATAACTTTCAAGACGCCATTCCAGGCCGTTTTCTGAAATTTTAACTTCGATCCTCACCGTAACACCCTAATTATTTTTCCGCTGCCACAAACCAAATTAGGGGGTGTTACACACAAATTACCAAATTTACCAAATAACCCCTAAAGTTTATGTCACTTTTCTAACAATCTCCACCGTGACTTAAACTCCTCCACCTGCTTCAAATCAAATTCAAAAATTCCAAACTCTAGAGATACTAGCCAAATATAAATCAAACGATCGATTCCCAAAAGCAATCCAAAACAAATTCGATCCAAAACAAATTCAATCCAAAACAAACGCCGATAACTTCAAAACGAACAATCAAACATTAACCGACAAATTCAAAACGGTCAACCGAACAAAACCAAATCGGCTCAAACGATTTTCAACAAAGACAATCAATTCGGAAAACCAATCTTCAAAAGCCCAACAAAAGAAGATCCAAAATTTCCAAACTAACAAATTTCCAATGATCGAACAAATTCCAAACGACCTGAACCAAGTCTTCAAACACCAAATCGATTTTCAAATTCCAAATGCCAAATTCAAATTCTAATAACCCATTTGTTTAATAAGTATTACGGTTCAACTTCAAACTTATTATCCAAGTATCAACCAAATTCAAGTTAATAAATAACTTGACGAACGGGCTCTAGTAATTCAAACGCCCCAAATATGATACTTGATAATAATTCTAATGACTTACTTAGGATTACTGTCCAAATTCAAAAAAAAAAAAAAAAAAAAAAAAACACGAATACGGTTCAAATTCAAACACCAAACAATAAACAAACCAAATTAAAAACCTAAAATTCTAAACTTTTGTGATGTTGCGCACAACACATACGAATAGCAGTCAAAACCCCAAATTAAATCAAAGGATCGCCCAAATATCCAATACTAATTCATAAGCCCAATAAATAATACATAACGAATTTCTAGCAATGCCAAAACCAATGACCAGTAGAAACCACAATCCTTTGTTCAATCCAAAATCAACGATCAACTATTCAAACCAAAATCCAAACAATATTTTCCAATTCGACTAGAAAATACCAAATACTAATGCTTTTTTCTTTGACGGAATCTTCAAAAACAAATTCAAACCAAACGAACCTCTTTTTTTCTTTTATTTTTCTTCATTGCAAACCTAACTCGGATACCACATGTTGGTAATTCAAAGAACTAAACAAACAAACAAAATTCGAACAAACGAAGCGGAAGCTTTATTCAAATTACCAAATCAAATACAAAACAAAATTCAAAGGTACTAACACAAAAACTAATTTCAAAGGTACAAATAATTCTAACACTAATGATCCCTATTTATAGGCAAAACTAACCGTCATAGATTAGTTTCCAAATTCCAAACGAACTTGTAGGATAAGTCACACAAATTACCAAATTTACCAAATAACCCCTAAAGTTTAAGTCACTTTTCTAACAGCAAGTTTCTATTTTGGAAGCATGTGAAAAAAGGTTTCTATAAAGGAGCCTGATGGATCGATGTATTTGGTTGATATTGTGCTTCGGGAGGCCGGGATGATGGAAGAATAAAGCTTCCATTGTTAAAGAGAAAGAGTAGAAAGAGAAGGGAAAACTAGGTTTATTATTGATAATGAAAGAGTAAATTAAACAATACTAAGTCTCACCCCTCCATGAAAGTATGAAGGGGTATATATAGCCTAACACAAGCTTAACTATTATAATATTACGTTTCTAGTCCATGTGTTTGAGCTTAACAAGATAACTAATGTAATCCCGTAAATGTCGTTCCATTTACGTGTTAGGAGCGATCCTAACAGAGCCTTTCTTGCGGATTGTGGGGATAAAATTTCTTTATTACAATATGCGGATGATGCTCTTTTTTATGGTGATTGGTCGAGGCTTAATGCTAAATATCACATTCATATTCTCAAATGTTTTGATTAGCCACGGGTCTCAAAGTTAACATCTCCAAGAGTCGGCTTATGGGGGTTGGGGTCAATTCTAGTGAAGTCGAGAGTTTGGCTTCATTGGTTGTTCTCATGATTCTCTCACATTCGTTTATCTTGGCCTCCCGGTTGGGAAAAGAATGAGGTATTGTGATGGTTGGAGCGAGATTTTAAATAGGTTTCGCGAGCGCCTTTCCTATTGGAAAGTGAAATCACTCTCTATTAGAGGGCGTATCACTCTTGTTAAGCATGTTCTTGGAAGCCTCCCCATATACTTATTATCTCTTTTCAAAAGCTTCTTCCGTTATTTTAAAAACTTTGGAGTCTATTAGAAGGCGATTTTTTTTTTTTTTTTTGGGTTTTAAAGATTCTCATCAGGGCATAAGTTGGGTTAAGTGGGACTTCATTCTCCTTGATGCTGATATGGGAGGCCTTGGTGTTTGCAGCTTTGAAGCTAAAAATCTTGGTCTTCTTGGCAAATGGAAATGGAGATTTCTCACAGAAAATGAGGCTCTTTGGCGAATTGTCGTGAAGGAATTTTATGGTTAAGATGGTGGCTTTGCTTCCTCCCTAAACTCTTTTGGTGTTGGAGGTATTTGGTGTGATATCCTTAGGGCTGTTGAGTCGATTGAAGCTATTGTGATGAATTTCCGAAAGTCATTTATGGTTAAAGTTGCAAATGGTGGGGATACCCTCTTTTGGAAGGTCCTTGGTGTGGGGACGGGCTACGTCTTATGGACCTTTACCCTCGTCTTTTTGCCCTTGATTCTTCAAAAGATTGTAAAAGTGAGTGACAGGTGGGGTCTTTCTAATGGGAACTGGAATGGTTTGTGGTCTTGGCGTTACCCTCCCCGTAGTAGAGCTTTGGATGACCTCTCCTCCCTCACTGCTCTTGTTGGCTGCTTGCATCTCTTTTCAAATGGTCGTGACAAATGGACTTGAAGTGGGGATACTTCTGGGGTTTTCAAAGTCAAGGTGCTAGCGAAAAGTATTCAGGATCATATGCTTAGTATCTTGGATCCCGCAGAAAGTTAATATTTGTGTTTGGAGGGCTTCACTAAATAGGCTTCCTACCCGTTCAAATCTTTTCCTTCGTGGTGTTAATATCACTTCTCGATGTTGTCCTTTCTGTGTACTGATTTAGAAGACATTGACCACTGTCTTATTAAACGCATCAGAGTGTCATTACGTGCAAGAAGTCAATATTGTGGAACCAAATTGTTCTTTATAGAAAGTGGGAAAGGGAAATCTTCACGGGGGCAGAGCGGTTAAGTTCACTCCAAAAAACAATTAAATGGACCAGGTGCCTTGTTGTAAGAAATCTCCAGTACATAAAACTTTGTATTCTGGGTGAGTTCCTTATTCTCTAGCACTATTCCCAAGCAAACCCGACTGTATTAAAACATAATATGATGCATTTACCTGTAAGTGCGTCTACAGATTGTAGCTCCTGCTTGTTTATGTCCAGCACTAACAAGTTTAAAAGTTAATTAGGCAGCCAAAGATTGTTGTCTGTAGATACCATTGAGAATTTCAATCGTATCAATTTTTTATGTCTCTACTTCAGTTAAGAGCAAGTGAATAACTGATCCACTATGGAAATGAACAAACATCATATTTTGCTAAATGCAGAAATGACTGCATTTTCTAAAAATTGAACAATTTTAGACAAACTATGGATATGTAAATGCAAACAAAAAACAAAAACCATTGCATATTAAGTAGCAATTGGTTCTTGAAAATCGCTATTTTTTGCAAACTGTAGTCTTTAGTACAAAAAATGCTTTGTCTGCAACAATAAGTAAAAGGGATCAGAAAGTTACCACTTGAATAAGAAAAAAAAAAGCTCTTAAGCATCCAGAAATATGTGTCGTTGTAGCAGTAATATTAGGCTGATCCAAAGTTCCAACATAATCTAGCATATAGCTTTCCTCTAAAATACAATGTATCATTAGTGACAAAATTGACCATAATACAGATAACCTGCAAAAATCAAAAACATTAATTGTATAAAACTGACAAGTGGAGAAGCTAAAACGTAAAATAAAATTTTCCGAACCTGTTAGGGAAACCAAGAGGAGACACATATTCTTAAAGTAGCTTTTCTATCAATCAATGGATGCCTTCTATCATATCCTTTTATATGGCAGATTGATGGCTATGATTGTATTCAATCCCGTTTCTTGTAATGATGTAATGAATGACCTCACCAATAGTCTTTACACGAACAACTCCCACTCTCAAAACAATGAAATCTACTTGAATCTCTAACAATAATTTTCCTACCAACGAGTTTGGATATGTATTTAATGGCAGTATGACAATCAACACAAGTCCTTAAATTTTTAAACACTTTTATCGGTGTCCCTGGTGGAGTAGCAAGAATCGCAAATGCAATAGCAAGTTTCTCACTGTGATATGACAAGTTTTGCTCCTTTTGCTCATCCTCAACATCATGAAGCACATAATCTGTCTTGGGGACGTAACCTTCTTCTCTCATCCTTTTTTGCAACTCCTCTAATAACTCGTGGATTTCGTTTAATCTTGGATGTGACGTATCTCCCATTAAGAATGTATACACTTTTCTCTTAATTTCGGTCCAACTTCGTCCGGGTTTCTTCACCACTCTATTAACATCCATCATGTTCCGCACTTTTGCCACTTCACCCCATTTACCGGCAGCTGCATAAATGTTGGACAGAGTGACATATGTTGCTGCATTTTCAGGCTCTATTTGAAACAATGCTTGGGCTGCTCGTTTTGCCAAATCAAGGTTTCCATGAATTCTACAGCCAGCAAGTAAAGAAGCCCACAAAAACTTATCAGGTTTCATGGGCATTTTATTGATTATGTCTTCAGCTTCACTAAATCTACCAGATCGACTAAGCAGATCAACAACACAAGCATAGTGATCAACTGTGTAAGCTAACCCGTGTTTATCTTTTATGGAGTTAAAATAGTCTAGCCCTTTATCAACCAACCCGGAATGTGTACAAGCAGAAAGAACCCCTACAAACGTTATATGATCAGGCTTAGTTCCAGACTCGAGTAGTGATTCAAATAACTTTATAGCTTCATCTGGCTGTCCATTCTGAGCATACCCGTTGATTAAGGAAGTCCATGAAGCTAAATCAGGATTGGGCATCCACTTAAAGACTCTATCCGCAACCTCAATGTTCCCACATTTACAATACATATGAACAAGAGCACTCGCTGCAAAAGAAGACTGGTTAAACCCAATGCGTGCCATATATCCATGTACTTGTTTACCTAAACTTTCAGTATTATAATGTGCACACGCATTCAATATCCCAGCAAAAGTAAACTCATTAGGTCTGTTCCCGGTTTTCAACAACTCCGAGAACAAACAAAACCCTTCTTCGTTCTGCCCATGTTTAAAATACCGATCAATCATAGCGGTCCACGTAACAACATCCTTATCAGTCGTCTTATCAAATATACATCTAGCTTCATCCAAACTTCCACATTTCCCATACATATCCGACAAAGCACTCCAAACAGCCGCATCAGAATCCATACCCGTACGCACAATATGCCCATGAATCTCCTTCCCAATGCTCAACCCCTCAGTCGCAGCACAAGCAGCAAGCACACTACATATCGTAAACTTATTACACTTCACATTACCATCCTTCATCATCACCCTACACATCTCCAACGCTTTATCTGGCAAATCACATCTCACATACCCCGAAATAATCGCAGTCCAAGAAAAATTATCTCGTTCCACCATTTCATCAAAAACCTTCCTCGCATCATCCACCCGTCCCGCTTTCGCGTACCCAGAAACCATAGTGTTCCAAGAACACAAATCCTTTTCACGCATTTCATCAAACACATTACGCGCATCCACTAAACTCCCACATTTACAATAAATGTCTAAAATTCTATTAAAACTCGATACAGAAGGATAAAAACCGGATTTTTTGATATGGGTATGAATCTTTTTAGTTCCTTGAAGGGTTCTTTGCTGAAGACAAAAATTTAAAAGAGTTGAATATGTTAATGGGGATGGTTTGCTTATGTGGTCAAGTAGTTGTATTGCTTCTGTTAAACGGTTTTGTTTGCATAGGTTGATTATTTGTTCTTCATGTTTGTTTTCTTGTTCATTGGCTTGGGGTTTAAAGAATGTTTTTTTGAGATTAAGGTTGTTTTTCAAAAGTGTTTGAGATGAAGTGGAAATGGTTCGAAAATGGAGTCTGATTGATTTCATGATTTTGTGTTTCCGGTGGTGTGTTAGCCGGAGAAGAAAGCCTGTCTAACCAGAGTTTATTTTCTAAATCATTTTAGCAAGTAAATAAATGTTTATACATTAAAATTAAAATTAGAAAAAATTACACGGATGGTCTCTGTGGTTTTACACAGATTTCATGTTTAGTCCCTATTTCGTTTTAATTACGTCAGAGATACCTATTTTTTAAACGTTGCACTTTTTTAGTCCCTATTTTGGATGGGCCGTTAGTTTGACCGTTAAGTGTATAAATATTATTTATCCGTCAGTCCCTCCGTTAGTATTTTTTGCACCGTTAGTCCTCAAATACATAAACACCAATGACCACCGCCAGCACCCACCACCGCCACCCATTACCACCACCACCAACACTTCATTTATCTGATTTTTTAAATCTTTTTAAAAAGAATTAAAATCAATAAAGTTTAACTGCTTTCATTACACATTTAAATAACAAATCAACCTAACATCATTTCAAATCAATAAAGATCAATCTTTACATCTACAAATCAATAAATTTCACACTAATCTTCAGATCCAAAAACTAATCAACAATAAAAATCAAATCTTTACATTAAAAATAAACAATTCATGAATCCCAAGCATTCCAAGGCACAAAAGTTTAGTATGTTCTCAAGATTCATCTTATGGAACCAGTGATGATACTTTATTCCAGAGGCCCAAAGGATAATTCTTCTGTCACAAAACGGTCTCATTCAAGCCCTTTAAAAAGGCTATTGGACCCACTCTTCTCGTCAAAGTCAAATAACCCTGAAAAGATATTGTGCGTGTCGTTTGATTGGTGTTCGTGAGTGGTTTTTTGTGTAAGGTTTTTCCGATCGTGAGTTTTATAAACTCTTAGAGATGATTATTTGTGAGGGTTCTTTGATCGGTTCTTCGATTTGTTTACCGAGTGTTTGTGTGTGATTTGATCTATAGATCGAGAGAGATCGTTAAAGATCTTTAACATTTGTACGACGGCGGCAGAAGTGGTGGTCGAAGATGGGTCGATTTGTTTACCGAGGGTTCTTTGATCGGTTCTTCGAAAATGGTGGTCGAAGATGTGGTGGTAGTGCGTGTGGGTGGCGGTGTAGTGTTAATGGTGGCGGTGGGTAGCGTACGATGGCGGCAGAAGTGATCGTGAGTTTTATAAACTGTTAGTGTATTTGTGTTTTTGTTTATGTATTTGTGTTTGTGTATTTGTGCTTGTGTGTTTGTGTTTGTGTATTTGTGTAGTAGGACTAACGATGCAAAAAATATGAATAACGGTGCCAAAAATACTAACGGAGGGACTAACGGGCAAATAATATTTATACACTTAACGGTCAAACTAACGGCACATCCAAAATAGGGACTAAAAGAGTGCAATGTTTCAAAAATAGGTATCTCTGGCGTAATTAAAACGAAATAAAGACTAAACATGAAATCCGTGTAAACCACAGGGACCATCCGTGTAATTTTTTCTTAAAATTAATTATATGTCAAACAAACTAAGATTTTATCTAGCAATTCAAACTCAGAGTTTGAGCTTGACTCTTATCAAGCTCGAGCTCGAACCCGACGAACTAGCTTGAAACACATAACGAGCCGAGATCGAGCATTCTATAGCTTGGGCTTTTATCGAGCTTTTCGAGTGTAACACCCCCAAAATATCGCAGCGGAATGTAATATTATTGAGGTGCTACTTATTAGTACAACAGTAATAACCATAGAAAACAACTCTAAATGAGATGTTTTTAAAAGTTTATCATTCGATCAAAATAAAACATCAGAGTTACAAGAGGTCCCAAGTAGTTTTTAGAATACATAATACGTAAACATCAAAGTTTTTAAGAGTTTATCGAATGATAACAAATTGCAAGCCATCAAAACATTCTCCGTGCGACTCCATGCTTGCCAAATACCTTAAGGACCTGAGATAAAACATGCTAAAAAATCAACACAAAGGTTGAGTGAAATTCACATGTTTATAAATAAATAATGGACAACAAGATATCAGAGTTAAAATAATAATTGCAACGAATACAATTATGGGTAAATAATAATTATTGCTCTAAGCTCATGACACGCAAACTGACTGAAGGTTCATAGAATGAACCAATGCCCTGAAAGGTAAATTGCCATTTTACCTAAATTTCAAATATAGTGCGTTTGTGGCATCTTATCTGATCACACAAACGAGATTTGTCAATCCCAATAAGCCTATTCACAATATTCGCGTTCACATGGAAATGATTAATGGTTCATGATATAGTTAGTGACTTATTTTGGCAATATCAGTACTTTAGCAATAATATTTTCAAGTAAGCATACAGTTTAAAGCACTTATGTCCAAATTGTAAAATATCATCTATCTCCCCCAATGGGTTTATAAACAGTTTAAAGATTTAAAGTGAGGCTATTAACTCACCGAAAGTCAAGTGAACAATCAAAGTAAATGTAGTGATGAATAAACCGCAAGTGTTCTACGAGCAACCTAGACATATACGCGTGTCTCAGATTCTAAAATAATAAGGTAAGTATGTCTATATGCCCTATAGATTATTATTTCAATTATGTTTGCTACATAATATATATAAATAAATGTCAACACAAGTCATAAGGGATCGATTAAATCCAAAGGGTTCAAATTAAGTAAAAAATGTTCAAATTACTTCAAAAGTTCAAATTAAGTCAAAGAGTTTAAAATATATTAAATGGTTCAAAATCAAATTTAAGGGTTTCATTTTTTATAAGTTAATAACTTTTTACACATTTTAAGTCCAAAGCTGTTAGAAATTTTATAAACATGTTTATCTTCAAAATTTTATTACTCGCAAACCGTAAGTCGAAAAATTATGATTTTTATATCCCCAGAAAGGTATTTGAGTGTACTAAATAGATTTGTGGGTCCCACTGAGTCAAAAATTACCTAACATTAGTGAAATTACCCATTTACCCTTAACTACCCAATTCTGATTTTAACAGCATCACAACAGTCCCGGGAAAAATGCGATATCTAGAGTTCTAAAAGCCCGTTTAACCCCATTTTTGCGGCCACGTTTAAGTTAAGATGTTAAATACCACTTCCATTCTTTGAGAAACAGTTGGTTATACTAAAAAAAATGAATTTTATAGGTTACAAATCTGTTACTCAGAATATGACATGTTTCACGAAAACATTTTTAGTTTAATCATCGGGTATCGTCACGGGATGCACCACTCAGAAAAATGACCACAATACATAGATCTATAACCACATATTTTTAGTTAAGGTCCAAAGTCCACTGATTAAATCAGTTTATTTCGTTTTTACCCCTGGCCAAAAAATAGTTTTTAATGACAAGTCCTTATTAGGTTTTCTAGTGTTCTAAAGCATGTACCAAGCCTAACCAAACATAATAAACTTATGAGACATATAATATACATAATTTAACATATAATCACAGTAGCAAAAGAAAAGTGTGAGTGATTGATTCCTTACAATGGTTGATGAACAATAAAAATTACAAGAAAGAAGGACCCTAAACCTATGATTACCAACAAAACATGCACCCGTTACTTCCAATCTTTTACCCAACCAAATAACCCTTAATTACCTTGATCCACCCTTGAAAACACTTTATAATCTCAGCACTTTTACACCTTATTAAACCCTTGCAAGAACTTCTAATATAATCCAATTTGATGAGATTTATGTGTTGTTTGAGTCTAATAAAGCAAGAACAAGACTAGGGCTTCAAGATCTTTAATCTATGATCAATAATTTATTGAAAATTTAGATGAAATTGGTGATTGGAGCTGAGAATGGGTCGTTCATAATGTGGAGAAAACAAGAGAGAAGAAAAATTTTATCATAGATTTGCATGTGTAAAAGTGAAGTGATGAGTTTGGTGTATGAGTAGTATCACACTTGTCTCATACATGAGACAAGTGTCCTTGGTGTAAGATGGAGGTGGCACAAGGAGGTGTTATGTGGAAAAAATTTATAAATCTAGCATTATAAGATAGTTTAGTAATTAGAGGGTATAGTTTGATCTTGGTAATTGCTAATGTAACGTTTTTTAAGACACGAAAATTAAAATCGGATAACATAAAAATATAAAACTTACAAAAATGTTAAAACTTGACAATAAAACATATTTTGATATTTTAGGTGATCCTTGAGCTTGTTGGGTGATTACTTGATGTTTAAAAATTGAAACCACGCAAAACGCGAAATGTACAAGGTTTAACTAAAATGCAAAAAGTAAAAATGGGAAATTTAATTTGTGATTGTAAGGAATCAAAATGAATAAAAATATGTCTACTGAGTATTATCAAGTGTCGGTTTAAGTTATATGTACGTTTAACGACGTACACGGAAATACCTATCTAGTTACTCGCAAGAGTAAATTTAATTAAAAATAAAAATAATAAGTAAATTAAATAGTTAAATAATGACCTCAAAATTGTGAATTATTACAGTACCTAATCCTTAAAGGGAATCCCGTCCCGGGATTCAGTTCGAGTTAGATGTCGAAGTTGTGTTAGTGAAAAGGTGTGGATATTTCTGACGCATCTGGTCTACTCTTTCCAAAGTGTATTCCGGTCCTCGTCGAGAGTTCCAATGAACTTTGGCATTAGGAATACGGCTCTGCTTGAGCATTCAAGAGTCTGTGCGGGAAAGTTTGAATTTATGTTCATGGCGAAAGCTCGAACCCGTAGTGGCTTAATCCGTTCCTTTCGGATCAGGGCGTCAGCTACTACGTTTGCTTTTTCCCAGTGATAACGAGTTTCGTAGTCGTAGTCACTTAGCAGCTCTAGTCATCGACGTTGTCTTATGTTTAATTCCTTCTGATCAAGAATATGCTGAAGACTCTTGTGATTCGTAAATACAGTACGCTCTATATCGTATAAATAGTGCCCCCAAATCTTGAGTGTAAAGATTACAACTCCTAATTCTAATTCATGGGTCGTGTAGTTCTCTTCGTGAGTCTTGAGCTATCGGGAGGCATAAGCTATAACCTTCTTCCTCTGCATCAATACAACACCTAATCCTTAATGCGAAAGGGTCATACTAAATTATAAAGTCTTTGGTTCCTTCTAACAGGGTAAAAATTGTGTGCACCACAAAGCTTATGCTTTAATGGTTGAAAAGGCTTCTTCTTCTTTATGAACAACACCGGAGTTTCTTATGGTGATGAGCTTCGTCAAATAAACCCTTTATTTGAAAGTTCTTGCAGTTGATCGGATAATGTTTGCATGATACGTATATAGTCATACCGATGATGACGTCAAAATTTTCTAAGTTTGGTCAGTATTAAATCAGTATCGAACGGGTGGTCTACTTAGTTAAGGGTGCAGCCTCGTAAAACATTGTCAGTGTTAACTATTTCCCATTATCTAAAACAACATCATACTTAATGTCTAAAATGGTTGGTGTGATGAAGTCTGATCCGTCAGTTTGAGGTAAAGAATAAGGTTGATATGAACATGGTATGGTTGTGGTAAGAGTCTACTTAGTTTATGTGCTTACTAATACGTATGCTTGTGACATGAACTTGTTTATACGCACAACAAAATTTGCTTTTTAGGGATATAAGTAAAAGAACGTTTTTAACAAGATTTATAGATAACTACTCCCAGCATAACATGATCTTTCCTGAATTAGACATAGGTGATCAGGCTATGTGTAATTGAGGCTTAATGATGCAATGCTCGGCTTAGTCAATTAATTTTTATGGTCCTTAAAGTTAATTAGTATTAATCATACTGTTTATAAAATAGTATTCCAAATAGTTGATATTGTAGCGAAACAGTTTATGTGATTATGTCAAAGTAGTTTATAGGAGAATGGCAAAAATGATTTTATGATAACAGAACAGTTTATGAGGTAATAGCAATTCAGCGTATTAGTTTATAAAATAGTGGTAGAGTAGTTTGTAAGAAAGTAACAAATTGGTTTATGGAATGGTGACAAACAACGTATAAGATAGTAGTAATTTAGGTTAGTAGTTTATAAGGTAATAGTAAAGTAATTCATATGAGAGTAGCAAATCGGTTTATAATATGGTGAAAAAATAGTTTAAAAGTTAACAATAACATTGGTTACAAAATGGTAGTGAAATAGAAAGTGTAACGAACGGAAATTGTTACAACATGTTGATAATAAAAGTGATAGATAGTCATGATTTAAGTAAATCCCACAACTCGGGATAAACATACACAAAATACAACGAAGTTCATGAAGAAGTACTAGTGTTATTCCCTTATGGGATACAACTTAAGAGGGCCTAGGCTTAGGTCTTATTATGCAAGGCAGGAGAATTCCTTCTCTAAACATCATCATTTCGTAACGTCTTTATTAGCTTTGGTGGGCTTTTCCTTCTTTATTATGGTTCTTCAGTGCTGGACATTTATTCTTGTAGTGTCCCTTTTCTCCGCATCCTAAGCAAGTAACCACTGGTTGTAAGTTGCTTCCATTAGCAGGGCCTATTTTTCTGTAGTCTTTAACTTGGTGTCCTACCTTCTGGAAATTCTTGCACTTAAGAGTGCAAGGGCCTGTGTGATGCAGCTTGCATCGATCATAAAATGGGTAGTTTCCACCTCTACCTTCAGCCGGGGCAGCAACATAAGCTCTAGTAATCTCCTTCCTTCTATTCTGTTGATTATGGTGATGGTTGTCACGGTTTTGGTTGTTATTCTGGTTGTGAGGGTTGATGTTTCTTTTGTTGTCATCCCACTTACGCTTGTTGTCATTGTTGTTATCTCTCTGAACAGTCCCGTTTTTGATCACCTAGTCCAGAAGTCGTTGTGCTATATTGATAGCTTCATCAAGTGTTTGAGGGTTGTATGATGTCACATTCCCCTCGATGCTCGGTGGTAATCCTCCAATAAAGTTCTCCAACGGTGTCTCATCATCCGGAACCTTGTGGGAGCACAAAACTCTCAGCTCTTGAAATCGGCGAACATAGGTCGCAAGATCATTTCCTTTCACAGCAAGATAGTAAAACTCAGTTTCCAACTTCTTTATATCACTTCGGGAACAGTACTTCTTAACCATTTCCTTTTTGAATTCCTCCCACGGGGTACTGTAAGCTTTCTCAAGTCCAACTTGCTGAGCATAAGAATTCCACCATGACAAAAGCATGTTCCTCAAGTGTACCCGTTGCATACTTCACCTTACAATCTTTAGAATAGTTGCTTCGCAGGAACACGGACTCCATCTTCTCAAACCATTAAGTCAAGCCAACTGCTCCTTCAGTTCCTTTAAAAGCGATGAGTTTGCAATTCATAAATTCTTTATAACTGCAACCTTGTACCGATGCACCTCCTGCACCTCCCGTGGTACCAGGTCGATTCTGCTCATATGCCACCATAGCTGCGGCCACACGCTCGGTTATGATTCGCTCCATATCATCTCCGTTTGACATGGTTCTATCAATCATTACAAGTGTACAACACAATGAGTATTTGATCAATGTAAAAGAATCACACACAATAAATGATACAATAATAGCATCATAGGGCAACATAAATTTTAAATAGTACTATCACCATCATACATAATAGATTTAATACTTGTTACTCTGTCTTACAAGATTTGCAAAACTAATACATGCTTCTTAGAAAATCTACCAACTGAGACTACTCAGTTTAGTAAGTACAAAAGTAAAGACTACAACGATACAAATCTACTGCATATCAGATGATCTCTGTGTCTCTCTCTGGCTGGCATCTCCATAAGTGGCTAAAACATCAATGCTCTCATTAGGACGAAACTCCCTAAACCACCTCTGATGCATCTCCTGTTGCATGGCAAACATCTTTGCTTGCATAACACATAGTTCGTGCACAAAACTGTGTCGATCAATCAAAACATGCTCAGCTCGCATGTCCATCACCACTTGGGATCGCTCCATCCTAATCAACCTCCTATCCAAGTACTCTGAACCAGTTACCAGACCCATCACTGTCATCTCTGTATGGTCCAATCTCGCCTCAAAGAAGCTCATGTCTAAAGCCAACGACTCAATGCGTCGACGATTACCCGTGGCCAGTCTCTGGACCGAAGTAACCTCAGATCGGCGTTCACCCAAACATCGGCTCATAGACATATAACGGCCCTGAAGTCTGTCGGTATTCTGTCGTAGACGACTCAACTCATACATAAAAGCGGATGGTGTAACTCGAGGGGTCGATGAAGATTCACCTATCTCAAAAGTGGAGTGTGGGTTAGAAGTCCCATCAGAAGTGATAGCATGAGCAAAAGCAGCTGATGTGTCAGATTCGTAAGAAATGTATGACAGTAGTGCTGATGGAGGTAGAGGGAAGGCCTCATGCTCTTCTTCCTCATCATCAATGTCCGTCCCGAGGTCTTCCTTGTCCTCAGGGTGGAAGGCCTCATCAGGGTCAAATCCCTGTTTGGGAGCGGGTGGTGCAAGGTCGTGAATCTCTGGCATGGGATCGAGTAAGTGAACTGGGGAAGCTGGTACTGACTTAATGCCCTGCAATTGGCATATGAGGTCAAAATTAGTAAAAAAGTTTATATAAATAATCTTTTATATAAAGAAATGGTGATCGTAAGCAAATTAAGTATATATAAATGTCCTTTTTATAAATACGTGTGTATATAAATATTATTTATATAGACAAGTGTAATAGTGTATAGAATAAGTGTTCGGGAAGTGTAAGCGCACGGAGAGTGTAAGGCAATGCAAAGTGAAATGGTTAAAATATAAGGAGCGGTTATAGTCTAGGTCTAAAAATGCGACCTGGTTCTCTATAACCATGGCTCTGGTACCAATCTGTAACACCCCCAAAATATTGCAACGGAATGTAACATCATTGGGGTGCTACTTATTAGTACAACAATCATAATCATAGAAAACGACTCTAAATGAGACATTTTTAAACGTTTATCATTCGATCAAAATAAAACATCAGAGTTATAAGAGGTCCCAAGTAGTTTTAGAATACATAATACGTAAACATAAAAGTTTTTAAGAGTTTATCGAATGATAACAAAATGAAAGCCATCAAAACATTCTCCGTGCGACTCCATGCTTGCCAAATACCTTAAGGACTTGAGATAAAACATTCTAAAAAGTCAACACAAAGGTTGAGTGAAATTCACATGTTTATAAATAAATAATGGACCACAAGATTTCAGAGTTAAAATAATAATTGCAACGAATACAATTATAAGTAAATAATAATTATTGCTCTAAGCTCATGACACGCAAGCTGACTGAAGGTTCATAGAATGAACAAAGCCCTGAAAGGTAAATTGCCATTTTACCTAAATTTCAAATATAGTGCGTTTGTGGCATCTTATCTGATCACACAAACGGGATTCGTCAATCCCAATAGGCCTATTCACAATATTCGCGTTCACATGGAAATGATTAATGGTTCATGATACAGTTAGAGACTTATTTTGGCAATATCGGTACTTTAGCAATAATATTTTCAAGTAAGCATATAGTTTAAAGCACGTGTGTCCAAATTGTAAAATAACATGTATCTCCCCCAATGGGTTTATAAATAGTTTAAAGAGTTAAAGTGGGGCTATGAACTCACCGAAAGCCAAGTGAACAATCAAAGTGAATGTAGTGATGAATAAACCGCAAGTGTTCTACGACCAACCTACACTTATACGCGTGTCTCAGATTCTAAAATAATAAGGTAAGTATGTCTATATGCCTTATAAATTATTATTTCAATTATGCTTGATACATAATATATATATAAATAAGTGTCAAGACAAGTCATAAGGGTTCGATTAAGTCTAAGGGTTCAAATTAAGTCAAAAGGGTTCAAATTACTTCAAAAGTTCAAATTAAGTCAAAGAGTTTAAAATATATTAAATGGTTCAAAATCAAATTTAAGGGTTCCATATTTATAAGTTAATAACTTTTTACACATTTTAAGTCCAAAGCTGTTAGAAATTTTATAAACATGTTTATCTTCAAAATTTTATTACTCGCAAACCGTAAGTCAAAAAATTATGATCTTTATATCCCCAGAAAGGTATTTGAGCGTACTAAATAGATTTGTGGGTACCACTGAGTCAAAAGTTACCTAACAGTAGTGAAATTACCCATTTACCCTTAACTACTCAGTTCTGATTTTAACAGCATCACAACAGTCCCGGGAAAAATGCGATATCTAGAGTTCTACAAGCCCGTTTAACCCCATTTTTGCGGCCACGTTTAAGTTAAGATGTTAGCTACCGCTTTCATTCTTTGAGAAACAGTTGGTTATACCAAAAAAAATGATTTTTATAGGTTACAAATCTGTTACTCAGAATATGACATGTTTCACGAAAACATTTTTAGTTTAATCTTCGGGTGTCGTCACAGGATGCAAGAACCGGAAAAATGATAACAATACATAGATCTATAACCACATATTTTAGTTAAGGTCTAAAGTCCACTGATTAAATCAGTTTATTCCATTTTTACCCCTGTCCAGAAAATAGTTTTGCTTGACAAGTCCTTATTAGGTTTTCTAGTGTTCTAAAGCATGTACCAAGCCTAACCAAGCATAATAAACTTATGAGTTATGAGACATATAATATACATACTTTAACATATAATCACAGTAGCAAAAAAAAAGTGTGAGTGATTGATTCCTTACAATGGTTGATGAACAAGAAAAATTACAAGAAACAAGGACACTAAACCTATGATTACCAACAAAACTTGCACCCTTTACTTCCAATATTTTACCCAACCAAATAACCCTTAATAACCTTGATTTACCCTTGAAAACACTTTATAATCTCAGCACTTTTACACCTTATTAAACCCTTGCAAGAACTTCTAATATAATCCAAGATTTGATGATATTTATGTGTTGTTTGAGTGTAATAAATCAAGAACAAGACTAGGGCTTCAAGATCTTTAATCCATGATCTATAATTTAGTGAAAATTTAGATGAAATTGGTGATTGGAGCTGAGAATGGGTCGTTCATAATGTGGAGAAAACAAGAGAGATTTTTTTTTTTTTTTTTTTTTTTTTTTTTTTTTTTTTTTTATTATCATAGATTTGCGTGTGTAAAAGTGAAGTGATGTGTTTGGTGTATGAGTAGTATCACACTTGTCTCATACATGAGACAAGTGTCCTTGGTGTAAGATGGAGGTGGCACAAGGAGGTGCTATGTGGAAGATTTTTATAAATCTTGCATTATAATGATAGTTTAGTAATTAGTATAGTTTGATCCCGGTAATTGCTAATGTAACGTTTTTAGGAATAAAAATATTCATATGAAGACTCGGTCACCCCGTGAACTCATTAGCATTGAATAGCTCGTAGGATAATATTAGTAAGTTAATATAGTTTAGTTATTATAGAACTCTTGGAGTGGGTCGGGTCTTTACCCACTGTCAGCTCACTCCACAGCCCACTCGGGGCACAAATATTAGCACTATAAATACCCCTCTCCACCTAGGGAGAGGGTTGGAACTTCTTATCATTTTCACATAATACAACATCTCTTTCTCTCTCTAGTTCCCAACTCACTTTCTCTCTCTAAAACCTCTTTATTCTATTCGGCCCAAATCTCATCTTATGTGTGTTTATGTGTTATGAATATGCTACAAATGGTATCAAGAGCCATGGTTAGGTTCTAGTTATTGCATATTCACGATTGGTGTTGAGATCTTGGCACTTTTGTGTTACTTTTGTGGGTCGTTTAGTTTAGTCAAGAAAATCACGATTTGTGCTTTATTTGTGGTTTAATTTGTTAAAAACTTGTACTTTCATGTTCACAAAACTGTTTTACATCTTCCTTGATAATATACAACATTGTTAGTGTTAGTTAGTGGAAGATTTGAAGAGTTTCTTGGCTGCGGTTTGACTTTCGGAAGGGTTTTCTTCGCTGCGGTTTGTCTTTCGGTAAAGGATTTCTGGTTGCGGTTTGAGTTATTTGGGAAATTGTTGGTTGCGGTTTGCCAAAAACTTCTGACTGCGGTTTGGAGTTTATCCATATTGGGAAACACGACAAAAAGGACTGATAGTGACGTTTTTGTCCTTTGCTGCTGCAGTTTGTGGACTTTGTCTGTTTGCGGTTTGTCGGTTAGTGTCTGCGGTTTGAATTCAGGTGTTGCGGTTTGACTGTTTGCGGTTTGACTCGTTGCGGTTTGACTCTTTGCGGTTTGACTCGTTGCGGTTTGACTCTTTGCGGTTTGACTCTTTGCGGTTTAACTCTCTGCGGTTTGACTCATTGTGGTTTGACTCATTGCGGTTTGAGTCTTGCGGTTTAGTATTCTAATTCTGCGGTTTGACCATTGCGGTTTGTCTAGTATTTCTGCGGTTTGAGTCTTGCGGTTTAGTATTCTGATTCTGCGGTTTGACCATTGCGGTTTGTCTTGTGTTGCTGCGGTTTGGGTATTGCGGTTTAGTAGTTTATTGTTGCGGTTTGACAGTTGTGGTTTGCTGACTAGGATTGCGGTTTGAGTGCTACGGTTTGATACTAAACTAATACTTTTAACTGTGATTTGACTCAAGTAATCAAATAACGGTTTATTCTTGATTTTTGTAAAATCCCACGAAAGAACTTATTTCTCGGTTTAAATCAAAGAATTATAAAATCCCGTTCACTTCAACATCATGACGAGCACAACTTCTGATGACATTCAAGCTGCCGGGTCCGACACCCGTCCTCCTATGCTTGATAGGACAGACTATGAATCATGGGCACAACGAATACGGCTTTACTGCTTGGGCAAAGAAAATGGATTTAACATTCTTAAATCCATTGATGAAGGACCATTTCAGATGGGCACCACCAGAGATGCTGTTACTACCGGTGAAGACGGAACTGTAACTTTTGGAATCGACAGGCCTCGAACTTACAATGATCTTAATGAGGAAGAAAAGAAGAGGTATGATGCAGACATTAGAGCCTCCAACATTGTCATTCAAGGTTTGCCCAAAGATGTTTACAAACTCATCAATTTCAACACTGAAGCAAAAGCAGTTTGGGACAATGTCAAAATGCTTCTGGCTAGATCAGAACTCACAAAAGAAGATCGTGAGTCACAGCTATATGATGAGTTTGAGCATTTCAAGATGAACCCGGGTGAGAACATCACAGACTATTATGTGAGATTTCATAAGTTGGTGAACGATATGAGAATCATCAGGATGTCAATGCCAAATATCCAACTCCACTCAAAGTTTGTGAACAACATGACACCAGAATGGGACAGATTTGTTACTGCAGTGAAACTCAACAAAGGATTAAGAGATACAAACTATGAACAGTTGTATGCCTACCTGCAACAACATGAAAAGCATGCTGCTTATGACCGTCTGTTGAGAGAAAAACTTAATCCAACTGCACCGAATGATCCACTTGCATTTGTTGCAAATGTTCAACCAATCAACCAATCTTCATCTGATCAAGCTTATCATCATCCCTACTCATCACCATCTGCTATGAATCCACAACTGGTGTAACACCCCCGTTTTCGATATTCGCAGCGGAAATATAAGTTGGGGGGGGGGGTTACTAAACAGTTCACAGTCATGATGATAGAAAACGACTCGAAAATGAAACGTTTTAGATAAAATTGTTATCATTCATTTATATCAGAGTTACAATATGCAGGTCCCAGCAGGAGTTTCCAAAATACATTAATAAAATATGTTATTTATTGAATGATAACATAAACAGTCCATAGCCAATCCCGTGCCAATCCATGCTTCCAATAACCTCAGAATACATGCTAAAACGTCAACACAAAGGTTGAGTGAATTCATAAAGTTTCGTAAATGAAAATGTTTCATTTATTCAAAAATATGTTGGTTCCAGTTATTCAGAAATAAGCCAGTTTCTGTTGTCAAAAATACGTTGTTCAATTATTCAGAAATACGTTGGTCCAGTTATTAGAAATACGTTGTTCAGTTGTTCAGAAATACGTTTGTCTAGCTATTCAGAAATACGTTGTTTAGTTCAGTTGGAAATCATTTAAACACAAGATTAAATGTAATAATTGCCATACATACAATTATTATTAGGGAAAGATGTATTTTATTGCACTAAGTCTCATGAAACGCAAAACATTAACAGAACATCAACAGTCATGAGCTAATGATATAATAATTACCCCATAATTAAATGTAGGTAACCTTACCCCCGGGTAGGAGATAGCCACATCTCTTTATTCATCTCAAATATAATGCTTTGGGTTACGTTACGGTAACGCAAAGGGGTTGTCAGCCCAATAGATCTATCAACAATATTCGCGCTCACCCTAAGTTACGGGTGATTAGAGGTTCATGATGGGAGGACTTTTGGCTTAATTAAACTTAGCTTAAGGCAATAAAATAAGAGTAACGTTGGGAAATTACTTGTGTTTAATATGGGAAAAAGTCCATTAGTGATTCATAAATCATATAAAGCAAACAATGTTTGTAAATGTTATGAGCATGTATCTCCCCCAAAAATTCATTCATAACATATAAAAGTAGGGGTTATGAACTCACCTTAGCAATCTGGATGGAAAACAAAGTGACAGAAAGTTGATAAATGTCTCCGGACAAGTAACCTGGGTTGTTATGCCAATATTTAGTAATCATTTCCGATGATTATATGTTTATTTCGTTTTGTTCTGTAATACTTTGGTTAATAGTTAAATGCTTAATTGAGCCAATATGTAGTTTCAAAAGTAAGATTTTATCTTATCTTTTATCTGTAAGTTTCGGTTTGGTTTATTCGTTAAATATATATCTTTTGTTTATTCGTTAATAAAATAAATGTTTCACGTTAGTATTAAATCGGAAAATGAAAATAGAATGATAAAATTATTAGTTAGGAAAAGTTACACTTTAATCCCTAAGGTTTGGCCAAATGACAGTTTATACCCTCGACTTTGGAAAATGACAGTTTTCTATCCTTTAGTTTGGAAAATAACATTTTCTACCCTGTTCATTTGTTATTTGCAAAAATGACCCTTGATAATAAATATTGACAAAATTAGCCCAAAATAAACTTTTATTACTTTAAAAACAAAACACATGAAATAAATGATTTTAGCTAGAGTTTTGGATTCGAAATTCTTAACGTGTACTAGATGATTTTTCGTGTTCTTGGTTTCTATAAAAAGACAGCTAGGTCGTCTTTAAAATAAGCCAAATTTCATAATTTGTGACAATCATTTGGTGTTCGAAAAATAGTTCAAAAGTTAGTTAGTCGAACAAGTTTTAATTCAAAATTGGAAATTGGTTTTTAAGCTAGCGATAGACCAACCTTTGGACGCGAATATCTTTTAAACCACTCGATGGTTTTTCAAACTTTTTCTTTCTAAATTAAGTTCACTATATGCACTTTAGTATGCCATAAATTCAAAATTTATAGAGATCAAATCGAGGTTGAAAACTTGGTTCAAAGTAGGACTGTGGGTCGATATTTTTGAAAAAGAAAGAACTGGAAATATTGCTTTCCACTTGTAGCGATATTGAACAATTTTCAAGGCTCGATATCTCACTGAATACTTGGCCATTTTTATCGATTCTTGTTTCTAAATTTTGTTTGTTGGGTGAACTATACCTATGCCAAAATTCAGAATTTAATAGGGTCGTTTGAGTGTTGGTTTTCAGGTCAGAACTTAGGCTGTGGGGTTGATTTTGACTCGACAAAATCACAGTAATTTAGCCCGATTGGGATTTTTAGTTTTTAAAATATTATTAACCAACTTTTTACAAATGATATGATATGTTTTAGCATATTTAACATATATTTGATTTGTTTAAACAAAAATTCGAATACTATGGGTGTGTTAAGGTTCTTATCGAACAGACAGAGAAAAGGAAAACAAGAACAATTAATGTTTTTAACTATGTTTTATTCTAGTGATTATTAAGTGATGTTTATATAGTGTTTTTAAGTATATGACATAAATAAAAGCTGAATTAAAATAGGTTGATAGAACTTACTTAGTATAGGGTTCGACTAGGGTTTTATGATTCGGATAGGTTGGTTTCTTGAGCACAATGGATTCCTCCTCTTCTAGGCTTCTTAGAACTTTATTACAAGTGTATGTTGAGGCTGTGTTCAGTAAAGAAATGGGATGGATGTTGGTTTGTGTTGGGTTCGAATAGATGTGTGTTTAAAAGTGAGGTTGTGTTGTTTATTTATAGGAAGAGGATTAGGGTTTGTTAGAGCTGAGATAAGGAGACAAAGTGAGGGAGCAATAGCTGACAGAAAATGAAGAAAACATGCCACTTGGATAGGAGGAGGGGGAAGATGGAAAGGAGATTATGTGGCCGGTTTTGGTTCATGGGTTTAAACTACCAATGGTGAGGGTTCTTGCATATGAAGTAGGACAAGTGTATAGGTTTAGTGAAGAGAAGAGAGGAGAGGGCATACAAGTGTGTTTAGGCTAGGTACAATGTATTGTATGTAGATATTATTTAGTAATAACTTAGTTAGGTTTTTAAGTTGGGATCGAACCAAATTTTGGAGAGAAGGGGCGAATGATGCCTAGGAGGGTAGTACAATGAGCTTTAGTGAGTTGTAACTAGGGTTTAGGAATATTGGTTAGGCTAGTTCAAGAGTTTATGTATTTAGAAAATTATTTAAGTTGTTATTCATGAACCGAATTATACATAAATGGAGAGAAAAATAATTTATTCTTTGAGGAGTTGTAAATCATGCTTAGTAGAGTTGTACTAAATTTTAGAATATGTGAAAAATATGTTTTTAATAGTTTAGTAAATTATAGAATTTATTTGTTAAGTTTTATTAAGTTAAAAGGGTAAATAAATAGGATTTATAGTTTTTGTGCATTAGGCACTTGTACTTTGGGCTAAAAGACTTGTAAAAATATTTAAGGAGTTTAGGAAAAATAATTTATAAAAGTTATGCATGAATGGTTTGTAATTTGTGCTTTAAAAATAATATAAATAGGATTTTAATAAAGATTTTGTAAATAAATGATTTCATGCATAAAGGGCTTGTACTCTAGCTTAAATAACTTGTAAACTTAATATTTTATAAGAATATTGTATACATAAATTAGGGTTTGTGAAAGGAATACATAAAATCACAGTTATGTGAAATTAGGGTTTTATCGGGAACAAAAATAGAATTATAGTTTCTGGTGCTTTAGTAACTTGTACATTAACTCCGATGAGTTTTATTTTTATGTTCTGAGATTTAGTTGTTCATATTTGGTATTGTGATGATTTTAGGGTTTCCCAGAAACTCTATATAGATAGTGAATGTTTTGTGTATACGTTTGTTAAGGAATTATCGTAAAATGGTAAATGGTATTTTGTAATGTTTTCATATAATGATGTTTATGTAATAAACATTAGGTTTGTTGGGAAGGTCTGTGTGGGAGCACGTTTATCAAGGATGTGAGCTACGTCACATAAGATAGGAGATACAATCATAAAAAAAAATTATCCGTGGAAAAAGGATAATAATTCTGTAAAGTAAATAGGAAATTTTACTAGTGGTTACAGTATCCCCCCGTTGAAGGGAATCTCGTCCCGTGATTCGGCCTATGTTGGTTGGAAAGTTGGAAAAAATGATGAATAGGGATAGCTAGGTTCAGATTTCTGACCTGTTCCGATAGGGAATGCGATAAAGGAAAATCGCACAACGATTTGGTTGGGATAAGAGTTTGATATGCTTAAAATGCCTCAAGTTAAAAAAATAATATTACTTAAAATATTATCTTATTCTTGGGTCTGATTTCGGATAATGTCGTTTCACTGTTGATCCTTGGTTCTCCGTTTAATACCTAAGGATCGAGGTTTGGTCAGTTTCATCTCTACTAGATGAACTAAATTTGAACGTTTTGCCACCTGATGAGTCACTGTGCAACGGTCAGATTTAAAGTGGGTGAATAGTGATTCCAACGTTCGAAATAACGGCTAAATTTTCACCTATAAATACCTCATTTCTAATCCTCATTCTTTCATCACAAATTTCCTTTCTAAAAACCTCAAAATGCCGCACCTTGTCACATTCTTAGCGATTGTGTACGTGGTCCTTGCGGTTTCTTATTTGGCTTACGTCCCCAGCGAAGATCATGCTTTCCTAGTTTGCGTTCTTGCAATCGTTATGCCTATCGTGGTCTTTGCTATCGTAGTCGACAAGATATGGGGGTAAGGTTTGTTTTTCTAAGTAATCTTTCAAAAATTTATTATTTATTCTTATGCCTAGTTTTTATTCCCGTAGGATAATCAAGGTCGTTCATCCTGTCGTGGCTCTAGCTATTGTGTTGTTGGTGGCTATCCTCATATTCATGACGGGTCAACCTTTCGAAGAATCTATTCCTTATCTTGTAATCATTGTAACTTTAGTATTTCCATTCTTAATCATTTCACTATGTATGAACTTCCGAGGTTATGAATAAATCTTAGGGCTTTTCTATCCATAATGTTGTCAAATTCCTATCTTAGAAAGGATGGGTAGTAGATGTAGACTTTTGTTGTATCAATTTATAAACAATTTATTTTGTTTCAATAATTTGCTTTTGAATGAAAATTGGTAGTAGAAAATCTGAAAATATAACTGTTCCAATTCACTACATGATTCTTCCTAAATTATACATAGTTGATCAGGTTATGTATAATTGAGGACCAAATGATGTAATGTTTTGTTCAGTCACTGTGATATTTATTCTTTTTCAAAAAGTTTTAGATGGTGTTCAACGTTTTATTTCTGTAATATAGATTCATAAATACTTTTGAAAAGCATAGGAAAATTTTAGTCTACTCTACGGTGATGGGTTAAGGTTTCCTAAGGTATTAATGGGATAACCTCGAAATAATTCTTAGAGTTGGGCTATGGTTTTGCTAGATAACGTTTATGGATAGGATATGGGGAAATAAAATAGACATGAAAGCTAATCGAAGATTTAGATTATAATAGAATTGTTACGAGATAGAGATTTCATAAGATAGAAAGATAATTTATTTAGATTACATCCATCGTAACTAAAGTAGTTCTGAAAAGAAAATACAACTTAAAGGGTTCTAAACCTCAATTTATTCATTACTTCAGAGATATCAAACTTAAAGGTCATACTAGGACATAGATGAGATTCCTTAATAAGTTCTAGTTTTCTTCCGAATCAGTCTTAGTCTTCCAGTTGGGATTGAAGTTCGGGCATTGATTCTTATAATGTCCTTTTCCATTACATCCATAACAAGTCGCGGTTCGTAGTTTTGCTCTTATTGTCTTACAGTTTCCGGTCTGATGTCCTATTTCCTTGCATCTTCCACACTTGATGGAACAACTTCCATAATGATGTAACTTACATCGTTGACATAGAGGTCGTTTTCCACGATAAACAGCTTCATGAGTAAGATGCTCGTGATGGTGGCAGGCGGGGTAGTGAGTTGGGATAGTGGTTTCTATCTCATGATGTTTTCGCTTTTGGTTATTTTGTTCAATTCCTAGGGTATGGGTAATGGTAGGTTTAGTTGTTCCTTCTGAGCTTTTGTTATGAATTGGTCTACAACCCGTAAAACTTTTAGGGGTACAAGACACCTTCATCTTCTTCTTTCCCATAGCCTTCTTATTGCTTCCTAAGCGAGCCGTTGTAGTTACTTCGAGTACTGCTGTAATGAGGTTGATCACCAACTTCTGGATAACTTCGGGAGTCATTGGTGTGGTTGACATTGGCATAGTATTTTTCATTCTGACTTTCTTCCGGGTATGTCTGGTTAAATATCGTAGATAAATGATTAATTCTCGGTATAACTGCTAAGGAGTTAACTAATTCTCTTAGATTTCAGCAACTTTCTCTTCATTCATCAAGGTTCTCTTCCGAAATTTTATCTTATGGGGTTCTATGGTTATGATATGTCTGGATGAGAATAGCATGATATTAATAACTTGATCAATTGTTTTTACAAAAACAATTAATACAAGGTCTTTTATTAATATTGTAGGTAGTAGGTTTAGGATCTTTATCATAAGGGTTTAGTCCTCAAAATACCTTTATTGCTTAATGGGCTCTATGTTTAGTTAACTAGGTAAGTGACACTTATTGGGCTCTAGGTATAGTTTAGTTCGAAACCATTTGTTTATTAAGGATAACAAACAAAGGATAATAGTTTAGGGGAAGTCATTACATATATGCACAACATTATTGTAAGACATGATAGAAAAGAATTTATTCTCAGTAATAATATATATAACAAAAGGATAATTTTTATACATTTATTGATTGATTACAAACTCTGAAGATTTCAGGTTTATTGGAAAATACAGAAAATACCTAACCAAATACTATTTGGTACAGTAAACACAACATTGTTAATGTAACACCCGTTCCCCAGGTGTTGGGACCCCACCCTAGGTGGAATATGTTAAAGACTTAATGTGATTGGTTGGTCAACAAAGTTACGTGGAAGTCAAACCCGAAGGTCAAACTAACAGTCAAAGTATGACTAATGTAGTGATATAAAATATGATGTATAAACTAGAAGGGCCTAAGTTGTCAAGTGTTAATTATGTGTTATAAGTTAGTTGTGGCTAAAATAGGATAAAAGAGACTTGAGGGACCATTCTTGCCAAAAGCCCAAAGATCCACCTAACTAGTATTAACTAGCTTATTCTAGAGATTTCATGAATTATTGAGGGAGAAGTGAGAGGCCGGTTTTTAGAGAGAAGGAAAAAGAGAGGGAAAAACTAGTTATTGATCAAGGATGAAGAAGATGAAGATCTTATGTCCATAGCCTTCCTTAGTTATGATCTTATGCAAGTAAGTAATCTAGTATCTTGTTTTAGTGAAGTTGTAGATGAGTAGGAAAGTGGGATATCATCATATGATCTAGGTGTGATCATATGATGATTTGGTAAGAAAGATGATTTTGTTTAATGGGTTTTGTTAACCCTTGTTTATGTATTTGATTATTATGTTATTAGGTCTTGATTAGTTATGAAGGATGATGAGGATGATGGAAGATTGTGTTGTTGATGATGTTCTTGATGTTGTTTAGCTTGGACCAAGGTAAGTAAAATGATGATGGCATGTATTATATGGATGTCTAAAATGTATGTGTTATGTATGTTTTGTGGTTAGTGATAAGAGATTGGATATGTGCTTATGTGCTAGGATGAATATGATCTAAGTGGTGAATTTGGTTGTGATGGTATGTTGATGTTAGGTGGTTATGCAAGAATTAGAGAGTGGAGTAGCTAAGTAAGTGTTTGGAGATATGTGATGCTTATGTGTTTGATTGAAGTATAATGTTATGTGATTATCGTTTTACTTACTAAGCGTAAGCTTATTCTTTTAGTTGTTAATGTTTTGTAGGTTTATGTGCGACGGAAGGAAGTTTCATGGATTATAGCATAAGGATTTGGAAGTGATTTCGGAAGATAATAAGTAGTAGGAGCTAGGTAGAATACCGAGCTCGAGACAAGGTTGTACCCCCGAGAGTCTCTTTTATGAGTCGTTTATTGTGTGTCAAGGTCGGGTAACGGTTTGAGGGTCTAACGAGTCGTCAAGTGAGTTTTGAGTGCTTGTAGTGAATGTTTAAACGAGCGTTTGGTTTAGTTGTGTTTTTACCCATTTTGGGTGGTAAACGGGTCAAGTGTAGTTGGAACGTGTTGGTTATGATATAGTAATGAAGTTGGCCAAGTTTTGTGTAAAATGGAAGTGGTATAAGTGGTTTGATGTGAAAATTGGTCATAACGGGTTATTTTGCATAACCTGTCTAATTTGTAAAGTACCCCTTCGGGGTGTCGTAAGGTGAATGTTTTTGTATGAAAATGATTGTATTGATATACTAGAGGATTCTGGAAAGTTTCGTCAAGTTTCGAGTCCGGGAGGTCGGGTTTCTGAACGGGCTTCGCGAAACTGCATTTTTGAGACAGTAGGTTCTGAGCAGATTTTTGGGGTAGATACGGCGTATCTCCTTTTTGAGATACGGCGTATCATGAGATGAGGCGCATCTCCTTTTTGAGATACGGCGCATCTATTCAACAGTCCAGATTTGGTAATTGTAAAAATCATATCTTTTGATCCGTAAGTCGTCATGGGTCGTGCCACCTATCGTTTCGAAGCTAATTGAGTCTACTTTCATCTAAAAATAGTCTCAAGGTCTGAAAGTTTATAGATTTTTGTCAGTGGTCAAAAGAGTAAGCAGGTGTCCGTAAAAGTGAGTCGTTTCCGCGTAAAAAGTTTTAAATTTTGGTCTAAACGGGTACGGGGTGTAACAACTTGGTATCAGAGCTTCGGTTTAAGTGAATTAGGTTTCCACTATAGGTTGCCTAGACTTAAACCACTCGTAAACGCGTTAAGTTTAAGTTTAAGAAATGCGGCCAAATATTTTGTAAGTTATAGGATGTGAATGTTGAGTTTTGATATGAACTAGGTGATTGCTACATGAGTATAATGATGGGGACTTATAAGTGTGTTTTATGTGATATATGTAGTGGGAGACTTGACGTGTGAGTGATAGGATTACCGTGCACCTCGGGCTGTCTCGGTAATCATTACATGATTATGTGATTGTGTGCTATGGTAGTTTAGCGAGGGCGAATGGATGTAATAAGATGTGTGGTGGTTTATAGGAAATGTGACTAATAAGGAAAGTGCATGGCTTGTGAGATAGGGATGACCAAAGTATAGTCTTGTGAGTAATTATACTTAGTGTGATGATCATTAATGAGGTATTAGAGACGGGTTAGTGGAAAGTCAAATTATTAGGAGCGTGATTACGAATGTGTGGTAACGTTGAATGTGTGTGGTGAAGAAATGATATAAATTATTAAATAATAAATCCGTGATGAGCTTGGTTATGTTACAAAATGAGGAAAGGCGTAGGGATTGAGTAAATAATGAAATAGAGCGAAACTTCCTAAGTAATAATAGCGATAATGAGATGAACATGTGTGAAGCTAAGGTGTTGTCATGAAATAATTATATTACGGCTAAGGCGATTAGCTGTAATTATTAATAATGAATGAATGTGTTATAGTTGACGACCTATGTAAGGTCTACATGAAAAGGAAGCGAGTGAGACTAAACGAAGAGAGAAAAGATATGAGAATAAAAAAAATGTGAGGGATTATAAATGAAAGAAAGAATGAGAGGAGTGTGCATGAGATAAAGACGTTGTCTTGAAATTACCATATTACGGCTAAGGCGATTAGCTGTAATCACTATAATAAATGCATGAGTTTCGGTTGGTAAAATGTGAGAAGTCTAGATGTAAATGAGTCGAGTGGACTAAAATGTAAAGTAAGAATGTGAAGATGATTAATGAAGGCTAAGAATGCAAGAGGTAAAGTAAAGATGTGAAAATAACTAAAGCGGATTAAGAATGTAAGGAGTGTGTATGAGATAAAGGCGTTGTTATGAAATTATCATATTACTGCTAAGGCGATTAGCGGTAATTACTATAATAAACGAACGTAATAATGTATGTAAAATGTTAATAGCTTGGATCCAATGTTAAAATGTGAAAGTGGAAAAATGATGAATGTTAATGATCCTTCGGGATGAATGTTAAATGAGGTATCCCTCGGGATGACCAAGTAAAGGAATGTTAAGGAATCCTTCGGGATGAATGTTAAAGATCCTTCGGGATGAAAACGTATTGCCTTCACCGGCAAAGATTGCCTACATCCTTGGCATGTGTGAAGGTCCTTTCGGGGAAAATGTTAAAGTAAAGTGGATCCAAGCTAGAAAACGGAAGAGTTTAAATAACAAGTGAAAAATAAAATGAAAATGAAATAATAAAAGCTAGATTGGGAAATAGGAGTGATAGTTTATGTCGGGAGTACATAACCATGAGTTTATATTTCTTGATTTACATCGATTGGGACGCCTCTCCATGTAAATGAGGAATTATAAACAAGTGGGCTATGTGTTGCCGACACGACACGAGTAGGGTTAGAGAAGTAGAAAGCGGGAGTTTAGAGTTAGTTAGGAATTGTAAGGATTAAGATAGGAGGGTTAGAATTAGACCATGGCGTTTAGTTGAGACTTAGGAGAACCTTGATGGGAAGGAGAAATTGTAATGAGGATATAATGTGCTTTGCGGCATTGTGCAAAATATGATGAATGAAAGTAATGGAATGTGAACGTATTAGTCGAGTGTGATTATGTAAAGTCAAACAGCACGAGTTTCTTGAGTATTAAGTAGTCAAAGAATGATGGTAGAGGATAAGGCGAGTGAGAAGGTGATGTAACGGTAACAGAGTGGACTAGAATGATGACTAGTGGTAATAAGTAAGTTTTGTATTATGTAATATCTAAGCAAGAGTTGTGTGGTATAGAAGTAAGCGGGAGTAATGTGGATTAGGGCATGTGATATGTTGTAGTATGCATAGAATTGCAAGATCATTTAGATCGTTGCACTAAATAAACTAGGAGTTAAGGTGTTTGGAATGAGAGGAATTAAGTGACTAAGTGTAGGATAGTAAAGAACGACAGATTTCGGGGACGAAATCTAAATAAGGGGGATAGAATTGTAACACCCGTTCCCCAGGTGTTGGGACCCCACCCTAGGTGGAATATGTTAAAGACTTAATGTGATTGGTTGGTCAACAAATTTACGTGGAAGTCAAACCCGAAGGTCAAACTAACAGTCAAAGTATGACTAATGTAGTGATATAAAATATGATGTATAAACTAGAAGGGCCTAAGTTGTCAAGTGTTAATTATGTGTTATAAGTTAGTTGTGGCTAAAATAGGATAAAAGAGACTTGAGGGACCATTCTTGCCAAAAGCCCAAAGATCCACCTAACTAGTATTAACTAGCTTATTCTAGAGATTTCATGAATTATTGAGGGAGAAGTGAGAGGCCGGTTTTTAGAGAGAAGGAAAAAGAGAGGGAAAAACTAGTTATTGATCAAGGATGAAGAAGATGAAGATCTTATGTCCATAGCCTTCCTTAGTTATGATCTTATGCAAGTAAGTAATCTAGTATCTTGTTTTAGTGAAGTTGTAGATGAGTAGGAAAGTGGGATATCATCATATGATCTAGGTGTGATCATATGATGATTTGGTAAGAAAGATGATTTTGTTTAATGGGTTTTGTTAACCCTTGTTTATGTATTTGATTATTATGTTATTAGGTCTTGATTAGTTATGAAGGATGATGAGGATGATGGAAGATTGTGTTGTTGATGATGTTCTTGATGTTGTTTAGCTTGGACCAAGGTAAGTAAAATGATGATGGCATGTATTATATGGATGTCTAACATGTATGTGTTATGTATGTTTTGTGGTTAGTGATAAGAGATTGGATATGTGCTTATGTGCTAGGATGAATATGATCTAAGTGGTGAATTTGGTTGTGATGGTATGTTGATGTTAGGTGGTTGATGCGTGGTTTTGCAACCTTACAACAGGTTTTACCTCTCGAGGGATCTCAAGAGGCTTACAACCCCACCAGGCAGTGTACCTGACCGATGTAGTATAGTGTAGTGGTAAGTACGGGGGATTGATCGTTCTCCACAGGGAATAGTGTTCGTTAGGTATGAAAAACTACTCTAATAGGTCTAAGGGTTGAGGAAGATTCTTTTTTTGTGTTTTTATATTTTTATGAAAGCAAGTAAAATCTCGGGTTTGAAGGAGTGGGCGGAATTAGTTGCTAGTCAACTAACCCAAATTACTACGAATGCAAATAAAATAAAATAACTGAAAATAAAATGTTGGTGAAAAACTTATTTGTAGAGAAATGTGTTTACTTAGATTTCCTTACTCCCTAACTATCTTTTACCGGTTGATTAGTGTATATTAGTCGCGTGGATGACGGGTGTATTCCTTAATACCAATCGTGGGGTGGCGTACGTACTTCCCCAACTCTACAAGCTCCTACTTCACTCCTATGTCGAGCCGGCTAGGAAGCTCCTAACATGGGATCACTAGAATTCGCTTGTGCATTAAATACAACCATAAAAACCTTTAGTACGCATTTGGTTCATGTTTCTTAAGACGTTCAAGCAAGTTACCGAATAGGAAGTTAGCCAGTTTTCTTAAGCCTAACATAGATAAACAATCATCCAATACAACTAATAACACACTAATAACCAATAATCAATAGCTAGGTTTCATTAGATCTAAGCAAACACAAGATAAATCTAGCCTAACATGTTAAACAAAAGACAAGAACAAGATAAAATCAAACAACACATAGACATATTGAATGATTAATTGATAACTTATCTTTCAATGTAACATGGAAGATCTCAAGGCAAAAAGCCTTGAAAAAGATGCTAAAATCGTCTTAGGGTTTTCTCCCAAAAATTCCACACTAAGTCCTCCACACTAATGACAAAGAATTGCAAAACTATATATAGATTTTTACATCTGACGGCGTCACCTTATGGAGTGTGACGCCGTCACCTCGCCGCTTTTAGGGTTCCCGGATGACCTTCTTGACGCCGTCCCTCTTTAGCTCTCCAAAATCCGTTCTGGCTTATCAAGGCTTGACGCCGTCAGCTCGTGAACGTGACGCCGTCCCTCTTTGAATTAAGCCGTGACGCCCTTGATCAGGTTAAAGCGTGACGCCGTCAGAATTTACATGCAATTTTCACTGGCTTATCATGAGTAAATTTCACGTCCACCTTTTCTTGCCAAGCCATGATGCCGTCCAGAGTAAAATCTGACGCCGTCAAGGGTAACTTTTAGCCGATTTTTGAGACTTTGTCGTTTTCTTCACTTTAATGCTCCAAAAACGTCCAAAATGCCTCCTTTTCCAGATTTCTCCTCAAAAGTACCTAAAATGACAAAAGGAACGATTTAGGGCAATATTTGATCAAATAAATACGATTTAGGGCTTAAATGACCCCTTAAAAGCGGTACACTTTTCGCTTCATCAAATACCCTTACACTTGAGATTTGCTTGTCCTCAAGCAAATGCGCTTTTATTCTAATCAAAATACAAGTTAGGGGTCATTTAATGCAAACATAAAAGTAATTACAACAAATAATCGTTCCACTTTAATCATAATAAGCACGGGGATTATAAACTAGCACCTCACAAGTAGTGTTTAGATACTCACATCTCTCAAGTGTCATCAAAATAAATCTCATAAATGAAAACGGATAATATCTCTCACTACCTGTCATAGCAAATAGATTACCATAGGCTTGGGAAAGGATCGAAAACCTCCTCCACTAGGCGTAAGCACCTAAGATAAACTATCAAAGAGGGCTTTTAAATGGGTTATAACGTTAGGTGTAGGGAAAAGGAAAACACGGTTTTGTTGGATAAAGGATATTTTACTGGTGGCGAGTTAAAGATCTTGATCAATTACATGTACTATACAATGTTGCTAAGCCAAGACTCGACTCGATCTTAAGCTAAAAACAAAATAACAAAAACATAAAATAAAATAAAATGAAACGGGATGGTAGTCCGTATGTTTTTTCTATTTTTCTTTTTCTCATTTTTTTGTATTTTTTTTTCCATACACTATTGCCCTACCATCCAAAATAATACATCATAGGGGCATTGCATCCCCCTTACACTTGAACTTTTACATAACTTTACAAATAACTATTCTAATGACTCGAATTAAGATAATCGAAAAACTTGGAGTACTTTTAAAATATTTAGCACATATGGGGGTAATAATGATGTTCTTCCCCATTACTCCATTACACTAGTACTTTACCCATGAGTCCCAATCGTCCCAAAACAATATGTACAAGGATATGACTCGACTTAGCAACCATGTAATCAACTAGATAATTAACTTGGGTTTAAACAAATGTTGTAACAATAATGCACTAAAGATGAGTGCATACAAGGTAGGCTAAGGCGATTTGGGTGTACATTTAAGTGGGGTGTAACAAATTCTTCCTTTAAGTAAAATGCTTAAAGGTCGAAACGAAAAGATAGGCTCTGAGGGGTGTACTAGGGGTATCGTGTACTAAAAATGAGTACAACGCAAAGGGTGTGGGAGAATTACTTGACCAATGTAGCCAATGTAATTATAACAAAAACACAGGTGTAAAACAATGGGTTAATCCTAATGCCTCTTATCATGTAGTAAATCTAACTACACGAATGTAGTCTCACTTGTGGCCTTGGAATGGTCCTAACGCAAGTTCTAGAATCTAAGTGCTACCGGTACACACATCATAGCATAAATGCTTTTTCTACCAATTCTAGGGGCGAACCTCACATATTTGGGGGTGGAAAATTTTTTAGTGGTACGGTTTTTGTGCTAGTCATATAACTCCTATCCGTGAGACGCTCATTAAGATCAAAGTTTCACTCCTATATGTTGTAAAAAATTTTAAATTTGGCACTAAAATTACCTTAACAAGTATTTCTCTCAGTTTTATTACACATCTACTATTAAACAAACAAAAATCAAGCGTAATAGCATTCTCTAAAATCGTACTTTTACCCTCCCCTTACACTTAAGATGAACATTGTCCCCAATGTTCAAATAACAAGATGTAAAAGCAAAAAGTAAAAGAATGAAATCAAATACTCCCCTGATTCGCTCGGTGGATAATGAAGTATCACGGTTAAATCTTCTTCCAAAGTAATGTTGAAGCTCCATGACTAATGCATCGCCATAAGCTTGATTCAAAACATTTCCTTGTCCGAAATAACCTGATAAACCTGAGAAAACAAACACGAAAACCTGCATAACATCGGCGGGATAAATCTATATATAAGGATATAATGCTTGTGGAATGATAACTTTGCAGATTCCTGGAGATTATAAGTTGGAAATTTTAATAAGAACTTTTTTAAAAACAAAACTTTCAAAAATTTCTGAAAATTAAATCTGACGCCGTCAGGTTATAAACCCTGACGCCGTCAGAAATGACCTGACAAAAATTTTCATTTTAAGTTTCCGGAAAATTTCTGGAAAAACCTTTACCTTACTTCCTGGAAATCCTGCAAAACATCATCATGACTCGATACAAGCATTTGACTCAAACACACACTAATATGTATGTTAATTTAATATTATTATGATTCATGTTCATTTGTTCTAATAAACCGATTTGACTTTCCCTTACACTTATCTTTTGCAAAATACCTTTATATGTAGTTAAGACGAAGTTAAAAACAAAATAAAGCATTTTCACAATTTAGTTTTGAACATGAATCAATACTAATAAAAATTAAACACACATACGGAAACAAATAAAAACAAACAAACAAACGAATAAACACACAAAGCAAATAAATAAAATAAAGCTTGGGTTGCCTCCCAAGAAGCGCTTTTCTTTATTAACGAGTCTTGTAGCTAGACTCAAAGTCACGTTTTCTACGTTTTTCCGTTTTGCTTCTCAATTGCCCCTCTAATCATCCTAACAACCTCCATATCAATTTTGTATTTAGGTCCAAGGTTTAAGCAATCTTTATAATAAAGGCTTCTCTTATCCCAAACATAGTCCATGCCTTTTTCTTTATCCTCTTCATTGATGTCCTCAATCGCACCAATGTTGTCCATGTCAAATCGAGGCACAAAACGAAATTCATTTACCCGATAAGGCATCCTATATGTGATCCTATCTATGTGATTAGAAAACTGAACCGTGCCTTTCAAACGATCATACCTTAAATTGGATGCTTCAATAAATGGCTTACCTAACACTACGCGAGATAGGCGGCAGTCAACAACACTTGCCAAATCTTCTAAGATCATGAAGTTGGTGACAAAGGTAAATTTCCCAACAAGGATATGCATATCCTTAATCCTTCCAACGAAGTTGCAAACTCCGCCTGGACACTTGGGGTCCATCCTAGGCTCAAGTGGTGTGTTTATGATTTGGCTATAAAGGCCTGAGGACATAACGTTGATTGGGGATTCACAGTCAATGTAAGCATGCTCAACGTATTGGTACCCAATCATACATGGTATCTTCACATTCCCGGGATCACCTCTCTTAATCTTTGGGTCAATTCTAACAAAAGGTGGTCGAGGGTTATCAACTAGGTTGTTATAGTAAGCAATCTCCTCCTTAGTGGGGTATTCATTGAAACAATCATCCAACCTAGGATCTACCTTCACTTCCTCAATTTTCTCAATCAACTTATCAACCGTAAGATTATTACGTTCTAAGTAATTATCTGAGTATATGGCGGTCCCTAAGTTGTTCAAGGCATAATCAAGCTCTATATCAATCATTCTACTGAGCTCCCTGAGCTCACTAATCTCATTCTCAAGTTGGCTACGCAACAAAGCCACTTCGCCAGGTGTAAGGGGTGGATTCGCGTTTTCCATAATGGCAAACTGAATAGTCAATGAAAATCTGTTACGAACAAAAGCACAAAGAAAATAGATAGACTAAAGAAAACCTAGAAAAATAAAACAAAAATCTCACTAGAAAGGAATCTAGTGAGTAGACCTATAAAATAAAAAATTCAACCTAAACAATAACTATTCCCCGGCAGCGGCGCCAAAAACTTGATGCGTGGTTTTGCAACCTTACAACAGGTTTTACCTCTCGAGGGATCTCAAGAGGCTTACAACCCCACCAGGCAGTGTACCTGACCGATGTAGTATAGTGTAGTGGTAAGTACGGGGGATTGATCGTTCTCCACAGGGAATAGTGTTCGTTAGGTATGAAAAACTACTCTAATAGGTCTAAGGGTTGAGGAAGATTCTTTTTTTGTGTTTTTATATTTTTATGAAAGCAAGTAAAATCTCGGGTTTGAAGGAGTGGGCGGAATTAGTTGCTAGTCAACTAACCCAAATTACTACGAATGCAAATAAAATAAAATAACTGAAAATAAAATGTTGGTGAAAAACTTATGTGTAGAGAAATGTGTTTACTTAGATTTCCTTACTCCCTAACTATCTTTTACCGGTTGATTAGTGTGTATTAGTCGCGTGGATGACGGGTGTATTCCTTAATACCAATCGTGGGGTGGCGTACGTACTTCCCCAACTCTACAAGCTCCTACTTCACTCCTATGTCGAGCCGGCTAGGAAGCTCCTAACATGGGATCACTAGAATTCGCTTGTGCATTAAATACAACCATAAAAACCTTTAGTACGCATTTGGTTCATGTTTCTTAAGACGTTCAAGCAAGTTACCGAATAGGAAGTTAGCCAGTTTTCTTAAGCCTAACATAGATAAACAATCATCCAATACAACTAATAACACACTAATAACCAATAATCAATAGCTAGGTTTCATTAGATCTAAGCAAACACAAGATAAATCTAGCCTAACATGTTAAACAAAAGACAAGAACAAGATAAAATCAAACAACACATAGACATATTGAATGATTAATTGATAACTTATCTTTCAATGTAACATGGAAGATCTCAAGGCAAAAAGCCTTGAAAAAGATGCTAAAATCGTCTTAGGGTTTTCTCCCAAAAATTCCACACTAAGTCCTCCACACTAATGACAAAGAATTGCAAAACTATATATAGATTTTTACATCTGACGGCGTCACCTTATGGAGTGTGACGCCGTCACCTCGCCGCTTTTAGGGTTCCCGGATGACCTTCTTGACGCCGTCCCTCTTTAGCTCTCCAAAATCCGTTCTGGCTTATCAAGGCTTGACGCCGTCAGCTCGTGAACGTGACGCCGTCCCTCTTTGAATTAAGCCGTGACGCCCTTGATCAGGTTAAAGCGTGACGCCGTCAGAATTTACATGCAATTTTCACTGGCTTATCATGAGTAAATTTCACGTCCACCTTTTCTTGCCAAGCCATGACGCCGTCCAGAGTAAAATCTGACGCCGTCAAGGGTAACTTTTAGCCGATTTTTGAGACTTTGTCGTTTTCTTCACTTTAATGCTCCAAAAATGTCCAAAATGCCTCCTTTTCCAGATTTCTCCTCAAAAGTACCTAAAATGAGAAAAGGAACGATTTAGGGCAATATTTGATCAAATAAATACGATTTAGGGCTTAAATGACCCCTTAAAAGCGGTACACTTTTCGCTTCATCATGGTATGTTGATGTTAGGTGGTTATGCAAGAATTAGAGAGTGGAGTAGCTAAGTAAGTGTTTGGAGATATGTGATGCTTATGTGTTTGATTGAAGTATAATGTTATGTGATTATCGTTTTACTTACTAAGCGTAAGCTTATTCTTTTAGTTGTTAATGTTTTGTAGGTTTATGTGTGACGGAAGGAAGTTTCATGGATTATAGCATAAGGATTTGGAAGTGATTTTGGAAGATAATAAGTAGTAGGAGCTAGGTAGAATACCGAGCTCGAGACAAGGTAGCACCCCGAGAGTCTCTTTTATGAGTCGTTTATTGTGTGTCAAGGTCGGGTAACGGTTTGAGGGTCTAACGAGTCGTCAAGTGTGTTTTGAGTGCTTGTAGTGAATGTTTAAAGGAGCGTTTGGTTTAGTTGTGTTTGTACCCATTTTGGGTGGTAAACGGGTCAAGTGTAGTTGGAACGTGTTGGTTATGATATAGTAATGAAGTTGGCCAAGTTTTGTGTAAAACGGAAGTGGTATAAGTGGTTTGATGTGAAAATGGGTCAAAACGGGTTATTTTGCATAACCCGTCTAATTTGTAAAGTACCCCTTCGGGGTGTCGTAAGGTGAATGTTTTTGTATGAAAATGATTGTATTGATATACTAGAGGATTCTGGAAAGTTTCGTCAAGTTTTGAGTCCGGGAGGTCGGGTTTCTGAACGGGCTTCGCGAAACTGCATTTTTGAGACAGTAGGTTCTGAGCAGATTTTTGGGGTAGATACGGCGTATCTCCTTTTTGAGATACGGCGCATCTATTCAACAGTCCAGATTTGGTAATTGTAAAAATCATATCTTTTGATCCGTAAGTCGTCATGGGTCGTGCCACCTATCGTTTCGAAGCTAATTGAGTCTACTTTCATCTAAAAATAGTCTCAAGGTCTGAAAGTTTATAGATTTTTGTCAGTGGTCAAAAGAGTAAGCAGGTGTCCGTAAAAGTGAGTCGTTTCCGCGTAAAAAGTTTTAAATTTTGGTCTAAACGGGTACGGGGTGTAACAACTTGGTTACACATGAGTTTGAGATTAGCCACATCCTTGACGTAAAAGCTTAACTTCATTCTCAAGTTGTAGTTCTGAAATTTCTATTTCCAAGAAACGCTCCTGAAATTCCGTGTTCACCTTTATCTGACTGTCCAGCATAGCTTCCAAAGTGAAAATCTTCTGACCCTGGCAGATTGCCGTCTCTCTGGCCATCCATAGGGTTCTCTCAATCTCTTCCACTCTACCACGTAGTTGACTGTTTTCCTTCCTTAACCGACGGATCCTATAATCTAGACTTTTATACTTATGTTCGTGCGTATTCTTCATTCGTTCAACACTTGCTTCCAAGTCGAACACCGTTCTCCTTTCAGCATCGGTCCTTCTAAACAGAGTGTCGAAATTACGGTCGTACCATTCAAAACGTAAATGTGGTAACTCTTCCAAATGTTTAGCGTGATTGTCGAGAATACTGGCGTGTTCATAAAGAAGAGTCCACATGGGATCTTTAGGTTCAGGGGAATTAGGCGTAGATATAGCATCTGGGAAGTTTAGTATTGGGGTTTCGGGAGTATTAGGTCCTAGAGGATTCGATTCATCATCTTTCTGAATTGTTTCTTGGCGTGAGTTTTGTCCAACCTCATTGTTGTTGGGCAACCAATAAACTTTTCATCAGATGGGGATTCCCTACGGGAGTCGATAAGTGGTGTACATATAGTACGGAGATCTGTTTCGTTATAGTTCGGGAGTTTCGGGGGACATGATACTGTAGTAACCCGTAAAAATGAAAATAAGCAATTCTAATATTTGCAAATAAAGCAAATCAAATAGTTATCAGATAGAGGGATTATTAATGCCAAATAATCACAATAAAGGATGCTCTAAATACTGAAACATACCTGGCACGGATGGCGTAGGACTTTATGGTGTAGGTTTTGTTTATTTTTGAAAACGCGGTTATAGTCCAATGTTTAAAAACACTTGGTTCTCTATAACCATGAGCTCTGATACCACTCTGTAACACCCCCGTTTTCGATATTCGCAGCGGAAATATAAGTTGGGGGGGGGGGGTTACTAAACAGTTCACAGTCATGATGATAGAAAACGACTCGAAAATGAGACGTTTTAGATAAAATTGTTATCATTCATTTATATCAGAGTTACAATATGCAGGTCCCAGCAGGAGTTTCCAAAATACATTAATAAAATATGTTATTTATTGAATGATAACATAAACAGTCCATAGCCAATCCTGTGCCAATCCATGCTTCCAATAACCTGAGAATACATGCTAAAACGTCAACACAAAGGTTGAGTGAATTCATAAAGTTTCGTAAATGAAAATGTTTCATTTATTCAGAAATATGTTTTCCAGTTATTCAGAAATAAGCCAGTTTCTGTTGTCAAAAATACGTTGTTCAATTATTCAGAAATACGTTGGTCCAGTTATTAGAAATACGTTGTTCAGTTGTTCAGAAATACGTTTGTCCAGCTATTCAGAAATACGTTGTTCAGTTCAGTTGGAAATCATTTAAACACAAGATTAAATGTAATAATTGCCATACATACAATTATTATTAGGGAAAGATGTATTTTATTGCACTAAGTCTCATGAAACGCAAAACATTAACAGAACATCAACAGTCATGAGCTAATGATGTAATAATTACCCCATAATTAAATGTAGGTAACCTTGCCCCCGGGTAGGAGATAGCCACATCTCTTTATTCATCTCAAATATAATGCTTTGGGTTACGTTACGGTAACGCAAAGGGGTTGTCAGCCCAATAGATCTATCCACAATATTCGCGCTCACCCTAAGTTACGGGTGATTAGAGGTTCATGATGGGAGGACTTTTGGCTTAATTAAACTTAGCTTAAGGCAATAAAATAAGAGTAACGTTGGGAAATTACTTGTGTTTAATATGGAAAAAAGTCCATTAGTGATTCATAAATCATATAAAGCAAACAATGTTTGTAAATGTTATGAGCATGTATCTCCCCCAAAAATTCATTCAAAACATATAAAAGTAGGGGTTATGAACTCACCTTAGCAATCTGGATGGAAAACAAAGTGACAGAAAGTTGATAAACGTCTCCGGACAAGTAACCTGGGTTGTTATGCCAATATTTAGTAATCATTTCTGATGATTATATGTTTATTTCGTTTTGTTCTGTAATACTTTGGTTAATAGTTAAATGCTTAATTGAGCCAATATGTAGTTTCAAAAGTAAGATTTTATCTTATCTTTTATCTGTAAGTTTCGGTTTGGTTTATTCGTTAAATATATATCTTTCGTTTATTCGTTAATAAAATAAACGTTTCACGTTAGTATTAAATCGAAAAATGAAAATAGAATGATAAAATTATTAGTTAGGAAAAGTTACACTTTAATCCCTAAGGTTTGGCCAAATGACAGTTTATACCCTCGACTTTGGAAAATGACAGTTTTCTATCCTTTAGTTTGGAAAATAACATTTTCTACCCTGTTCATTTGTTATTTGCATAAATGACCCTTGATAATAAATATTGACAAAATTAGCCCAAAATAAACTTTTATTACTTTAAAAACAAAACACATGAAATAAATGATTTTAGCTAGAGTTTTGGATTAGAAATTCTTAACGTGTACTAGATGATTTTTCGTGTTCTTGGTTTCTATAAAAAGACAGCTAGGTCGTCTTTAAAATAAGCCAAAGTTCATAATTTGTGACAATCATTTGGTGTTCGAAAAATAGTTCAAAAGTTAGTTAGTCGAACAAGTTTTAATTCAAAATTGGAAATTGGTTTTTAAGCTAGCGATAGACCAACCTTTGGACGCGAATATCTTTTAAACCACTCGATGGTTTTTCAAACTTTTTCTTTCTAAATTAAGTTCACTATATGAACTTTAGTATGCCATAAATTCAAAATTTATAGAGATCAAATCGAGGTTGAAAACTTGGTTCAAAGTAGGACTGTGGGTCGATATTTTTGAAAAAGAAAGAACTGGAAATATTGCTTTCCACTTGTAGCGATATTGAACAATTTTCAAGGCTCGATATCTCACTGAATACTTGGCCATTTTTATCGATTCTTGTTTCTAAATTTTGTTTGTTGGGTGAACTATACCTATGCCAAAATTCAGAATTTAATAGGGTCGTTTGAGTGTTGGTTTTCAAGTCAGAACTTAGGCTGTGGGGTTGATTTTTACTCGACAAAATCACAGTAACTTAGCCCGATTGGGATTTTTAGTTTTTAAAATATTATTAACCAACTTTTTACATATGATATGATATGTTTTAGCATATTTAACATATATTTGATTTGTTTAAACAAAAATTCGAATACTATGGGTGTGTTAAGGTTCTGATCGAACAGACAGAGAAAAGGAAAACAAGAACAATTAATGTTTTTGACTATGTTTTATTCTAGTGATTATTAAGTGATGTTTATATAGTGTTTTTAAGTATATGACATAAATAAAAGCTGAATTAAAATAGGTTGATAGAACTTACTTAGTATAGGGTTCGACTAGGGTTTTATGATTCGGATAGGTTGGTTTCTTGAGCACAATGGATTCCTCCTCTTCTAGGCTTCTTAGAACTTTATTACAAGTGTATGTTGAGGCTGTGTTCAGTAAAGAAATGGGATGGATGTTGGTTTGTGTTGGCTTCTTAGAACTTTATTACAAGTGTATGTTGAGGCTGTGTTCAGTAAAGAAATGGGATGGATGTTGGTTTATGTTGGGTTCGAATAGATGTGTGTTTAGAAGTGAGGTTGTGTTGTTTATTTATAGTAAGAGGAATAGGGTTTGTTAGAGCTGAGATAAGGAGACAAAGTGAGGGAGCAATAGTTGACAGAAAATGAAGAAAACATGCCACTTGGATAGGAGGAGGGGGAAGATGGAAAGGAGATGATGTGGCCGGTTTTGGTTCATGGGTTTAAAATACAATGGTGAGGGTTCTTGAATTGAAGTAGGACAAGTGTATAGGTTTAGTGAAGAGAAGAGATGAGAGGGCATACAAGTGTGTTTAGGCTAGGTACAATGTATTGTATGTAGATATTATTTAGTAATAACTTAGTTAGGTTTTTAAGTTGGGATCGAACCAAATTTTGGAGAGGAGGGGCGAATGATGCTTAGGAGGGTAGTACAATGAGCTTTAGTGAGTTGTAACTAGGGTTTGGAATATTGGTTAGGCTAGTTCAAGAGTTTATGTATTTAGAAAATTATTTAAGTTGTTATTCATGAACCGAATTATACATAAATGGAGAGAAAAATAATTTATGCTTTGAGGAGTTGTAAATCATGCTTAGTAGAGTTGTACTAAATTTTAGAATATGTGAAAAATATGTTTTTAATAGTTTAGTAAATTATAGATTTATTTGTTAAGTTTTATTACGTTTAAAAGGGTAAATAAATAGGATTTATAGTTTTTGTGCATTAGGCACTTGTACTTTGGGCTAAAAGACTTGTAAAAATATTTAAGGAGTTTAGGAAAAATAATTTATAAAAGTTATGCATGAATGGTTTGTAATTTGTGCTTTAAAAATAATATAAATAGGATTTTAATAAAGATTTTGTAAATAAATGATTTCATGCATAAAGGGCTAGTACTCTAGCTTAAATAACTTGTAAACTTAATATTTTGTTAGAATATTGTATACATAAATTAGGGTTTGTGAAAGGAATACATAAAATCACAGTCGTGTGAAATTAGGGTTTTATCGGGAACTAAAATAGAATTAGGGTTTCTGGTGCTTTAGTAACTTGTACATTAACTCAGATGAGTTGTATTTTTATGTTCTGAGATTTAGTTGTTCATATTTGGTATTGTGATGATTTTAGGGTTTCCCAGAAACTCTATATAGATAGTGAATGTTTTGTGTATATGTTTGTTAAGGAATTATCGTAAAATGGTAAATGGTATTTTGTAATGTTTTCATATAATGATGTTTATGTAATAAACATTAGGTTTGTTGGGTAGGTCTGTGTGGGAGCACGTTTATCAAGGATGTGAGCTATGTCACATAAGATAGGAGATACAATCATAAAAAAAAAAAATTATCCGTGGAAAAAGGATAATAATTCTTTAAAGTAAATAGGAAATTTTACGAGTGGTTACAACTGGATTCAGGTTACTCATACACCGACAAAATGATTGATAACCTCACCAACCAAGTTTCCTTACTGGTGCAACAATTCAAAGCAACACTCCTTCAAACTAACAATCAACTCAGAACTTCATCAAACCCACGCAATCAGGCAACTGTGGAGGATGGAAGAATTGTGGTTCAGAATGTACAAGGGAGGCAGAACTTGAATCAAAGGAACATGGGTCGAGGTAATGTGCAGATCAGAGTAGGGAATGCAAATCAAGGGCAGGGGAAGCAACCCAAGTGTTACAACTGTGGTGGACTTGGACACATTGCCAGAAACTGCAATCAGCCAAAGCGTCCACAGAACTCTAACTATTTCAAGGACAAGTTGTTGCTGATACAAGCTCAAGAGAATGGAGTAGTGTTGGACGAAGAAGAGTTGTTGTTTCTTGCTGGCGATGAGGGAAATACTTTTGATGCCGATGTGGACGAGCAGCCATTTCAGGACCTTGCTCTAAATGATCCCAACATCTTCAAAGCTGATGACTGTGATGCTTTTGACTCTGATGTGGATGATGAACCAACTGCTCAAACTATCTTCATGGCTAATTTGTCCTCTGTTGTCTCATCACCTCAACAAGCTGGTCCCTCCAATGCTTCTGTGATTTCTGAGGTACTAAAGCTTTATGACACATATAACGTGATAGATAAACGGAAGATTCCCAACAAAGTACAACAGACAGATGTGGTTGAATCGGATACTGTTGACATGGGAAATAGTAATATTATTCCATATGAACAATATGTGATTCACAACAACGTGTCTTATGTACCAGGTTGTGCATCGTCTGTTAAAAATATTGCTTGTGTTGTTGATAATACTTGTGTTGTAGATAATGCTTGTGAGTGGCATAAGAACACTGTGTTTGTCCCTGATGACACCTTGACCACTAGACTAAACATATATAAAGATCAGGTGGCCATATATGAACAACGTGCTAAATTTGAACTAACTGAACGTGAGCAGAAAATGGAAAGTCAAATGTGTACACTTATAACAGAACGTAATGTTAGGGAAGAAACATTGAAACAAGAGTTGAATTCTTTGAAAAAACAGCTGGATCAGACTGTTAAACAAAAACAGGAGGCCCAAGAGTATTTAAATACACTAAAACAAGATTTCAAAGAAAAAGAAACAATACTCTTAAATGATTTCTCCAGACTTAAAACATTGAAGAATAAGCTTGAAAACAAGTTGTACACACAAGACCAGACCAGACAAACTGCTCAAATGATTCAAAAGCACAAAAAGTTGTGTGATAAGCATAGTGAAAGTAATGTAGGTGAACCTAAATTAGCTCTCCTTAGGAATGCTAAAGTAGCCCAACCTGCCTTATATGATGCAAATGTGATGATTATGCCTGGTCATGCCCCTCCTGATGTTTTTTCATTAGAAGAGAGTAATGAGATAGAAGAGAGAAATAGAGAAAGAATGACTGAGAAAATGAAGGATCCCAAATGTATAGCCAATCGAATCATAGTCAAACCCATGATTATTATGAGGAGAATCGATTGACTGTGTTTGCACCTCAAAGGAAGCTAACGCCTGAACAAATATTTTGGTTTTAGACATAGAAAAAGAAAGGCCGATGAACTTAACGACAAAACTCCATCCCTTAGGAAAATTGCGGTTGCAACAGTGTATCCTCCCAATACACCTAGGCATTTAGTTCCTTTAACTCTTCCCACAGAATGTAAAACCTTAATTAGCATATATGTACTTTGTCAACTATTTGCTGATTTTGATAAAACATGTAAGAAGAGAATTACACCAACAGGAATTACTGAGGGGGAAAGGGGTTTTGAACAAACAAAAAGGTGTTATTTAACTGAGGTCATTCCATTCTTTAAACTACTCAAAGAACATTTTGAAGGGATGCAAAAAACCCTTAAAACTGAAGTTAATGAGATGAAAGCAGTGTTTAAAGATATGGAAAATGAGGTAGCTCAACATGCGATAGAACTTAAGAGTCGTGAGATTGAGAGAAAGAATATTCTCATCACCAATGAGAATTTGATTGCTAGATGTATTGCACAGGATATATTTTATACTGCTACTGATGCTACATTAACTGCCTGTCAATTTCATGAGTATTCTATTGCATTGAATGTTACCAAAATCGTGTTGTTGAGCTTGAGGGGGAGAATTTGAAATTGCAAGAAAAAATTCAAAATGATGACCATGATAACATGGTCAAGCGTTTTTCAAAACTAGAGGTTGATCATCTTAATTTGCAATTAAAATATCAACACTTAGAAGAAAGATGTAAACTATCAAATGCCAAGACATCTTTGGATGCTCCTGAATTTGATACATATTTTGAATTAAGCAAACGCGATGAAAAAATTCAAGCTCACACTAACACGATTCGACAATTGAGGGCTCAAATTGCCCAACTAAAGTCAAATAAGAGTGATGCAATTGGCACCCATAAACCATCGTCCTTAGATTCTCAGAATTTTCAATATCAAGACACCATCAATAAGTTACACTATGAAAATGAATGTTTTCGTGCTGAAAATTCAAAAATCAAACAGCATTACAAAGAGTTATATGACTCAATTAAAGTCACACGAAACAGTCACAATGAAAAGGTAACTTCTTTGCTAAATGAAATCGAGAATCTTAAGACTCAGGTGAAAGGAAAATGCCAATTATCACTTGTGAATATGTTGTTCCAAAGGCTTCTGCTTGTAGTAAGTATGCTGTTGATGTTATGCCTATTCCATTTCCCCTTAGGAACAATAGGTCTGCCCATCAAGTATATCTCAATCATCTTAAGGATAGTCTTGATACACTTCGTGAGATAGTTGAAGAGGATAGGATAGATAAACCACTTGATAGTGCAGTTGTAGATGCTTGCTTCCTCACAAAATGGTCTCAGGAGCTTTTAGAGTATGTCATTGGCACGGATCCTAAGAATGATAACAAAAGAGATAGATTTGTTGCATCATCATCTGCACTAAGAACAAGCACGTAACCTTTGATTCCACTGAGAACATCAGAACCCAGCACATCAAAATCAGGAAAGCAAATGACAGTAAAACAAACTAATGTTCCATCATTACTTCTACAGGAGTAAACGGTGACACCAAAGCTAGCGGGTCAAAGCCTAGAGGCAATGCAAGGAAAGATAGGACTACGCCGGCTAAGAGTGGTCACGAGAAGAAAGTAGAAGCCCAACCTAGGAACAATAAGTTTGCAATGAATGGAATGAATCGTGTTGATTCTAGTATTAGAAGTACTGTATTAATTTGAATTCTAATTCTGTCTTAAAACATGTAACGGGAAAGTTTAATTTCTGGTAATCATGATGATTGTGTTGTGTCATTTCTAATGTCTCCTGGACTACCCCACGTTAAGAATGTTAGGAAAACTGAAATAAGTAAGAAAATTTGGAAAGCAACAGGAAAAATGTTTGCTAATGTCGGGTATCAATGGAGACCCACTGAAGGAAACTCACTTTAGGAGATCAGTGCCCCTTAACTAGATTGAATAACCATAAAGTTGTGAAGGTTAAGGAATGGAAACCAACTGGTCAAATTTTGCCTTTAGTGATACAATGCCCTGCTACTAGGTCAATTGTTACTTCTAGTGTAGTTTCCAATGCAAATACAGTAGCATCTGTGAATCCTGTAGTTCCAGAATTTGTGTGTGCTAACCAAACGGACCCCAGCTGCACGTGGGGATCCACATTTTTCAGTTATCCATCGTTGTCTGTTTTCAAATGCAGGTTGTACAAATCGTCCTTTGGTATTTGGACTCAGGCTGCTCAAAACATATGACTAGGGATCGCTCACGGCTCAAGAATTTCGTGAAAAAGTTTATCGGGACAGTTAGATTCAGGAACGACCATTTTGGGGCGATTATGGGTTACGGAGATTATGTGTTCGGCGAAAGTGTAATTTCCCGGGTATACTATGTGGAAGGACTAGGGCATAACTTGTTTTCTGTTGGTCAGTTTTGTGATTCCGATCTTGAAGTTGCTTTCAGAAAACACACTTGTTTCGTCAGAGAATTGGATGGCGTTGATCTTCTTAAAGGCAGTCGTGGCACCAATCTATACACCATCTCTATTGAAGAAATGATGAGGTCCTCTCCTATTTGCTTGCTTTCAAAGGCCTCAAAGACTAAATCTTGGCTTTGGCACCGTCGTTTAAATCACTTGAAATTCGGCACCATAAATGACTTGTCTCGCAAGGATCTTGTACGAGGCATGCCCAGACTAAAGTTTGAGAAAGATCATCTTTGTTCTGGATGTCAACTGGGCAAAAGCAAGAAACGTACTCACAAACCCAAAACAGTCAATACCATCATGGAAGTTCTTCACACCCTTCACATGGATCTATGCGGACCAATGAGAGTGCAGAGTATCAATGGAAAGAAATATGTTCTTGTGGTGGTCGACGACTACTCTCGGTTTACATGGGTAAAGTTTTTGAGAACCAAGGATGAAACTCCAGAGGTTATCATTAAACTAATCAAGCAGTTACAAGTAAGGCTGAACAAAACTGTCAGAATCATCCGGACGGACAATGGAACTGAGTTTGTTAACCAACAACTCGGTCAATTTTATGAAAGTATTGGCATAACTCATCAGAAAAGTTTTGCACGCACTCCTCAGCAAAACAGTGTTGTTGAAAGACGGAATCGTACTCTAGTGGAAGCTGCAAGAACTATGCTAATATATTCTAAGGCTCTGATGTTTCTTTGGACAGAAGCAATTGCTGCTACGTGTTACACCCAAAACCGTTCCTTGATATACACTCTTCACAACAAAACTCCTTACGAGCTGATACATGGCAAGAAACCAGATCTTTCCTTTCTTTGAGTGTTCAGTGCTCTGTGCTATCCGACAAATGATGGTCAAGATTTGGGAAAGCTAAAGGCTAAAGCAGACGTAGGGTTCTTCGTTGGGTATGCACCAGATCGCAAGGGATACAGAATCTACAACAAAAGAACCCGAAAAATCATGGAAACTATTCACGTGACATTCGATGAGCTGATTGAGTAAACGGCTCCTGAACAAACCGGTTCTGGACCCGCACCTAATCTATTGACACCTGGACCAATTAGTTCAGGTCTTGTACAGAATCCCACGCCTGCAGTTCCTTATGTACCTCCCACTAGTGAAGAGTTGAAGAAGTTATTTGATTCGATGTTTGACGAATACTTTGAGCCACCAATGGTTAATACTACAATGAAAGCTCCACCTGTACCTCCTGTTGCTGATGCTCAAATTCCACAAAACTCAGAAGGTCCATCGGTATCTGTCTCAATCAGTCAAGATGCACCATCTGCCAGTCAATCGCCCTCATCATCAAATATTCAATCTTCATCGGTACAGCAAGGTTCTGCAGAAGAAAATTCTTTTGACGTGAATCCTTTCGCTCTTATTGACGATGTTCCATTTGAAAATGTATTTGCTCCAGAGTCTTCCACTGATACATCTTCTTCAGGAGATCACAACACGGCAACATCAGTTCAATACCCTCAACCATATGATCATCTCATAAAATGGACCAATGATCATCCAATTGACAACATCATTGGTAATCCTTCCCGTCCGGTATCCACGCGAAAGCAACTTGCTACTGATGCACTGTAGTGTTTCTTCAATTCCGTACTATCCAAAGTCGAGCCAAAAGACTTCAAAGAAGCCATGTCCAAAGACTGTTGGTTTAATGCTATGCAAGATGAAATTCATGAATTTGATCGACTTGAAGTATGGGAATTAGTGCCTCCTCCAGAGTGTGCAATGATTATTGCTCTAAAGTGGATCTTCAAAGTGAAACTCGATGAGCACGGTGATGTACTGAAGAATAAGGCAAGGATTGTTGAAAAGGGGTATAGACAAGAGGAGGGCATAGACATTGAAGAATCATTTGCTCCGGTTGCCCGAATTGAAGCCATCAGAATCTTCCTCGCTAATGCTGCCAGTCAGAATATGACAGTCTAACAGATGGATGTCAAGACAGCATTCTTAAATGGTGACTTGAAAGAGGAAGTCTATGTGAGTCAACCTGAAGGATTTGTGGACGCTGATCATCCTACTCATGTCTATCGCTTGAAGAAGGCCCTCTATGGCTTAAAGCAGGCACCTAGGGCAAGGTATGATACGTTGTCCAAATTTCTTCTGGCAAACAGATTCTCCAATGGTGTTGTTGATCCTACTCTTTTCACCAGGAAGTCAGGCAAACATCTACTTCACGTTCAGATATATGTAGATGACATTATCTTTGTCTCTTCTGATCCTAGTGAATGTGATCGGTTTTCAAAAGAGATGAGTTCTAATTTCCAAATGTCGATGATGGGACAAATGTCGTTCTTCTTAGGTTTGCAAATTTCTTAAATCCTGGAGGCATCTTCATTAATCAATCCAAATATGCATACGAAATATTGAAGAAGTTTGGATTTGATTCAAGTGATCCTGTTGACACTCCTATGGTTGACAGATCGAAGTTGGATGAAGACCTCTCTGGGATCCCAGTTGATCAAACTAAGTTTAGAAGCATGATTGGATCCTTAATGTACCTCACCACTAGTAGGCCAGATCTCTTGTTCGCAGTATGTATGTGTTCTCGGTATCAGTCCAAGCCCACCAAAAAGCATCTGGAAGCGGTAAAAAGGGTCTTCAGATATCTTCAAGGCACTGTTCACATGGGTCTCTGGTATCCTAAGGACACCGCAATGGAACTCACGGCTTATGCAGATGCTGACCATGCAGGGTGTCAAGATACTCGTCAAAGTACTTCGGGAGGTGCTCAGTTTTTGGGGGAAAAGCTGGTTAGTTGGTCTTCTAAAAAGCAAATGAGTACATCTATATCTTCCACATAGGCTGAATACATTGCCATGTCTGCATGCTGTGCTCAAATCCTATGGATGAGATCACAACTATCCGACTATGGTTTTGCATACAACAAGATTCCTCTGTATTGTGACAACAAAAGTGCTATCGCTCTTTGCTGTAACAATGTCCAACACTCCCGATCAAAGCACATCGATATCAGGCATCACTTCATAAGGGAACAGGTTGAGAAAGGGATTGTTGAACTCTACTTCATGAGGACGGAGTTTCAGTTGGCTGATATCTTCACTAAGGTACTTCCGAGAGAACGGTTTCAATTTATTCTCCCGAGGCTTGGCATGAAGAGTTTGTCAACTGAAACACTCAAGTGTCTTCAAGAAGAAAAGGAGGAGTAAAGGATTGGCATCACATATCCTTGTATATACCTTAAAACAAAAAGAAAATAGAAAAAATATAAAACCTATAAAAACCCTAAAAAAAAAATCAGAAAAACAAAAAAATACCAAAAATAGTTCTTCTAGGCATGTCTTCTGTTTATCGATAACATTTACGGTCCTAGAAATGTCATTCAATAATGACACGGGTCTTTAAATGAAGCTCGAGCAGAAGTTATATTAACTGGTTAAAACATGTCTAATCGGCTTGCAGTTACTTCAGACTGCAACCCGTGCATTATTATGGGGAAAGCATGTCGCCAAAAAGACGGCTGTTCCTCCAACTGAGTGATGTTCACCTGGGCATGGATTACTTTATATCCATGTTTCTTCGATTTTATGTACGTTTCAGTGCATCATTTCTGTATAAGAAGAGAAGTCTTCTTTACATCGCAAGTACTTTCCAATCTATGATTCTTCAGGAAAGTATTTGTATGAAAACTTTGTGGTACCATGATTTTTGAATATCAATCAGAATTGAATTTTTCATAAAAATCTATCACTCAATCAATGACTACAGCTATTCCATTAGAAGACGGGTCATCGATTGAGGGGGAGAGTGATGATTTTCAAAATTCTATATCATCAAAACATGCTACTTTGTACCAAATAAGCAGTGAATTTTATGAAACTTGTTGCTATGTGTCAGTGTATGATTTTTGTTAAATTCAAAATCTTCCAAACTAATCATACCTGACACTAACATTCTCTCTCATAGATTGAGGGGGAGCATCGTGATGTTTCATTATTAGAATATACGTTAAACCTGACCACATTTTCTCCCAAATTTTCTAAACAAATTTAAATCAATTGGGATCACAAATCTCAAACGGTTTGAAATTTTTGATCGGGGGAGAGAATGTGATTTAAATATGAAAATCTGATAAAAAATGTGATCTTTTGGACTCAAGTGTAGGCTCTCCCATATGTGCTAAACTCTTTCGTATATCGATGCACATATTGAGGGGGAGCAAATGATTTGTGATGGCAATTGTGAAAGAATTCCAAAGACCGACCACTTTACTTTATGTACTAGAGTTATAAGGATGGTGAGGTTAGGTATTAGTTCCTACGATCCAGCCAGAACCGGAGGGATCTTCCCAGGGACAATCCTCTAGTTAGAATAGAAGTCCTTAGGAAAGATTAAAAAGGAGAAAAGTGAATAAGAGAAAAGTGCCGACTGAGATGGAGCTAGTACTGGAACAAACCCAACAAGGTACTAGTAAGGAAGTCTTGGTAAGCACTGAAGGGGTTGAAGAATGAAAAAGAAATGTAAAGATAAAGGGTGAAAAGAAAGAAGCCCTCCTTACACTTTAGGCAGAAACCGGGTCAATACATATGCTGTCAGAATCACTAAGTTGATTGCTGGCATTGAAGACAAGTATCATGGACCCAGTGATACGTTGCACAACCCTCCCTAGCCACTCAAGGTCCCTCAAAGGACTCTTGTTTCATTTGTCACAGAGATCAATACATGTCTATCGTCTCTCTCACTCCGAGTTAGATGATATTGAAAAGGTGGCAGTCCTCTCCACCTCCGATCACTAAATCAAAATGCACTATTGAGTCTAGAGCCAAGAGATCATCAATAAATCTCATTAGGACACAATTCCAATATGCTTGCTGTTTCATACACTGTGAAAAGTAAGAAAATATATGCTAAAGAGTCCTACGCATTATCCTTCTGGTAGTTCCAAAACATCCGAGTGATACGTAAAGTATTCACAATGAAGATGGAAATCCTTCTAGAGCCAACATCAAACAAGCTCTTGGTGGGTAACATGTGAGATCCTTTATGGATCAAGCTTGTGACAACTGGAAAGAAACGATGGGGCGATTCACATTTGAATCAAACTTATTCCAGGAAATGGATTGACGAATGCTTTTGGAAAACCTTTCAATGTGCTCACCAAACTGAGTTCCGAGCACATTGATTGTGAAAATTTTCAAACAAAAGTGTTTTATGACAGAAATGTGATTCAATGCATAAAACCCTCGTCGTGTTGCATAAACTGTTTATCCAGTGACACGCGAGTGATTTTCATTCTCTAATCAATTTCTCGTCAATCAGTGGGTATTTAATTCACTGATTCACTCTACCGTGCTGTCTGCTTTGAGACGTTCCGGTATGAGAACATGCTTAGTATGATGATTATGAAATTAATTTGTTGGAAGACTCATTACTAAAAGCTGGAAATTCCTGTCAAGGAGAATCTTCTTTAAAGGGGATTCTACCTGATCACAGGTCGGTCCTCACGGAACCGAAGGTTAATCCAACCACCCCGAACGAATGACAAAGCCATATTCGTTCTCCAACTTTATTGCTAACTGTTTTATTTCAGATTCATATAAAGATGGTGATGGTGGTTCCTGATTCCAGTAGAGACGTGTCAATCCACACTCCATGCTCACACTTACAAAACATCATCAAAGACATCATGATAAGTTAAAAGACCTACAACACAGCTTTCGCAACTCTGATGATAGTTATCATGATCCAGAAAAGTGTGAGCATGTGAGTCCAACGGTCACAACATATCACATGGAGGCAATATTACAACGGATGAGCTTGGAGATTTACGGTGACTGATGATCTCAAAGAATGCTCAAAGATCACAACTTCACACAGCAACGATGCTGAAACAAGATGACTAGAAGACATATGTTGGATGATATCATCGAAGAATCTTCAAAGATCATCCAAGACAAAAGATCAGTCGTCAAATGTGTTTACTGCTGAAAGTGCAAAGAGTGCTGAATTTGAAGAATCAAAGGACTACGAGCTATGAAGACAAGATCAGAGGATAGAATGCTAGAATTCAAAATATAATTTCCGGGGTGACCTCCCTTAGGGGGAGATTGTTAGGAATAAAAATATTCATATGAAGACTCGGTCACCCCGTGAACTCATTAGCATTGAATAGCTCGTAGGATAATATTAGTAAGTTAATATAGTTTAGTTATTATAGAACTCGTGGAGTGGGTCGGGTCTTTACCCACTGTCAGCTCACTCCACAGCCCACTCGGGGCACAAATATTAGCACTATAAATACCCCTCTCCACCTAGGGAGAGGGTTGGAACTTCTTATCATTTTCACATAATACAACATCTCTTTCTCTCTCTAGTTCCCAACTCACTTTCTCTCTCTAAAACCTCTTTATTCTATTCGGCCCAAATCTCATCTTATGTGTGTTTATGTGTTATGAATATGCTACAAATGTTTTTAAGACGCGAAACTTAAAACCAGGTAACATAAAAATATAAAACTTACAAAAATATTAAAACTTGACAATAAAACATATTTTGATATTTTAGGTGATCATTGAGCTTGTTAGGTGATTACTTGATGTTTAAAAATTGAAACCGTGCAAAACGCGAAATGTACAAGGTTTAACTAAAATGCAAAAAGTAAAAATTGGAAATTTAATTTATGATTGTAAGGAATCAAAATGAATAAAAATATATCTAATGAGTATTATCATGTGTTGGTTTAAGTTATATGTACATTTAACGACGTACACGAAAATACCTATCTAGTTACTCGCAAGAGTAAATTTACTTAAAAATAAAAATAATAAGTAAATTAAATAGTTAAATAATGACTTCAAAATTGTGAATTGTTACATCGAGCCTTCTTGTACATAAAATATATTTATTATACATAATTATATAAACAACCTAAATGCTAATATGGATATTGGTTTAATAGTTAAATATTTATCGTACAAAGACTTTTTAACCCTAATGCTCAAATGTTATATAAATTTTTTGCTCTTGAGTTCAATGCATCTTTTGTTGACTTTATTGATGAGTTTGATTATCGAATACGATATTTATGTATAAATTCAAGCTTTTCGAGCCAAGTCCGAGCCTTAATCAAATATTACTCAAGCCGAGCTCAAGCTTAGATGATTAGAGCTCGTCGAGCTATCGAGCCGAGCTGAAGCCTACCTTGTGATTTTTGAGCCGAGCTCAAGCCCAGTCAAGCTCGAGCTCGCTTGGTTTGATTACAGCCCTGGTGATATGCTTAATTTAGCTATTAGAAATGCATAATCAATAATGAAACTTGAAAGTAAGGAATCGTTTAGTTCACGGGTTTTGGAATCAGGCTATGCATGTGACATCCATTGCAAGTAGGTTACAAAACCGTTTTTTTATTTGGCACACCAACTAACACAAGCAAAACATTTTTCCATCTGCAAAACCACAACCACACATTTGTGATCCACAATCACACATTTCAGATGCACCTACAAAAGTAGATGCCAAACTTACCCACTTGCTTTTTTCACGATTATAAACAGGTTAAAAACCGCAACCACACATTTCAGATGCATCTACAAAAGTAGATGCATCTCCCATTAAAGTTCTCCATCTTATTTGAAATGTGTGGCTAGAAATCATTCTCATTCTTCTCATTTTAGTTTTTCTTCTCGCCGGATCCCTTCCCATAAGAATCTTGATTTAGAAGAAATGGACATAACGAGTTGTTGAGAAAAGATGTTCACAATTAATACATCTAATACCTATAGTCTATGTGTGTGGTTAGTGAATTTAAATGGTATATTTAGAGCATTGGATTAGGTGGCAATCAAGTCATGTTTGTGTTGACATATTCGGGTTCACGGGCGGATGGGTTATTATAACTTCTACCCAAACACGACCCATTAATTAGTCGTGTCAAGAAACTCAACCCTAACCCAGACCTGCATAACATGTGTAACCCGTTTGTGATCCATTTAACCTGTTTAAGCAAATATGTCAAGCAATGAATAAGGTTAGTGGTTTGTCGATTTAACTAGTTTAAATGCAAAAATGATATAAGGATCTAAAAAATAATAAAAATAACATACAAATAACTATACGACAATTTCAATGATATTGGAGTTATAATCGTAATTAACTCATATTAAGTACGGAGTACATAACAAAATACATTGAACCTAAATCCAACATAAGATCCAAGTTATATATTTTATTTTTAAAGGCTTATATACTTAAACGGGTTCACAAGTTGACCTGTTTAATACTTACTCAACCCAAACACGCCCCGTTTATTAAACGGGTTAGACGCGTTGATCTGTTTTTAACTCAAACTTGTTTATGCTTAACCCAAACTTGTTTAACTTCGTGTCGGGTTTATGTTGTTTATCGTGTCGTGTCCATAATTTCCACCCCTACATCGGATGCAGACACTTGGCACCCTCGTCAAGTGGACGGGTTTGGTGAGCCTCTTTCATCCAAAATTTTTCGTTGTTGTACGTCTAACTGAGAACTTATCGAGACGTATTCTCCCATTGACATAGTCACTGCTCAAGATACAATGTCGGTAAAGTAGGGTAAGATTTTTTTATCGAAGATGTTTTGTGTTGAGGGAAAACTAGCGTTAAATCATTGAAGCAAGTGCTAACAAGCCATTAATTGCTCCAAGCATAGACGCTCAAAGGCAATGCGACCGTTTCAAGGTGTTCTTGATGTAAGTGATACAACACGTAGATGTCTCTTCAGTGATAATGTGAATGAAATTAAAAATGCTAGTACTTGATTTAAATGACATAAAAGGACAAGGCTACAATTTTCAATTTCTAAATTCATATATAACATTTCCCAAAAATTCGGATATTTTGATACCCAATTTAGATATTCGAAATTTTAAATTGCCGTCCAAAATTTCGGATATCCAAATTTTAACATTAATATGATAGACTTAAATATAGGCTTCTAACCTAGCGTCGGCCCCTAACCATCCTAAAATAGTTGACGTCAATGTCACAATAATAGCAAAGGTTGCTACCATATAATAGTAAATAATATGTCCAAGTATATAACTAAATGGCACTATAGTTATCATAGCACCTATAAGATAAGCGACAAATGAGAAGAATGCATCTGAAACGGGTTTGGTGAGCCTCTTTTGTCCAGACCTCATTGTTGGATGTGCATCTAAGACTTTATCGAGACATATTCTCCCATTTCCATAGTCGCCAATCCAAATACAATGCCAGTAAAGTAGAGCAAGATTTATTATCGAAGACATTTTATGTTGATGGAAAATTGGCATATAAAATTATTGAAGCATGTTCTAGCAAGCCATTAATTGCTCCAAGCATAGCCGGTCGAAGCCAATAGGACCGTTACAAGTTGTTCTTTAAGTAGATGATACAACACATAGATACCTCCGCAGTACTAATGTGAACGAAATTAAAAATGCACGTACTTGATCTAAATGACTGATGCGAGATTTGCAATAACTCGAAACGAAGTTTTACAATCCTCCAGGCAGTGTACTTGATCGCTATAGTGTAGTATAGGTAAATCCGGGGATTGATCGTTCTCTAGGGGAATTGTGTCGTTAGGTCAAGATGTATGACGAGATAGGTCTAGAGGTGAGGGATGATTCTTTTTGTATTTTTTATATTTTATGAAAGTAGTAAAAATCTTGGTTTTTAGAAGAGTGGGCAGAATTAGTTGCTAGTCAACTAACCCAAAAACTAATTATAACTGAATTAAACAAATTAAAAAGAAAGAAAATACATTTGGTGACTTTTAATGATAGGGAATAGCGTGTTTCCTTAGATTTAATTACTCCCTAGTTATCTCCTATTGATCTGTTGAATTGACACGTCCTTGTTTTAGTTGAAGCGCTGTATTCCTTAATATCGGTCGTGGGGAGGTGCTGAAGTCCCCAACTCTATGAATCTTAGTCTCCCCTAAAAACCTTAAAGTCTATTAAGTTTTCTAGGATCTACAAGCCGCAATTCATGCAATAAATACAACGAGAAAAACCAATAGTGCACTCTACGGTTGCGTTTCTAAGACGTTCAAGCCAGTTACATATAAGAGGTCAGCCATTTTCTTAGCCTAATGCGAAGCAATCAACTAAACAATAGATGACAAATCAATATTCAGCAACTAGGTTTCACTAGATCTAAGTAAACACAAATAAACTTAAGCTAGCATGTTAGATAGAAGAAAAGATAAACAATCAATCAAACAACACATAGACATATTGTTAGGAATGCTCCTAACATGAAAATGTGACAACATATTCGGTATTACAATAGTTATTATGTAAGCCTTAAACACATGGACTAGAAGCGTAATATTGTAATAGTTAGATATGTATAAGGCTATATATACCCCTCTATACTTCCATAGAGGGGTGAGCCTTGAGTTTGTATTTCACTTTCACTTTCATTTTATAATAAAACCAGGCATTCTTATCTCTCTCTCTACTCTCTCTATAACCATGGAGATGATGTTCTTCCATCATCCCCGACCTCCCGATTCACAATAATCAACCAAAACACGATCCAACAATTGGCATCAGAGCTTGGTTATTATTATTGGTTGATTTTGTGGTCCAATCTTGTCAAAAATGTACTATTTATAAATCTGTTATTACACGTTTGTTACTGTCTTACATATTTTTGTTTTAACAGTATTAAATAGTCATATCTGGTTTTTTGTTGGTCTCGGTTTATGGTCAAAATGTCCTTTTAACTGGTCGAAAAATCTGGGTTTTTCTGGGTTTAGTTGAAGATTTTCGAGTAAGAACTTAAATTTTTCCAAGTAACTTTCAAGATCTCCGAGTAAGGATTGAAGTTTCCGAGTAAGTTTTTGAGTATTTTCGAGTTAGATTATCAATTCCGAGTTAGGAATGTCTAACTCTTTTTTTCTCCGACTAAGGAAATTTAATTATTATCTGAGTAAGGAAAATACACATGCTCAAAATCAATCCTTCGAGTAAACAAATCCAAATCCTTCGATTAAGGATGTATATCCTTCGACTAAGGGGACAAGACCTCAGATCTGTTATCTTCCTTGGTCAAAACAGTTAAAACAAATAAAAAGAAGGAGAAGAACAGATTTAGACATGACCAGAATCTACATAAACCAAATCATTTAACTCAAATCCAATCTAATCCTAAATCCCAATCTCCAACAGTAAACAATAAACAACACTCGTAACATAAAAGTCAAAACAATCAAATGATCTCAGTCATGTCTTTCTCGTGTGGCAATAAATATCAGCCTTCAAAGTTCAATAAACACAAAAGACAATACATCATTGATCATTGTCGAAGACTCATCTTCATTTATATCCGAACCATCCAAAGAAAGAACAAAACCATAACCGGTTTCACTCTTCTTTTCGTTCGGGTCAAACAAAAACTAAACAAAACATGATGAACCTACCTTAGATCTATACAAGATCTTGAAGCCGTAAATGTCCTAAACATCAGAAGGGTCACGTTTGTGTATGGTTCATGTGTTGATGAAGACTAATGAGTGATGGAGTCAAAAGGTATAGCTGAGATGTGGATTTGATGAGATTTCACGATCGATTGATGGATATGAGATCATTTTGATGAGTTTGGGTGGAGATGACTGATTTGGTGAGAGTAACGTTATTGAGGGGGGTGGATTATAAGTTAGATTAGGTTTTGTGAAATGGTGAGTGTAATTAGGGTTATAAGCATTTTATTAATACCATGTATCTGGTGGATCGGGTTGTATATTTTGTTGGGCCTGGGTTATATTGATTGAGTAATGGGCTGGACTGGACTGAAAGCTTGTTGATTAATGGATCCGAATAATATACATACACTGGGCCAAAATTGTTAAATATTATCAAGTGTATGTTCAATACATTGGTGTCATTTTTTTTGGTATTACTTTTGACGAAATTGAATGGTATTTTGGTTATTACAAATTTTCACGGGGTTACGTTTTTGACAAGATCGGGATAAAACCATTATCAAAGTTCATTTAAACCTTCAAAAGGCTAGTTTTTGGGCATATAACCGCAAGATGTGACAACGGCATTAATTCGTTATTATTTATTTGAGATTGAAGTGGAATTTCACGGGTGCGTATACTTAGTATCTTGAAGATATCGGGGTTGGTTGGATGCATGATTCTTCGAGATCCTTGTTCGAGCTTTTAACCGTCAGAATGATTAAGACTTGAGTTATCTAGTTATACCTGATGTAAGGAGTTACGTTGTTGTGCTCACAGTGTATAGCTATCACTTTAAAGGAGTTACGTTGTAGTGCTCAAGTGTCACAAAAAGCTGTGGATAATTCGAGAGAAGTTCATATACAGTTAAGGATGGTTGGATGGGTATATGATTCTACCTTTATTGAAATTCTCAGTATTGGTTCTTAGTCAGACAATAGTGCAAGTTTAAGTCACAAGTTCGGGTTATTTTACTTCAGTCTCAAGTTCGTCATAGTGGGTTTTCTCCATCAGTAGTCACTACAAAGAGCCGTCAGAATGATAATGGGGTCGGTAAAGAGTTAGCAGAGAAGAGTATCAAAGAGTAGAGATTTTATCAGCAGTTGATTCTCACGGGCTATTTATGGTACTTCACACATATTCGACTAATTGGACATACAGGGTTACACTGCCTCCGTTTCCATCGTAAACATAGTGTGTATGCTTCCGATTCCGCGAAGACATCGTGGGGGAAGAGAGAGTGGATGTTCTTTGAATTTTCTTGAGTTCTTTGCGAAAACAATCTTTTTCCACATGTATCCGCAATCAGGGGGAAGAAATGTGCACATCGGGGATGCATAACAGATTCACGTGATCGAGCTTACAGTTTTATTACTGCCGGAGAGACGTTCGCAGAGATGATCAGTGGTTCAGTTTTATGATTTTAGTGTAATCATTTCAACTTTCGCATGTTGTGAAGTGTGAAGTAGCCTACATATGTGAGAAGATCTTGCTGATTTCTTGCATGTTATCCCCAAAATGAAGTTTCCGCATTGAGTATAATCGTTATTGAGTGACTAGTCAGATTTGCTTGGTGTGGTTTATGATGTTATCTACAAATTCCGCTGCGTACTTAAAACTTCAAAAGTTAGAAGACATGTTAACTACATCAAAGTTTCGAATCTGCTGAAGACGGTTGTCAGTTTGGGGGGAAGCTGATTCAGAAACTTCGCCAAAAAGAAGCGTACGAAGAAGCTGCTAAAGACATGCAGCATGAATTAGGGGGAAGTTAATCCAGTTCATGCAAATTACATCATTTGACTACAAGTGAAGAAAAGTTCTCAAGCCGAGGTACAAGATGAAGACAAAGAGCGTAAACTGCAGTCATCCTCAGCAATTGAAGATCCTATGAAGACCTTTCTTTATTTGTATTTGTACTTGTAGGAAATGGTGTAAGTAATCCCATATGTTGCCACATTGGGGGAAGATTGTTAGGAATGCTCCTAACACGAAAATGTGACAACATATTCGGTATTACAATAGTTATTATGTAACCCTTATAGACATGGACTAGAAGCGTAATATTGTAATAGTTAGATATGTGTAAGGCTATATATACCCCTCTATACTTCCATAGAGGGGTGAGCCTTGAGTTTGTATTTCACGTTCACTTTCATTTTATAATAAAATCAGGTTTTCTTATCTCTCTCTCTACTCTCTCTCTAACCATGGAGATGATGTTCTTCCATCATCCCCGACCTCCCGATTCACAATAATCAACCAAAACACGATCCAACACATATTGAATGATTAAACGAGTAACTTATCTTCAATGAAACATAGGTTTCGAGGGTTGAAAAACCCTTACAAAAGCTGCCAAATTCGTCCTTAAACCCTACTCCAAGATGTTACCCAAAGATGTCACACTCATAATGAAAAACAAAGGAAAATATATATAGGATTACAACTCTGACGTCGTCAGCTTATGCGTCCTGACGCTGTCAACTCGTCGCAATTAGGGTTTCGTCTTGTGCAAGTCGCCGTTATGACGGCGTCACTTTGTAACTCCTGACGCCGTTACCTTCAGTTTGACGTCGTCCTCTTGTAATGTGTATGGGCCGTCTCTTGTTAAATTAACACGTGACCCTCATCTTCAATTAACACCTGACGCCGTCAGGTTGTGGATCTTCAGAATTTGACTGAGGCGTCTCTTGTTAAACTTGAACTAAAATTCCAGCATAATCAACAAGTGACAGTGTCACGTTGTAGCATGTGACGCCGTCAGAGCTCCAAGTCTGACAGGTTTTTCGCGACTTTGTCGTTTTCTTCACTTTTTCATCCAAATACGTCCAAAAAGTGCCGATTTCTAGATTTCTCGTCCCAAGTACCTAAAATGCAAAAAGAAACGATTTGAGGCAATATTTGATCATATTAATACGATTTTGGGCTTAAATGACCCCTTAAAAATGTACCAAATAAATCCTTATCAAATATCCCTACACTTTGGGATTTGCTTGTCCTCAAGCAAACATGCTTTTATCTTAATCAATTTACAAGTTTAGGGTCATTTAACATTAATATAAAAGTAATTACAATACATGATCGTTCCACGTTAGTCAAAATAAGCACGAAAATTACATACTAGCATCTCTCATAAAGTGTTTGGATTCTCACATCTCTCGGGTGTATAAAGTTATATAACTTATGGAAACGGGAAAATATAACACTCTCTACCTGTCATAGCACGTAGATTACCATAGGCTTGGGAACGGATCAAACCTCCAACACTTTGGCGTAAGCACCTAGGATAAACTATCAAAGAGGTCTTTTTAAGGGTTGTAACGTTAGGTGTAAGGGTATAGGAAAAACACGGTTTTGTTGGACAAGGGAAATTTACTGGTGGCAAGTCAATCATCTTAGTTAATTACATGTACAATGAGGCGTTGCTAAGCCAAGACTCGACTCGACTTGACTCGCTAACTACTAACTCTTTTTGTATTTTTTCAAGACACTATTTTGACTTAAACAAAAATAAAATACGGGATGGTAGTCCGTATGTTTTTTTCTCTTGTCTTTTTCTACTTTTTTTCTTTTTATCATTTTTTTATCATTTTTTTTCTTTTTCTCTTTTTTATTTTTATTTTTATTTTTATTTTTATTTTTTTTCTTCCACACATTCTTACCCTACCATCCAAAATAATACATCAAAGGGATTACTTGTAATCTCCCTACACTTGAACTTTTACATGAATAAAAACTAATCTAACGACCTGAATTAATAAAATCAAAACACGTAAAGTACCTTAAACATTAACGCACATATGGGAGTAATAATTCTTCCCCATTATTCCATAGTACTTCTACCCATGAGTCTCAATCGTCCCAAAACTGTATTTACAAGATATGACTCGACTTAACAACCATGTAATCAATTAGACAATTAACAATGGGTTTAACATAAATTTTGTAACAATAATGCACTAAAGATAAGTGCATACAAGGTAGGCTAAGGCGATTTGGGTGTACATTTGGGGGTGGATTGTACACAATGTTCTTTATTAATATTTCGAAATCCACCGAAATATCACGAGAACCGCGAAAAGGATAGGCTCTGAGGGGTGTACTAGGGGTATCGTGTACTAAAAGTGAGTACATCGCAAAGGTTTGGGAAAATTATTTGACTTTATTCGTCCAGTAACTTGGCTCATTTGTCAAGTAATTATAAAATAGGTTTAAAACAAGGGTTATCCTAATGCCTCTTATCATTTAGTAAATCCTAACTACACAAATGTAGTCTCACTAGCGATCTCGGGATGCATCACAAACGCAAGTTCTAGAATCTATATACTACCGGTACACTCATAAAAATTATAGATGAATGCTTTTTCCTAAAGATCTAAAGGCGAACTTCACATTTTTGGGGTGAAAATTTTTTTGAGTGGAAGGGTTTATGTGCTAGCTATATAATTCCTATCTATGAGACGCTTATTAAGACTAAAGTTTCTCTCCTACATGTTGTAAAAAAATTTAAATTTGGTGCCAAAATTGCCCTAACAAGTATTTCTTTTAGTTTTATTACACATTTACTCTAAGACAAAACAAACATCAAGCGAAGTTATGGTTTCTAAGGTATCCCATTTTACCCTCCTTACATTTAAATTGGACATTGTCCCCAATGTTCTTGAAAAGTATCAAATTTATGATAACGGGAAAAATAAAATAGATGAAAGAAACTAATACTCCCCTGATTTGCTCGGCATTGACGATGTGAAAACATGGTTAAATCCTCCTCCAAGAAAATAAATGCAATAAATGCTCATCATACTTCATCTTTATCTTCTTGTCCAATATAACCTGTAATTCACTAAGAAAACAAACACGAAACCTCGCATAAAATCGGCGATAAACACTATATATATTAAAAACTAATTCCTAGAAAACGAATAAGATATAATGCTTGCAAAATAAACGTTTATATGCTAATCAATAATTGTTAACTTTCATGTTCGAACTTGTTCTTTTAAACAAATATGATCTTCCCTACACTTATCTTTTTGTAAAATACCTTTATATGTGATTAAGACGAAGTTAAAAACAAAATAAAGCATTTTCACAAATTTATTCGAAACATGAACGATAAACAATTATGATGGAGCATATTTATGAAATCAAACAAAATAAAAACAAACAAACAAACAAACAATAAAACATGGGTTGCCTCCCAAGAAGCACTTTTCTTTATTTACAAGTCTTGTAGCTAGACTCAAAGTCATGGCCTATTACGTGATTCCATCCTCGGTCACGTTCTCATTATCCTCAATCTTAGTCTTATATTTTGGCCCTAATTGTAAGCATTCTTTGTAAAAACCAAGTATTTTTTTATCACATAGTTTACTCCTCTTCTCTTATCCTCTTCATTCCTATAGTAGACCGATTGCTTAAGTTCCTTTTCTAGGTTTGGCATTAGACGGAATTGTTCAATATTATATGGCATTTAGTAGGCTATCTCATCGGTTTCATCCGTGAACCTAACTATCCCTAAGGATAGGTCATAAGTCATTTTAGAAACCTCCACGAATGGCTTTCCAAAGACTACGTGGGATAAACAAGGATCTATTGCCGAACTAATATCCTCCACCACTATGAAATCCGCGACATAAGTGAAATTCCCTACAAACACATGCAATCCTTTAACCCTTCCAATAAAATTGCTTCTTTTTCTAGGATCCTCGGGATCTCGGCTAGGTAAAAGTGGCTTTTTCATTATCCAATTATAGTACGTCCTAGTCATGATGTTTATAGGAGAATATAGGTCTATATAAGCTTTCCACACGTGAACGTGTCCCATATTGCATGGTATATTAATGTTTCTAGGATTACCATGTGCAATGATTGGAATTCTTCTTATAAAGAATGGACGAAGATCATTGATGAAGCGAAAAGTGTACCGCTTTTAAGGGGTCATTTAAGCCCTAAATCGTATTTATTTGATCAAATATTGCCCTAAATCGTTCCTTTTGTCATTTTAGGTACTTTTGAGGAGAAATCTGGAAAAGGAGGCATTTTGGACGTTTTTGGAGCATTAAAGTGAAGAAAACGACAAAGTCTCAAAAATCGGCTAAAAGTTACCCTTGACGGCGTCAGATTTTACTCTGGACGGCGTCATGGCTTGGCAAGAAAAGGTGGACGTGAAATTTACTCATGATAAGCCAGTGAAAATTGCATGTGAATTCTGACGGCGTCACGCTTTAACCTGATCAAGGGCGTCACGGCTTAATTCAAAGAGGGACGGCGTCACGTTCACGAGCTGACGACGTCAAGCCTTGATAAGCCAGAACGGATTTGGGAGAGCTAAAGAGGGACGGCGTCAAGAAGGTCATCCGGGAACCCTAAAAGCGGCGAGGTGACGGCGTCACACTCCATAAGGTGACGCCGTCAGATGTAAAAATCTATATATAGTTTTGCAATTCTTTGTCATTAGTGTGGAGGACTTAGTGTGGAATTTTTGGGAGAAAACCCTAAGACGATTTTAGCATCTTTTTCAAGGCTTTTTGCCTTGAGATCTTCCATGTTACATTGAAAGATAAGTTATCAATTAATCATTCAATATGTCTATGTGTTGTTTGATTTTATCTTGTTCTTGTCTTTTGTTTAACATGTTAGGCTAGATTTATCTTGTGTTTGCTTAGATCTAATGAAACCTAGCTATTGATTATTTGTTATTAGTGTGTTATTAGTTGTATTGGATGATTGTTTATCTATGTTAGGCTTAAGAAAACTGGCTAACTTCCTATTCGGTAACTTGCTTGAACGTCTAAAGAAACATGAACCAAATGCGTACTAACGGTTTTTATGGTTGTATTTAATGCACAAGCGAATTCTAGTGATCCCATGTTAGGAGCTTCCTAGCCGGCTCGACATAGGAGTGAAGTAGGAGCTTGTAGAGTTGGGGAAGTACGTACGCCACCCCACGATTGGTATTAAGGAATACACCCGTCATCCACGCGACTAATACACACTAATCAACTGGTAAAAGATAGTTAGGGAGTAAGGAAATCTAAGTAAACACATTTCTCTACACATAAGTTTTTCACCAACATTTTATTTTCAGTTATTTTATTTTATTTGCATTCGTAGTAATTTGGGTTAGTTGACTAGCAACTAATTCCGCCCACTCCTTCAAACCCGAGATTTTACTTGCTTTCATAAAAATATAAAAACATAAAAAAAGAATCTTCCTCAACCCTTAGACCTATTAGAGTAGTTTTTCATACCTAACGAACACTATTCCCTGTGGAGAACGATCAATCCCCCGTACTTACCACTACACTATACTACATCGGTCAGGTACACTGCCTGGTGGGGTTGTAAGCCTCTTGAGATCCCTCGAGAGGTAAAACCTGTTGTAAGGTTGCAAAACCACGCATCAAGTTTTTGGCGCCGCTGCCGGGGAATAGTTATTGTTTAGGTTGAATTTTTATTTTATAGGTCTACTCACTAGATTCCTTTCTAGTGAGATTTTTGTTTTATTTTTCTAGGTTTTCTTTAGTCTATCTATTTTCTTCGTGTCTTTGTTCGTAACCATACCATCCGACATCATGGAAGATGGTAATATCCTTAATCCCAACAACCCACCACCACAACAACCACCACCACTTCCTAGAGCCCGTACTTTAGGAGAGTATTCCCGTCCTAGCCACCATGGCTATCGAAACACCATTGAGCTCACTCAAGGAGCCAATGTCACACCCTTGCGATCCGACACCATCCGGTTGGTGCAAAGCGGATGCGCATTCCATGGGCTTCGATCTGAAGATCCTAATCAACATCTCAAGGACTTTCTCAAAATTGTTGATTCTATAGACCTTGATATTGCAACTCGAGAGACGACCCGATTGCGTCTCTTTCAATTCTCTCTGCGGGATCAAGCTAGTCAGTGGCTAGAACGTCAACCCGCAGGATCCATCACCTCTTGGGATGATCTCACCACTCGTTTCCTTGCTCAGTTTTTCCCACCGGGAAGAACTACCAAGCTAAGGAATGATATCTTGATGTTCCAACAACGTCAAGGCGAAACTCTCTACGAGGCATGGACTCGATTCAAGGACTTACTCCAAAAAGTCCCTCACCATGGCATAGAACTTTGGCTCCAAGTCCAAATCTTCTATGACCATATCAATCTCTACACGAGGCAAACCATTGACCAATCGGCTGGTGGTAAGCTACGTGATCTAAGTGCGGAACAATCATGGGCTCTCCTAGAGGATCTTGCTCTTTATGACAACGAAAGTTGGAGTGATCCCCGTGATTTGAATAAAACGGTCAAGGCAATATCTTTGCCTTCGAACAATTCAAGCACTTCCGACCGTAGGATCATAGAACTTGAAGACCAAGTCAAGTTTCTCATGAAATCCTACGAGACTCCTAAACCTTCAAGCCAAGTGAACAAAATCACTTCTTCGTGTGAATTATGTAGTGGTCCCCACGACACTCGTGATTGCATGGAACTCCCCGAACAAGCTTTTGTGGACTACGCATCCTCGCGTACCGACGGAGCGGGAGACAAGTGGTACACTTTCAAACCCGAGCCAAACCATTACGGTGATACATACAACCCCTCATGGAAAAATCACCCGAACCTTAGGTGGAAACAAAACCAAAACGCACAACAACCCAATTCTTCCAACCCACCTAATCGTTTCCAATCAAGCGGTTCCAACTCGAACTGTACTTTCAACAACAATCCTTCCGGAAATGGTAGTACCAATAACTTTGAAGGATTGATGTCTCAATTTATGGAATCTCAAGAAGCTCGTTTAGCCAAGTTTGAAGCCGATTTCAAACAAAAACAAAGCGAGATGACCAATAAGATTGACACCTTGTTGAAAGCCCTCAATGACCGAGAAATGGGAGCACTCCCTAGCAACACGGTCAAGAACCCGAAACTAAACGTCAACGCTATTTCATCGGTTTCGTCCCCTAGTTCTTGTCCACAATATTATTCGGTCAATTCCATGAGCACGTGTTTCAAACAAACCCAAGTCGTTCCAAATGACCAAGAAGTTATGACATCCAAATTGGTCAACAACATAGTTGAAACACCTCCCACTCAAAACCTTGACGAAGAATTCAAGGAGCTCCACCTTGAAAGTCCGGTTGTTGATGTGTTGGATGAGAAGAAGCTCAAGTTAGGCGAAAAAGGGACCGCCTTTGTTCAAAACAAACTACCTAAGAAGTTAGATGACCCGGATGGAGAGAAGTTTGAAAAGATATATCGTACTAAGCGGACCAATAGGAAACTTCAATCCAAGCTTAACCCTAAAGACGTCCTCGATGACGAGCTCACTTATATAGGGTAGAGTGACTTTGAGTCTAGCTACAAGACTCGTTAATAAAGAAAAGCGCTTCTTGGGAGGCAACCCAAGCTTTATTTTATTTATTTGCTTTGTGTGTTTATTCGTTTGTTTGTTTGTTTTTATTTGTTTCCGTATGTGTGTTTAATTTTTATTAGTATTGATTCATGTTAAAAACTAATTTGTGAAAATGATTTATTTTGTTTTTAACTTCGTCTTAACTACATATAAAGGTATTTTGCAAAAGTTAAGTGTAAGGGAAATCTAAATCGGTTTATTAGAACACAAATTAACATGAATCGTAATAATAATAGATTAACATACATATTAGTGTGTGTTTGAGTCAAATGCTTGTATCGAGTCATAATGATGTTTTGCAGGATTTCCAGGAAGTAAGGTAAAGGTTTTTCCAGAAATTTTCCGGAAACTTAAAATGAAAATTTTTGTCAGGTCATTTCTGACGGCGTCAGGGTTTATAACCTGACGGCGTCAGATTTAATTTTCAGAAATTTTTGAAAGTTTTGTTTTTAAAAAAAAAGTTTTTATTAAAATCTCCAACTTATAATCTCCAGGAATCTGCAAAGTTATCATTCCACAAGCATTATATCCTTATATATAGATTTATCCCGCCGATGTTATGCAGGTTTTCGTGTTTGTTTTCTCAGGTTTAACAGGTTATTTTGGACAAGGAAATGTTTTTGAATCAAGCTTTTGGCGATGCATTAGTCATGGAGCTTCAACATTACTTTGGAAGAAGATTTAACCGTGTTACTTCATTATCCACCGAGCGAATCAGGGGAGTATTTGATTTCATTCTTTTACTTTATGCTTTTACATCTTGTTATTTGAACATTGGGGACAATGTTCATCTTAAGTGTAAGGGGAGGGTAAAAGTACGATTTTAGAGAATGCTATTACGCTTGATTTTTGTTTGTTTAATAGTAGATGTGTAATAAAACTGAGAGAAATACTTGTTAAGGTAATTTTAGTGCCAAATTTAAAATTTTTTACAACATATAGGAGTGAAACTTTGATCTTAATGAGCGTCTCACGAATAGGAGTTATATGACTAGCACAAAAACCGTACCACTAAAAAATTTTCCACCCCCAAATATGTGAGGTTCGCCCCTAGAATTGGTAGGAAAAGCATTTATGCTATGATGTGTGTACCGGTAGCACTTAGATTCTAGAACTTGCGTTAGGACCATTCCAAGGCCACAAGTGAGACTACATTCGTGTAGTTAGATTTACTACATGATAAGAGGCATTAGGATTAACCCATTGTTTTACACATGTGTTTTTGTTATAATTACTTTGGCTACATTGGTCAAGTAATTCTCCCACACCCTTTGCGTTGTACTCATTTTTAGTACACGATACCCCTAGTACACCCCTCAGAGCCTATCTTTTCGTTTCGACCTTTAAGCATTTTACTTAAAGGAAGAATTTGTTACACCCCACTTAAATGTACACCCAAATCGCCTTAGCCTACCTTGTATGCACTCATCTTTAGTGCATTATTGTTACAACATTGGTTTAAACCCAAGTTAATTATCTAGTTGATTACATGGTTGCTAAGTCGAGTCATATCTTTGTACATATTGTTTTGGGACGATTGGGACTCATGGGTAAAGTACTAGTGTAATGGAGTAATGGGGAAGAACAACATTATTACCCCCATATGTGCTAAATATTTTAAAAGTACTCTAAGTTTTTCGATTATCTTAATTCGAGTCATTAGAATAATTATTTGTAAAGTTATGTAAAAGTTCAAGTGTAAGGGGGATGCAATGCCCCTATGATGTATTATTTTGGATGGTAGGGCAATAGTGTATGAAAAAAAAAAAAAAAAAAAAAAAATCAAGAAAAATACAAAAAAAATGAGAAAAAGAAAAATAGAAAAAACATACGGACTACCATCCCGTTTCATTTTATTTTATTTTATGTTTTTGTTATTTTGTTTTTAGCTTAAGATCGAGTCGAGTCTTGGCTTAGCAACATTGTATAGTACATGTAATTGATCAAGATCTTTAACTCGCCACCAGTAAAACATCCTTTATCCAACAAAACCGTGTTTTCCTTTTCCCTACACCTAACGTTATAACCCATTTAAAAGCCCTCTTTGATAGTTTATCTTAGGTGCTTACGCCTAGTGGAGGAGGTTTTCGATCCTTTCCCAAGCCTATGGTAATCTATTTGCTATGACAGGTAGTGAGAGATATTATCCGTTTTCATTTATGAGATTTATTTTGATGACACTTGAGAGATGTGAGTATCTAAACACTACTTGTGAGGTGCTAGTTTATAATCTCCGTGCTTATTATGATTAAAGTGGAACGATTATTTATTGTAATTACTTTTATGTTTGCATTAAATGACCCCTAACTTGTATTTTGATTAGAATAAAAGCGCATTTGCTTGAGGACAAGCAAATCTCAAGTGTAAGGGTATTTGATGAAGCGAAAAGTGTACCACTTTTAAGGGGTCATTTAAGCCCTAAATCGTATTTATTTGATCAAATATTGCCCTAAATCGTTCCTTTTGTCATTTTAGGTACTTTTGAGGAGAAATCTGGAAAAGGAGGCATTTTGGACGTTTTTGGAGCATTAAAGTGAAGAAAACGACAAAGTCTCAAAAATCGGCTAAAAGTTACCCTTGACGGCGTCAGATTTTACTCTGGACGGCGTCATGGCTTGGCAAGAAAAGGTGGACGTGAAATTTACTCATGATAAGCCAGTGAAAATTGCATGTGAATTCTGACGGCGTCACGCTTTAACCTGATCAAGGGCGTCACGGCTTAATTCAAAGAGGGACGGCGTCACGTTCACGAGCTGACGGCGTCAAGCCTTGATAAGCCAGAACGGATTTTGGAGAGCTAAAGAGGGACGGCATCAAGAAGGTCATCCGGGAACCCTAAAAGCGGCGAGGTGACGGCGTCACACTCCATAAGGTGACGCCGTCAGATGTAAAAATCTATATATAGTTTTGCAATTCTTTGTCATTAGTGTGGAGGACTTAGTGTGGAATTTTTGGGAGAAAACCCTAAGACGATTTTAGCATCTTTTTCAAGGCTTTTTGCCTTGAGATCTTCCATGTTACATTGAAAGATAAGTTATCAATTAATCATTCAATATGTCTATGTGTTGTTTGATTTTATCTTGTTCTTGTCTTTTGTTTAACATGTTAGGCTAGATTTATCTTGTGTTTGCTTAGATCTAATGAAACCTAGCTATTGATTATTGGTTATTAGTGTGTTATTAGTTGTATTGGATGATTGTTTATCTATGTTAGGCTTAAGAAAACTGGCTAACTTCCTATTCGGTAACTTGCTTGAACGTCTTAAGAAACATGAACCAAATGCGTACTAAAGGTTTTTATGGTTGTATTTAATGCACAAGCGAATTCTAGTGATCCCATGTTAGGAGCTTCCTAGCCGGCTCGACATAGGAGTGAAGTAGGAGCTTGTAGAGTTGGGGAAGTACGTACGCCACCCCACGATTGGTATTAAGGAATACACCCGTCATCCACGCGACTAATACACACTAATCAACCGGTAAAAGATAGTTAGGGAGTAAGGAAATCTAAGTAAACACATTTCTCTACACATAAGTTTTTCACCAACATTTTATTTTCAGTTATTTTATTTTATTTGCATTCGTAGTAATTTGGGTTAGTTGACTAGCAACTAATTCCGCCCACTCCTTCAAACCCGAGATTTTACTTGCTTTCATAAAAATATAAAAACACAAAAAAAGAATCTTCCTCAACCCTTAGACCTATTAGAGTAGTTTTTCATACCTAACGAACACTATTCCCTGTGGAGAACGATCAATCCCCCGTACTTACCACTACACTATACTACATCGGTCAGGTACACTGCCTGGTGGGGTTGTAAGCCTCTTGAGATCCCTCGAGAGGTAAAACCTGTTGTAAGGTTGCAAAACCACGCATCAAGCATGCAATAAGTACTTGTGATATGCTAATTCTTTTACCATGGGAAACTTATCAAAGTAATCACTATCTACTTTTCTCCACTTCCTCCTCATCATCATTCTTAATTTCCTCCTTAGGATCACTTTTGTTCTCAACTACATTTTCTTTATCTTCTTCCTCAATACTCCTATTTGGTGGTTTTAGAGTTAACAAAGTGAAAATGTTTAGATGATGAAGGATCCTTAACCTCGCTACCCCCACTTGTGTTTCTAGCAACTCTACTTGACGGGGTCATTACTTGGTTGTTGAGATCCTTCAATAAATTGTCAATCTTATTGGTCATCTCGCTTTGTTGTTGCTTGAAATTGGTTTCAAACTTTGACAAACGAGCTTCTTGAGACGCCATAAAATTAGACATTAATCCTTCAAAATTATTGGAATTGTTTGAAGGATTATTGTTGAAGGTACGGTTCAAGGACGAACCATTTGGTTGAAAACGATTAGGTGGATTTGAAGAATTGTTTTGAGATGCGTTTTGGTTTTGTTTCCACCTAAAGTTTGGATGATTCTTCCAAGAGGGGTTGTATGAATCACCATAAGTGTTTTGCTCGGGTTTGAAAGTGAACCACTTATCTCCTGCTCCGTCGGTACGCGAGGATGCATAATCCACAAAAGCTTGTTCGGGGAGTTCCATGCAATCACGAGTGTCATGGGGACCACTACATAATTCACACGAAGAAGTGATTTTGTTTGCTTGACTTGAAGGACTAGGAGCTTCGTAGAATTTCATGAGAAAATTGACTTGGTCTTCAAGTTCCATGATCCTACGGTTGGGAATGCTTGAGTTATTCGAAGGCAAGGATATTGCCATGACCATTTTGCTCAACTCGCGGGGGTCATTCCAACATTCGTTGTCATAGAGGGCAAGATCTTCTATGATTCCCCATGATTCTTTCGCATTCTTATCACATAGCTTAACACCGGCTGCTTGGTTAATGGTTTGCCTTATGGATTGATTGATATGATCGTAGAAGATTTGGAATTGAAGCCAAAGATCAATGCCATGATGAGGGACTTTTTGGAGTAAGTCCTTGAAATGACTCCACGCTTCGTAAAGAGTTTCACCTTAACGTTGTTGGAACATCAAGATGTCATTCCTTAGCTTGGTAGTTCTCTCCGGTGGGAAAAATTGAGAGAGGAAACGAGAAGTGAGATCATGCCAAGATATGATAGATCCCGCGGGTAAACGCTCAAGCCATTGACTAGCTTGGTCACATAGAGAGAATTGGAAGAGACGCAAACACGTTGTCTCTTGAGTTTCAACATCAAGGTCTATGGAATCTACGATTTTAAAGAAATCCTTGAGGTGTTGGTTTGGATCTTCGAAACGAATTCCATGGAATGCACATCCACTTTGCACCAACCGAATGGTGTCGGATCGCAATGGAGACACATTGGCTCTTTGGGGGAGCTCAATGGTGTTTCGATAGCCTTGGTGGCTTTGTTTCGAATACTCACCTAGAGTACGGTCTCACGGTGGGTCTTGGTTGATTGGTGGGTCTTGGTGGGGTTGATCTTGGTAGTTTGGTGAGGCTTAGTGTTGTTGTGGTGGTGCTTGGTGTGCTTGGTATAGGTCAAAGATGCCTTCATTTACCATGGTGGCAAACGAAGAGAATTACAAAACAAAGGGCACGAAGAAAAGATAGACTAAAGAAAGCTACTAAAAAAAAGAAAATAAAAATCTCACTTGATAGGAATCTAGTGAGTAGACCTAAACGAGATAGAAATTGAACCTAAACAACAAATATTCCACGGCAATGGCGCCAAAAACTTGATGCGAGATTTGCAAGACCTCAAAACGAAGTTTTACAATCCTCTAGGCAGTGTACCTGATCGCTGTAGTGTAGAATAGGTAAATCCGGGGGATTGATCGTTCTCTAGGGAAATAGTGTCGTTAGGTCAAGATTTATGACGAGATAGGTCCAGAGGTTAGGGATGATTCTTTTTGTATTTTTTAGATTTTATGAATGCAGTAAAAATCTCGGTTTTTAGAAGAGTAGGCAGAATTAGTTGCTAGTCAACTAACCCAAAAACTAATTATAACTGAATTAAACAAATTAAAAAGAAAGAAAATACAATTGGTGACTTTTAATGATAGGGAAAAGCGTGTTTACTTAGATTTAATTACTCCATAGTTATCTCCCATTGATCTGTTGAATTGTCACGTCTTTGTTTTTGTTGAAGAGCTATATTCCTTAATATCGGTCGTGGGGAGGTGCCGAAGTCCCCAACTCTATGAATCTTAGTCTCCCATAAAAACCTTAAAGTCTATTAAGTTTTCTAGGATCTACAAGCCGCAATTCATGCAATAAATACAACGAGAAAAAACCAATAGTGCACTCTACAGTTGCGTTTCTAAGACGTTAAAGCCAGTTACATATAAGAGGTCAGCCAGTTTTTTTAACCTAATGCGAAGCAATCAACTAAACAATAGACGACAAATCAATATTCAACAACTAGGTTTCACTAGATCTAAGTAAACACAAATAAACTTAAGCTAGCATGTTAGATAGAAGAAAAGATAAACAATCAATCAAACAACACATAGACATATTGAATGATTAAACGAGTAACTTATCTTCAATGAAACATAGGTTTCGAGGGTTGAAAAACCCTTACAAAAGCTGCCAAATTCGTCCTTAAACCCTACTCCAAGATGTTACCCAAAGATGTCACACTCATAATGAAAAACAAAGGAAAATATATGTAGGATTACAACTCTGATGGCGTCAGCTTATGGGTCCTGACACCGTCAGCTCGCCGCGATTAGGGTTTCGTCTTGTGCAAGTCGCCGTTATGACGGCGTCACTTTGTAACTCCTGACGCCGTCACCTTCAGTTTGACGCCATCCCCTTGTAAAGTGTCTGGGCCGTCTCTTGTTAAATTAACACGTGACTCTCATCTTCAATTAACACCTGACGTCGTCAGGTTGTGGATCTTCAGAATTTGACTGAGGCGTCTCTTGTTAAACTTGAACTAAAAATCCAGCATAATCAACAAGTGACGGCGTCACGTTGTAGCTTGTGACGCTGTCAGAGCTCCAGGTCTGAAAGGTTTTTCGCGACTTCGTCGTTTTCTTCACTTTTTCGTCCAAATACGTCCAAAAAGTCCCGATTTCTAGATTTCTTGTCCCAAGTACCTAAAATGCAAAAAGAAACGATTTGAAGCAATATTTGATCATATTAATACGATTTTGGGCTTAAATGACCCCTTAAAAAGGTACCAAATAAATCATTATCAATGACATAAAAAGACAATGCTACAATTTTTAGTTTTGGGATTCATATATAAGATTTTCGAAAATTTCAAATATTTAGATGTCCAACTTTTAGATATTTAAATATACAAAAATGCCATCCAAAATTTTGGATATCCAAATAGCATCCGTATGATAGACTTAAATATCGATGTTAGTCCTCCCCACCCTGACCATCCTAAAACAATTGACCTCAATGTCACAATAATAGCAAATGTTGCTACCCTATAAGAGTATCCTAGCATATAACTAAATGACACTGTAGTTATCATAGAACCTAGAAGATAAGCGGCATACGAGAAGAATAGAACTATCCATGAGTTTGGTGAGCCTCATTCTTCTAGACCTCTTTGTTGGTGTACGTGTATCTGAGACCTTATTGAGTCGTATTCTCCCATTGCCACAGTCGCAATTCTCGATACAATGCAAGTATAGTTGTTGATCCCAGTTGAACACTTGATCGAATTCCCTTATCTTGTAAAGGTTTAGCTATGCTAGATAAATCTATCACAACTAGAATAGAAATTGTCTTGAGTTTATCAAATACTATGCGAAATCTAGTATTCAATATTAAGAAGAACTTTCAATGTAATAGTAGACAAAAGAACACAATTTAACAAACAAACAAAGCTTCAATATTATTGATTGTTGGGAATTAATGCCTCCAAGGTGTTAATGATGCACATGATGTTAAGACTGCTCATGTATTACAAGGAAAATGCTCTAAGTCATTACTGCTGCTGGTTATAGAGTTACTGCTGTTTATGAAGGTTAAGACTGCTAGTGTATATTATAATTGCTGAGAACTTCAAGGAAATATACACTAAGTAGTTAATGCTGCAAGAAGAAAACTTAGTGCTGCTAGTACTAAGTTACAACTGCTGAAGACTTAATGCTGCCAAAGTACAGAGTTAGTACAGCTAAGTGTTTATTAGTGCTGTTGGAGTATTAGAGTCGGTTAGATATGTATAGAATGTTTAGATAAGTATAGAAAAGATTCTTTAAATATTTATCTTGTATAGAAAGTAATTGTAAGCCGACTAGGACTCCTTAGTCTATAAAAGGAGGTCCTAGGGCATTGAGTTAGATACGTATTATTCATAGCTTCAAGGTTGTAAACCATAATACTAAGAGAGTATTCATATTAATAATATTGAAGCTGTTGGTTTGTTTATTCTTGTGTTACTGTTCTTCTTAATACTATTGTTTAGATTCCGCATAAACCTTAGTAAATTCAACACAATTTCTATACTAGTTGTGTTAGTTTACCTAGCATAACTAAACCTTTACAAGCTAAGGGAATTCGATCAAGTATATAACTGGGATCAACAAGTGGTATCAGAGCTTGTGATCTAGAAGCTGTGATCAAGAAGAACCTATTTAAGCTCGAGATTGTTTAGATCTTACTGAAGACATGGATTCAGACTCTGCACATATGGTTACTGCATCAAAGGTTCCAATACTCAAGGCTAATGATTATGAGAACTGGAGAACGAGAATTGAGCAGTACAGTCAGATGATTGATTTCCAACTCTGGGATATCATTGAGAATGGAAACGAAAAACCAAAAACAACTGTATCTGCAGAAGGTGTTACTACAGTTGTGCCTCTTACAACTGCTGAGGAAAAAGCTCAAAGAAGACTTGAAGTTAAGGCAAGAAGTATGTTGATGATGGCCATTCCTAATGAGCATCAGTTGAAGTTCAACTCCATTAAAGATTCTAATTCTCTAATGGAAGCTATTGAAAAGAGGTTTGGAGGTAATGCTGCTACTAAGAAGACAAAGAAAAATCTTTTGAAATAGCAATATGAAAACTTTTCTGTTCAAGATTCTGAGATGCTAGATCAAAACTTCGATCGACTTCAAAAACTTATAAGTCAATTAGAGATGTTGGGAGAAGTGATCTCTCAGGAAGATATGAATCAAAAGTTTTTGAGAAGCTTGTCCTCTAAATGGAGCACACATGTTGTTGTGTAGAGAAACAAGGATGAATTAGACACAATGAGCTTGGATGATCTTTACAACAACCTCAAAGTTTATGAACTTGATGTCAAAGGGACTAGCTCAAGTACTAATTCACAAAACATGGCTTTTATGTCCTCCTCAAACAACTCTAGCAGTACCAATGAAGTAGTTACTACCGCACAAGGGGTTACTACTGCTAGCACTTAGGTTAATACTGCTAGTTCTATAAACATTGAGAACTTGAGTGATGCTCTTATCTATGCATTTCTGTCTAGTCAATCTAATAATCCTCAGATTGTACATGAGGACTTAGAACAGATTCATCCAGATGATCTTGAAGAGATGGATCTGAAGTGGCAGATGGCTATGTTAACAATGAGGGCAAGGAGATTCTTGAAGAATACTGGAAGACAGCTCAAGGTCAATGGGAAAGACAACATGGGCTTTGATAAATCCAAGGTTGAATGCTACAACTGTCACAGAAAGGGACGGTTTGCTAGGGAATGCAGGGCACCAAGGAGCCAAGACTACAAAAATGGAGAAAGCTCAAGGAAAACTGTGCCTGTGGAAGTAACTAATTTCACAGCTTTGGTGTCTTGTGATGGCCTGGGTGGATATGATTGGAGTTACCAAGCTTCAGAAGGACCAAACTTTGCACTCATGGCTTATTCATCTTCCTCTTCAAGCTCTGACTCTGAGGTATCTAATGAATCTGGTTGTTCTTATAAATCTTGCTTAGATACTGTTGAGTCTCTTAAAGCTCAAAATAATCAACTAATAGAAGATTTAAGAAAGTCTGAGTTGCTTTGTTTAGGTTATAAAGTAGGTCAAGAGTCTGTAGAGAAAAGACTATAATTCTTTAAAACAAATGAGACTGAGTTAGTAGAAAAGATTAATGTTTTAAAGAGTGAGATTTATGTAAGAGATGAGCTTATCACAGAACTTAGAAGATGGATTGATGTAGCTCCGAAAGAAAAAGATAAAGCTCAACAGGAAAAAGATAACTTTCAATGTAAAGTAAATAGGCTTGAACATGCATCTGAAGGAGTAAACAAGATAATAGAGCACTAACTTATGAGGAAAGGTAGTGACATAGGCTATAATGAAGTTCCCCCTCCCATTACAGGGAAATTTATGCCTCCTATGAAAGAATTGTCTTGTTTAATTGAGTCTGCTAATCAGTCTGTAGGTGAGAGTAGTAATTCTAAGTCTAATGAGGAAAAGTATACATTTGATAGGAAGTATTCTGATGCACCAATTATTGAAGATTGGGAGTCAGATGATGAGGATATTGTTAGGAATATAAATATTCATATGAAGACTCGGTCACCCCGAGTATCTATTTAGCATTTATGTAGCTCGTAGGCTTATTAGTGTTATTCGTATTAGTTTAGTTATATTAGTACTTGTGGAGTTGGGTCGGGTCTTTACCCACTGTCAGCTCACTCCACAGCCCACTAGGGGCAACTTAGCTAAGTGTATAAATACCCCTTCTCAAGTGTGGGAAGGGTTGGAGCTTTTCATTCACCTAATCTAATATTACAAGTTTCTTTTCATTTTCTCTCTCTAGAAAAGTTCCCAACTTCTCACTCTCTCTCTCTCTAGAAATTGAGCTATCATTAATCTTGTGTTTGTGTTATGATTATGAATATGCTACAATTGGTATCAAGAGCCTTGGTTTGATCTTGGGTACTTGGATTTCTTTGATTGGTTGTTTCTTTTTTTTTATTTTCTTTTGGTTCGAATACATAAACACAGATTTGTAGACCTTGGTACTTTAGTGCTCACAAAAATTACTTGTGTCTAATTCGTGGACCTGATTTTCTTCTTTTCTTTCTTTCCTTTGGTTTACATGTCCATTTGTATGTTACTTTTGGTTCGAATATCACTCTAGTTTCCTCACTGGGTCTTTTGGTTTGCATGTCCATTTTTATTTTGGGCTTTAACTGTTTAAGGAATTGGGTTGTTTGCTTACTTTTGTGCTTAATATTGGTTTACTAGCTTACCTTTGAATATCCTGTGTTGAAAGTTGAAAGTGCTTTTTAAAAGGTTTTTCTTGGTTGAGACTTGGGACTATTTCTTGACTGCGATTTGGTGGCCTTATTGTTTGCGGTTTGTACTTATAAGGAAAAACTGTGTTGCGGTTTGATTATTGTATGTAATGTGATTTGGATAGTAGCCAAATTGGGTATAGTGACAAAATTGGTGATAGTGACATTTGCTGTTGCGATTTGGTGACTTATTGTTGCGGTTTGAGGTATATTGGGAAGCTTGTCGCTGCGGTCTGGAGATAAGTTTGGTTGCGTTTTGGCAAGTATTGCACCTGCGATTTAGAAGTTTGCTTAAACGGGAAAAAGACAACTGAAAAGGAAAGTGACTTGTGACTGCGTCTTGTGGTCCACAATCTGTTGGTTAGTGGTTGCAATTTGACCTTTGGGTTTGAGTCTGCGTTTTGGGTGGCATTTTAGTGTTGCGGTTTGTGGCATTGCGATTGGATCACTGCTATTTGTCAATTGAGATTTGGCTTGCAGTTTAGTATTGCGGTTTGCCTACTGAAGACTGACTTGACCATCATATTTTTGACTTTAGGTTAAACATCATCAGACACAAACATCATCAGTCTCAAACCAGTATACCTCAGTCTTATTATTTTCCCAGTTTTGAGCCAACATCACAATCAACCAACAACAAATTACACTAATCTAAACCCATTTCACAACAACAACAACATATTCAAAACGAAATTACAACAACTAATTACAACAACAAATCCAAATCCAAACAAACAACTCACAAGAAACGAAATCCAAATCCAAATCCATTCGAAACAACAACAACTAATTACAACACAATCTCCCTACAATCATTCAAAGCCTATCTTAACAAAAACAACTCGTGTGTCCATCCTTTCTTTTATTCGGGTAAACAATAACAAGAAACGATAAACAAATTCCTAGTTCTCAGTTTTCTTGGTTTGAATATCTTTTCAAGAGTACAATCATTCGAATACAACATACATCATAGATCTTTTTTTTTGGATGCTAAAACTTCTTGGTAATATACGTAACTTTAAAGAAACATCAAAACAAGAATGTTTTAACCTCACTTTCTTTCGATTCAAAGGAATAACAGAAGAACGAAAACTGATTTACCTACCCGTGTTCATCATTGTCTTGGTGATTCGGATTATCTTTGATCTGAGTTTCTTGTGGTGAGAGAAAAAGGGATAAGAGTGGCTGCGCTTTTTTTTAGGGTTATTAAGATTAAGGGAAGAGTGGGATTAGTGGTGTTAAATACCGAAGTTTAGGGTTAATTGGATAGGATTGGGCTTGTACCGGTTTTGTCATTGGGCTTATGGTTGTGGACTGATAACACATGGATGATTTGGTTTATGTTTTATCTTTGGGCTGAATATTGCTATCACAAGGACGAATCTTTTATAAATATTTGTGGTGTAATTTTGGACAACGACTTTGATTGAGCTCCAAGAATCCGAGATTGAAAATTATTTTGGGTTGAGATATTTTCGAGTTTATTGGATATAACCACGGTGGTTATTTGGATTCACTTAAACCTTTTCAACCAAAATCAAACAACGGTTCACAAAGTCTAACAATCAATCATCAACCTCAACACACAATCACTAATCATAACACATTCAAGTAATCATTATCATTTCACGGTTTATTCTTGATTTTTATAAAATCCCGCGAAAGAATCTATTTCTCGGTTTAAATCATAGAATTGTAAAATCCCGTGCACGTTTACATCATGTCTACCACGTCAGATTCTTTCATATCTGAGATACTCAAGTTGTACGACATGAATGATAAACATAAGACTTCCAATCCTGTACAACAAATAAACGTGTGTGATTCTGATAATGCTAGTATGGAATCTATGTGCTCGAATTCTCAAGAGAGAGAGTTTCATCAGTCACTAATGTTACCTAATGCAAAGGAAAGTTGCATTGAATGTTTTCGATTACTTCATTCACATCTCAAGGTTCTCTCAGAAAGACCTGGATCCATGGGAGGATTCGAACGAGCTTTTGCATCACTCTTTGGTCAAGATATTCAGACTTTCATAGGCACTATGTTCCAGAACTTAGATCAACTAGAACAACAACTTGACAAAGAAGAATTTCATGAAATTGGATCCAAGGCTGCTCTTCAGGTGATCAACAAACAACTTCAAGTGTTCATCAATTCACAATACACTTGGGATTATGATAGTCAAATGACAGAAAAGTGTTTTACTGATTACACTGGGATTGAAGTTAACATGTTCAGAGAAACATTACTCCAACACATGGGTAATGTTAAGAAGTACATTGAGGAAAGAGCACAACACAAACTAAAGAATGAAAGTCGGATGCAATCAAGAGTGATTAAGGTTGATTCGAGTAAAGCACTGGGTGCTAGTTTAGTTGTCAAAGAATGCAGAGGGACAAAGTCAGATAAGCATGATGCAAGTAGCAGTTATGTGACTCATATCACACATGGTGTGGATGCTGATATCAGACCAGTAAATGACCAAGTGCCATTTGCTGAGGTACATTTAACTGTTCAACATAATGTCCTTGCTAATGAACATCAACATACTGATCAAATTAAACCTACTTATGACACATATTTGTTGGAAAAGACTGATAGCAATATCACCTCTGATTCAACAAATATGAGTCATAAGGGGGGAGAAATTGATCAGGATGCTGAACATGATGATACGTCAAGTTCTTTGCTTACGGCTGAGTTTTTCAAATCAAATGATATGGTTGTAAAGAAGTTTATAATGAACTTTCAAACAGATTTTTACAACTTGAAAAACATTGTATTTCACTTGAAATCTCAATGCAACAAAAGGAAGAAAGTCTTCAAACTAACCAACCATGTAGGAATCCGGAATTTCCTGAATTCCGAGAATTTTTTATGATAAACGACTTGAAAGCTCAGCTACAAGCCAAAAACTTAACGATCAACAACCTGAAAAAATGTATTGCTGAGATGTGTGATATGTGTAATGAAGTTAAGGCTAAACATGACAGTGATGTCATTGCAACAAAAAATACTGAAATGGAACATAAAGTGGCTGAATTACTTAATGAAAATGAGACTTTGAAAATTCATTGCAAAGAACTGTGTGATACAATCAAAGAAACGAAAACTAAGACTGTAGAGCTAACAACCTCTTTGATTGCCAAAAATGATGAATTCAAAGCTCAACTTCAGGAAAAGGGTTTTGCAATTGCAGCATTGAAAAACGAGTTAAGGAAATTAACAGGAAATGGTGTGAACACTAAGTTTGCAAAACCATCAATATTGGGGAAACCAGTTTTACAAACACTTAGAAACCAATCAGTTGTTAGACAACCGAATGTGTTTAGATCTCAACTTCAGGAAAAGGGTTTTGCAATTGCTGCATTGAAAAACGAGTTAAGGAAATTAACAGGAAATGGTGTGAACACTAAGTTTGCAAAACCATCAATCTTGGGGAAACCAGTTTTACAAACACTTAAAAACCAATCAGTTGTTAGACAACCGAATGTGTTTAGATCTGAACGACCAAAATCTTCAAAACCACGGCTTGCCTCCCAAGTTGATTCAAAACAAGTTTTGTCAAAACCAGTCACTTCACAATCTAGACCTAGTGAAAAGGAATATGCTGCTGCCAAACCTCATCATATAAGTGCCTCTAGTTCTTCTAGGAATAGTTCAAAGCATGTGTCATTTGTGACACAAAAGGAACATGTTAGACATAAAAATAGTGTTCAGAATTACAACCTAGAGGATGCTAAGAAAAACACACATGAAAAGACTAGGAATTTGCCTGTTTCTAAGAGTAGTTACGTATCGATTAAAGCGATTCCCATAGCAGATCACTCTAAGAATTCTAGATCTTTATCTGACTCCAAACACTATGTTTGCTCAAGTTTTCAGATATTTGTTTTTAATGCAAACCATGATGATTGTATAACAAAATTCCTGAAGGAAGTGAATGCTCGTGCTAAGGTTCAACCCTCTAAGACTAGAAACAACAAAAAACCCGTAGAACCAAAGAGTTATACTCAGAAACCTGGTAGGCAGATTGCTGTAGGACAAAGGTCTTCTCTAAACAAGTCTTCCACTGTACATGAGAAAGAAAACACTCCTAGATCTTGCCTTAGGTGGATACCGACGGGTAGAATTTTTAAGATTGTTGGTCTTAGATGGATACCTACTAGTAAGCTGTTCACTGATTGCAAAGCTAAGGTTGACAGTGAAACCCCAAATGGTCAAGATGCTGATATCACTAACCCATATAAATGCAAACAAACTCTTAATGTCAGTGCAGGTAGTCTTTACTTAAGTGCAGGTACAATGTTCACTCCTATTAAGGAAAGACTCAGGGTTTGGGTGCCGAAAAGACTGATATCTCATGAATCAGGGGTTCAAGCAATTCAATCTTGATAAACATAGACAATGACGTCTGTTCACATCAGTTCAGGCCTCGATCTTCATCGACAATGACGTTTGAACAATGCAGTTCAAGCCTTGGGCCTCAATGTCAACACTTTGACATTTGAACTCATCAGTTCAAGCCTCGGGCCTCAATGTCAACATTATGGCGTCTGCTGAAAACACTCCAGGCCCCGTTCCTCAAAGAAAAGAAAGGCGTACGCTTGAGTGCGCTTTATCTTCGGAAGAAGAGAAATCTTCTCATTTTTGACTATTCTCATCAATAAGCTTCATACTTGTTCCATGTTCGTTCAGTCATCAAGTGGATCTACTCTCATTAGATTGTATTTTATTCACTCGATCAAAAATGGCAACCTCAAATGCAATTTTTTAAGGGGGAGAAGTGTGAACAGTGGATCAACCTCATATGCACTTGTTCAATCAAAAATGGCAACCTCATATGCAATTTTTGAGGGGGAGAAGTGTGAACAGTGGATCGACGTACATTTGATTGTATGTTCACTCACTTGTTGGGTATGTAACTCTAATTGTGACTACGGAGTTGATCAGGTATCACTTATTTAAGATTGAAGTTGACTTTCACAAAGGCGTGATCTTATCTTATCTTGAAGTCGGGGTTGGTTGGATGCATGACTCTCAGTGATAACTTGCTCGTGCTTAAGATTTAAGTTAAAGACTTAGTTTATCTAGTTACTAGCAGTTAGGGTAAATGTTTGAAGACCTAGTTAACTATCACTTAAAGGAGTTATGTTGTAATACTCAGTGTCACACGCCGATGACGTTGTGGATAATCGCAAGAGGTGTTAATGTCTCATTCTTTAGTTGGGTATTGAGTACTTAGAGAATTGCTTGGAGCATAAATTCTCTACGCCGTTCTTCCAACATTAGTGCAAGCTTAAGTCACGAGAACGGGAATTCTACTTCAGTTTCAAGTTTGGTATATCGGGTTTGCTCCATCAGTTATCACTTCAAATAGCCTACTTAAGGGTTGGTAAAGATAGTCAGAAAGAGTTTCGGTAGCGGTTGATTCTCACTTGATACATTTGAGCCAAGTTTGTTCTTCTCACAAGATTTCAAGTATATGTGCGTAAAATGTATTGCTGATTCTGAGGTATCAAAACCAGCAAGGGGGAAGGAGACATACATCAGAATGCACAACGAGTACACATGATGAACTTTATACTTCTTCTTAGTTGAAGTTATTCCGGGAAGACAAATGTCATGACCGCAGAGAAAATCAGTGTCTTAACTCGTGGCTTTTGGTGTATTATTCCAACTACGTGGGGGAAGAGATGTAAGAAACAGTTTCCGATGATAAAAAAAGGTTCATAATGGCAATTTCCTGAAGGGGGAAAAGGGGATTTTCGGGTCTTAATTGATCTTGATGTTACGTTTCATCTTCATTTATGGGATTGAGTGTGTGCTTCGGTTTTTGGGCTTCATACAATGAGACTGATTGCATCACTTCAACTACTTAGGGGAAGTGGTCTCTGGATACTTTTGGTATGCATTACTTCAGACTTTAGCGAGAAGAAATGTGAGAAGAATTATTCAAGTGTGACATGATACACTGCTGATCTATTTGATGATCCCCCGCACGGAGAATCACGATGATTATTCTTAAAAGGAGCAGCATTATTTGATGTGGTTTGCTACGATCTCAGTTGTACACTTACCTTATGTAAGCTTGAAAGAGAGCTTTGAAACTGCTCAAAAAGAAGATTGTCGGTTTGGGGGGAAGCTATCAAAGCTTCACATTGAGAAGGCTCAAGTTCAGACGACTATTCAGGAGCCTCGAAAGCTTTGGTGGTGAAAGTTTAAGAGATGTTGACTACAGAATTCTACGACGTACAGAACGATATCCTTATTTCGGTATTCATGTCAACATCTTCTTAAATTGAATAATACATTTTGTACATATCTTAAACCAAACTGTATATAGAAAAATATAAAACCAAGAAAAACCATAAAAATCAGAAAAATAGAAAATACCAAAAATAGTTTTTCAAGGCATGTCTTCTGGTATCGATAACATTTACGGTCCTAGAAATGTCATTTAATAATGACACGGGTCTTTAAATGAAGTTCGAGCAGAAGTTCAAAAAGTTTTCAAAACATGCCTAAATGGCTTGCTATTACTTCAGATAGCAACCCGCATTTCAAAATGGGGAAAGCACGTCGCCAAAAAGACGGTTGTTCCTCCCACTGGGTGAAGTTCACCCGGGCATGGATTACTTTATATCCATGTTTTCCCGATTTGATGTACATTTCAGTGCATCATTTCTTATAAAGGAAGAGAAATCTTCTTTGTATGCAAATAATTTTCCTTCTATGATTCTTCTGAAAATTATTTGTGAGACACATGGTGGTAACATGTTGGTTGAAATTCTTTCAGACTTGGATTGTGCATAAAATTTGTCACTCAATCAATGACTACAGCTCTTTAACTAGAATACGGGTCATTGATTGAGGGGGAGAGTGATTTCAAATTTTATATCATCAAACGGGTTTCTTGGTTATCTCATAATTGTTAGAAAAGGTTTTGTAGTTAATGGGGTATTTGTTGAAGAGGAACTTACTAAGCTTTATCTCAAATGGCCAAATGTGTTAGTTGCTAGAAAGATTAGGGCATTATGTGCAATTTGCTTATAGTATCCTAGCTTTATGTAACTATAAGGTTCATTTGTGTCACTCTGGAATCCTCGTTTAATCCCCTAAATACTTTAAAAACCAAAATCTAAAAGGAGTTAGAAAACCCATTGTGTTTGATGTTCTTTAATACTCCACTGGCATTTGTATGATCTGAATGAATGAGTTTCAAATGTTGATTGACTTTTGTTAGTCGATAGCTGATTTTTGCATGTGCACTCAGGATATGCTTAGGTATGTAGCTATCATGTTAGAATCTTGTCCCTAAGATCCTGAGTTGAATGTTGAAATATGAGTGAATTGCCATGTTCATGATTGCTGATTGCTCTTCATGCTAGATAGCGGTTTGATGTATTTCCTGACTGTGGTTTGATTATGAGATGAATATGGTATTATGAGTTGGCAAGCTGCTACGTGGTAGCTATTAATGAAAAGTGAATCTGTATGTATGTATATCTGTGTTGATATTCTTATGCAGATTCCATGGCCAATATGAATGTGCCAATTCCCGCTCTAACCATTTGATCAGATGTTCAAACTCTATTGACTGGCTCTGAATTCACCACAACAACAACATCAGCAACAACAACAACAACAACAATGTCTTCACCACCACCACCTTCATTTCAACAAAGCATTACTTATTCTGGTCTCGCCAAGTAGGGATCTACAATACTTGGGAAATTTTTGTTGGTGGATGGATAATTGATGTTGACTACTGACTCCCTCAGAGAAGCGGATGATCACATCGTCTGCGCAAAAAAAAATGGTCAATATCATTTGTGTCATAACAGTTATCTTGTACATAATAAGTAGTGAATCTCTCTCATAAATTGAAGGGGAGCAGTGTATCGTTCCTTTATCAGCATATATTAAACCAGGCCACATTTTCTCCCACATTTTCTAACTTATTTAAATCAATTGGGATCACAAATCTCAAAAGGTTTGAAATTTTTGATCGGGGGAGAGAATGTGATTTAAATATGAAACCTGATGAAAATGTGATTCTTTGGACTTAAGTGTAAGCTCTCCCATATGTGCTAAACTCTTTCGTATATCGATGCACATATTGAGGGGGAGCAAATGGTGTGTAATAGCAAAATGGATGTGGCATCTTATGTGAGCACGACTCAGACTTCACCAATGAATTGACGAAACATAAACTGTCATTAATCGAAAGGATGCGTCCTGGCCGGGTAATAATTTCAAGCTGGTCTAACCAGTGATGTAAGCGTGTCTCGAAGAGGACGTATCTGAGTAGAGTGTACCATTTCGAGAAACTTTTTGTGAATTTGACCAGGCCGGGTAATAATTTCAAGCTAGTCCAACTAGTGATGTAAGCGTGTCTCGAATCGGTCATGTTCACTGATAGTGGATCAATTCAAAAAGTGCAATCTCTACCCAATATGTGCAAATTTTAAATTAAAACATATGAGCACATGTTAAGGGGGAGCATTTGAAAAATATAAAACTCTCAAAGTATTAGCAAAATGTGTTTCATAATCATAAACACTTTGAGAGATTTTTCAAGGATTTGGTTAACGGCAACATAGGATAGTCATGAAGTTATAAGGTGGCTAAGGTTAGGAAAACCGTCCTATGATCCGCCAGAACCGGAGGGATCTACCCAAGGACAATACCGAATAGTTAGTATTAGAAGTCCTTAGGTATGATTATGAAAAAAGGAGTAATATGAGAAAGGAGAAAGAAGGGGTTGAAGAATTAAAAAGAAAAGTAATGTGAAAGGGTAAAAAGAAATAGCCCCCCCCCCCCAATTATTCAACCTTAGGGCAGAAACCGAGTTCAATTCATATGTTGCCGGTTGTTACTAAGGTGATGCCGGTATTGAAGACAAGACGTCGTGGACCCAGTGACGCACTGCACTAAACCTTCTAAGCTACTCAAGTTCTCTTAAAAGGACTTATTTCATTCTCACGGGGAACCCTGCATAATCTATCGACAGCTCATTACGAGTTATGTTGATATTGAAACAGGAGACACCGCTCCAGTCTCCGACTACCAAAATGCACTAATCGAGTCTAGAGCCACGAGATGCATCATAAGATCTCATAGGAACACGTGTTACTTCTACACTGGTTGTTCAACATCAAGGACACCAGTTGTAAACTTATGAGTCCTACGCAGATCTTAGCAATCTGCCAGAACATTTATGAGGGAATTTACAAATGTAATTCTCAGTGATAGAATGGAAATTCCTGCCAGGGTCAACATCAAACAACCCTAAAAGCAGGTCACTTTGGTAATTCCTTGTAGATTACGCTTAGTGGTTGCGGCTGTTTCAAACGGTCTACAGTCGTGGAGTGAACTCCAGCGACTCACCTAATCGTTGGTTTACTACGGTAGATCTTGTAAGCTCTCTGGGGGTTTCCGATTTAGGAACGGCCTTGGTAAGGATTAGAGAGAGTTTTCACACTATGCTGTTAACAATCTCGAAGTCCAAACCTGTAAGTACCGGACGTTTTATTGCTAACTGTCGTATGCAGGAATAACTGGCGGTTGCAGCTGATTGCCGAAAAGATGTCGGTCTATCACCCCATGCTCACACTTCACCATCATCATAATCAAAGAAATCATGATAATTGAAAGGCCCTCAACACTGCTTTCGCAACTCTGATGCTGAAAATCATGATCCAGAAAAGTGTGAGCATGTCGGTTCAAAGAGTACCACATCACATGGAGACATACTGCTAAAAGATGACTTGGAGACATACTTTGGATGATGACATCAAAGAATCACCAAAGATCATCCAAGACAGAAGAACAATCATCAAAAGTTCACTGGTGAATGTACAAAGACTAATGAATTTGAAGAATCAAAGACTACGAGCTAGGAAGTCAAAATCACGTAATAGATGCTAGAATTCAAAATGTAATTTCCGGGGTGACCTCCCTTAGGGGGAGATTGTTAGGAATATAAATATTCATATGAAGACTCGGTCACCCCGAGTATCTATTTAACATTTATGTAGCTCGTAGGCTTATTAGTATTATTAATATTAGTTTAGTTATATTAGTATTTGTGGAGTTGGGTCGGGTCTTTACCCTATGTCAGCTCACTCCACAGCCCACTAGGGGCAACTTAGCTAAGTGTATAAATACCCCTTCCCAAGTGTGGGAAGGGTTGGAGCTTTTTATTCACCTAATCTAATATTACAAGTTTCTTTTCATTTTCTCTCTCTAGAAAAGTTCCCAACTTCTCACTCTCTCTCTCTCTAGAAATTGAGCTATCATTAATCTTGTGTTTGTGTTATGATTATGCATATCCTACAGATAAGGTTGAAAGAAAAACAGTTAAGCCTGATGTAGAAAAGATAAAGTTTGTCAAACCTGACTTTGGTATTAAGTTAACTAGGAAAATTGTTGATCAAGTTAAGCAACCTAGGAATATCACACACTATCCTAGACGGAATCAGAGGAATTGGAATAACATGATATCTCAAATACTAGGAAGTGATTGGAAAATGTTCAATAAAGTTTGTTATTATTGTGGTAGTTTTGAACACTTGCAACAAGATTGTCATAACTATCAAAAACCTGTTTGGAACTATGCTAGGAGGGTAAATCACCAAAGCTGAACAAAGGAAAGTAATGAGTACATACCGGAGAAACATGGATAATTGGAAGCCTAGTCAGTTGAAGAATCTTAGTTTTAAAAAGATAAAAGATCAGTTTGACAAGGTATTCAAGAGGGTAAATACTTTCATTGCTATAAATGAAGAGGAGGTGATAGGAGGTTCAAAGAGAGCAGGAGATGAATTAGAACCTGATAGCAGCAAGAAGCAGAAAATAGATGAACAAACAGAGCAGGTACAAGAGCAAATAGAGCAAGTACAAGAAGGTTATACAAAAGAAACAGCTGATCTACAACAATTAATAGAACTTGCAAGTGATCATGATGAAGAATTTCTTGATTCTATTCCTTTAAGAACCAAGGTGCCTATCATTGACTGGAAGACTGGTTATCATGGAAAGACTGCATGGTGGGAGATAATCAGAGTTGGTGGAAGTTCTCAGAGGTTTGTCACTTTTGCACAAATGCTTAGAAAGTTTGACAGGGAAGATTTAGAGACCTTATGGGTATTAGTCAAATAGAAGTATGAAGATACTAGACCAGAAGACATTTTGGATAGAGTTCTCTTGGGTGACTTGGAAGTTATGTTTGAAACTCATCATGAAGATAGGGTCTGGCATGATTAGTATAGAAATAAAGTTGTGCTTTGGAAGCTTTTTCAGTCATGTGGAGTTCATACTGTGATGATGAGAGGACTTCAAATCTACATGTTAGTGGAGAAAGACTATCCTTTAGCTAAGCATACACTTGAAATGATGCTCAATGGTACAGTCAAACTTCAAGTTGATCATTGGAATGAAATGGTATATTAGCTACTCAAGAAAATGGAGAAACAACTTAATGGGGCTGATTATAAGAAAATGAGGTAATAGTGTTTGGAAGCATCCTCCTGGTGAAGGTTTAAGCTTTGATTGAAACTTGATGATTTTGGAAGAAAATATTAAGTTTAGGGGAGGATTGTTGGGAATTAAAGCTTCCAAGGTGTTAATGCTGCTCACGATGTTAAGACTGCTCATGTATTACAAGGAAAATGCTCTAAGTCATTACTGCTGCTGGTTATAGAGTTACTGCTGCTTATGAAGGTTAAGACTGCTAGTGTATATTATAACTGCTGAGAACTTCAAGGAAATATACACTAAGTAGTTAATGCTGCTAGAAGAAAACTTAGTGCTGCTAGTACTAAGTTACAATTGCTGAAGACTTAATGCTGCCAGAGTACAGAGTTAGTACTGCTAAGTGTTTATTAGTGTTGCTGGAGTATTAGAGTCGGTTAGATATGTATAGAATGTTTAGATAAGTATAGAAAAGATTCTTTTTATATTTATCTTGTATAGAAAGTAATTATAAGCCGACTAGGACTCCTTAGTCTATAAAAGGAGGTCCTAGGTCATTGAGTTAGATACGTATTATTCACAGCTTCAAGGTTGTAAACCCTAATACTAAGAGAGTATTCGTATTAATAATATTGAAGTTGTTGGTTTGTTTATTCTTGTGTTACTGTTCTTCTTAATACTATTATTTAGATTCCGCATAAACCTTAGTAAATTCAATACAGATTCTATACTAGTTGTGTTAGTTTACCTAGCATAACTAAAACTTTACAAGCTAAGGGAATTCAATCAAGTATATAACTGGGATCAACAAGATTGTTGGGAATTAAAGCTTCCAAGGTGTTAATGTTGCTCATGTATTACAAGGAAAATGCTCTAAGTCATTACTGTTGCTGGTTATAGAGTTACTGCTGCTTATGAAGGTTAAGACTGCTAGTGTATATTATAACTGCTGAGAACTTCAAGGAAATATACACTAATTAGTTAATGCTGCTAGAAGAAAACTTAGTGCTGCTAGTACTAAGTTACAACTGCTGAAGACTTAATGCTGCCAAAGTACAAAGTTAGTGCTGCTAAGTGTTTATTAGTGCTGCTGGAGTATTAGAGTCGGTTAGATATGTATAGAATGTTTAGATAAGTATAGAAAAGATTCTTTAAATATTTATCTTGTATAGAAAGTAATTGTAAGTCGACTAGGACTTCTTAGTCTATAAAAGGAGGTCCTAGGGCATTGAGTTAGATACGTATTATTCATAGCTTCAAGGTTGTAAACCCTAATACTGAGAGAGTATTCGTATTAATAATATTGAAGCTGTTGGTTTGTTAATTCTTGTGTTACTGTTCTTCTTAATACTATTGTTTAGATTCTGCATAAACCTTTGTAAAATTCAATACAGTTTCTATACTAGTTGTATTAGTTTACCTAGCATAACTAAACCTTTACAAGCTAAGGGAATTCGATCAAGTATATAACTGTGATCAACATTGATGATAATACGAATGCTCAACAGTATTAGGGTTATATACAACCTTGAAGCTATAAACTCTATAAAGACTCACGTATATAACTCTATGCCCTAGGACCTCCTTTTATAGACTAAGGAGTCCTAGTCGGCTTACAATAACTTTCTCTTCAAGATAAATCTTTCTAAATCTTTTCTATAATTATCTAACCGACTATACATGTATATCTCATAAACAGTCTTAACTAAAATGTCTAACAACATTAACAATACACCAGCAGTAGTAACTCTGTCAGCAGTTGTAACTTTGTACTGGCAGCATTAATTTTGTTCCAGCAGTACTAACACACTTAGTGTATATTCTTTGTAATTCTTCAGCAGTACTAACTTTGTTAGAGCAATCTTAACATTACACTGGTAGCAGTAAACACTTAGCATTTTCTTCATTGAAGTTCAAGAGCAGTTGTAATTCCTTAGAGCAATAGTAATACCAATGTGAGCAGCATCAACAACAAGAAGCTTTATTCCCAACAATCCTCCCCTAAACTTGATATTTTCTCCTAAAATCATTAAGTTTCTTCAATCAAAGCTTCATATTCACCAAGAGGATGCTTCCAAACACTTTACTTCCTCATCTTCTGTTGTACAATAAACCAAATAAGCTCTGTAGACATCTGACTGTCATATTCAATCTCCGGCTTATTCTCCAACATATGATGTAGTGTAGACAAGGAAAGGGGATACTTTTTCTCAACCAACATGTAAATCTGAAGACCTCCCATTGCTAAGGTATGAACTCCACATGAGTCATATAACTTTCAAAACAATACTTTATTTCCATATTGAGCTCTCCATACTTCATCTTCACAATGTGGTTCAAACATTACCTTCAAATCTCCCCATAAAACTCTGTCATGAATGTCAGTTGGCCTTGTTGATCCATACTTATCCTTAACCAACTTCCATAGAGTTTCTAAGTCCTCTCTATCAAAACCTTTTAGCATGTGACCAAAGGTGAGATACATCTGGAATTTTCCATCAGCTCTTATTATCTCCCAATATGTTTTCTTTCCTTCTTTGTGAATCCTCCAATCAACAATGCTAGGGTGCTTTGTAGCCGAAGGTTCAGCATCTATAGGTATTTGCTCATCATCTGAAATAAGTACCATATATTGTTTAAGATCATCTATACCTTTGTCATCACTATCCTTTTGCTACTTCTGCTCATCAACTTTTTGTTTCTTAGACATTTCCTTCTCTAACTCTGCTCCTGCTCTCTTAGAACTTCTTTCTTCCACCACCTATGTATCCATAGCAATAAATGTGTTCACTCTCTTGAAAACCTTGTCGAACACTTCCTTGACCTTTTCAAAACTCATATTCTTCAATTGACCAGGCTTCCAGTTATCCATAGTCTTCAAATAAGTACACATTATTGATCTTTGTTGAGCTTTGGTGGGTGGTTTGTTCCTCTTTGCTTCTGCCCCCTTTTGTGCAAAGAACTTTCTTTGTTTCTCTAAGAGTTCCATGAATAGTTTAGCTTTTTCCACCAGGGATAACTCTTCCCTGCTCTTCTTGCAACATCCTATGAGCCAACAGATGATCAGCCTCACATTTTGCTTCAATATCATCCCATGTGTTTAATAATGCAAGGCTGGCTTCTTCCTCTTTAGCTGCTTTCTCTTTGATCAGTCTGTCTTCTTCATCAAACTGTTCTTGTAATATTCTAACAGCTTCTTCATCAGCTAAGAGTTGTTCTTTCTTGCTCAAAGGCTTTACCATAGGCTCTTCCATCAATATACTCTTTCCTTTTCCCTAATATTGTTGTTGAACTGTTGTTGTTGATTGAGCTGGTTCACTGATAACTACCCCTTTAGCCTTGGGTCTTGTGCTCTTTAACTCCTTAAGTGCCTAGGCTATTGTGATTTCTTCAACAGTTGTTGTAGTTGTGGCAGCAGTAGTAACTGTTAATACAAATAAACCTTCAAAATGTTTATTTATATTTTACGATCTTTCAATGTTTTGTCGATAACAAATGTAAAATCATTTTAACGAGATAAATAAATTACGTAATGCTTTGAGCCAATAGTTTACTAACTCATTTCATTAAACAAGTAAACCTTAAACATATCTAGTTAACAAGTTTACATGAAAGCAAAACTATTTTATAAAAACACTTAAGTAACATTTGTTATTTACATTTTATAAAATACATGTTAAGAAAAAGCTAGTAAACACTTGGACTATCCATGGCCCAAAACCAAGTCCATAAACCATAAACCATGGAGCTTGACCCATAACCCATGACCCATTGCATGACATCATGCATGACATTCATAATGGGTAAAACCCATGACCCATGACCCAAAGTCTATAACCCATAACCCAAAGTCCATGACCAATGACCCAAGATGTCTTTGGCATCAGGCATGACATCATCTATCCATGGATCATAACCCATAATCCATGACCCGGTTTTTAAACCAAAATCCAGACTGGTGTATCCAATTTTCTGGATCCCTGAGTTTACACTAGCCAGATCCCTCTAGGGAGGGAACCGGGTGAATAGTACATAGTTTTGCCTAAAAATAGTGAGCCATTTCTCTCTTATCTCTCACCCCTTTTAGAGTTTACTTCTCTCTATACTCTAAACTCTCTAACCTCAGATCCAAGGATCTTTCTATGTAGTTTCTCTTTGTGATTCTCTAGGTTCCTTCCATAAGGCGAGATCACAACCTCTTGAAGACGTGCAAACTCGTGAAATGGGTTGCTTTGATTCTTCTCTTCCAAGATCACAGAAGTGATTCTTGTTCTTTCTTTCTTCTCAAAGGGTGTTGTAGATGTGTTGAGTCGATAGGTGTAAAAGGACGTTGGATCCTTTAGTCAAGTTGTATTGGGTGTGTTGGTTTGGTCCGCCGTGCTAAGGACCCGGTATCTAGCCTTGTACCGGATAAAGTATAGGCGACGAAGGTTTGTTCTACCTTGTGTGAAAGACTCGGTATCTAGCTTTGTACCGGATAAAGTGTAAGCGACGTTGTGAAGGCTTCTTCGCCATGTGAAAGGAGTTTGTGTTGTGAAGTGATAACGAACTCTAGAGTAGGTGACTCGGGGAGTGAAGTAGGGCAAAGAAGGTATCCTTGTAGCCGAACCACTATAAATACTTGTGTTGTGGTTGTATCTGTCTAACTCTATCTCCTAGTTTAGTTTATATGTTTTTATTTCTATCAATATCCAACACGTCAAAACTAGATTGACATAAGTCGATCTATAAGTTTTAATAAGTGATTTTAATCGGTAAAAATATTCAACCCCCCCCCCTTCTAGTTTTCTACAATTGGCATCAGAGCTTCATTACCAAGTTTCTTAAAGTATATTGTACTTTAAAAGCTTAAAACGATCCGTGTATGTTTGAAAACTACAAAGAAGGATAAATCTTTTGCAAAAATTGACATATAACTCATTTTTACAAAAGTGATAAAACTTTCTATGTTTGGATATTGATAAGTTTATTATATTCTGAAAAATCTTCTTTAAGAAATCTTCAGTTTAGAAATCTTCGAAAACTTCATCCTATCAAAAACCATATAAAGAGATTATACCAAAGGTATGTTTTCTTAGTTATAATTAGTCATTTAAAATGTGCTAATTGCTTATGGTTAAAATGTGAATTTATATGTGTCTTTCTCTTTTAAGATGTGTTAACATATACTTGACCTCTTTTTTTCTAAAACCATATCTTTTTATTGGTCATAGTTTAGATGTATATCACCTAAGTGTCATATCTACGTGAATTATATGTTAGACACCAAATCAATAATTTCAAAAGTCTCTCTTCACAAATTTCCACATTCTTCAAACCATTAGGAATAGTATTCCATCAATCCCTCCTCTCTTAAACTCTAAGTCCTAGTTACTTAGGATCATCAACCATATCTTCTTAAGTTAGCTCAAAGGATTAGTAACAACCAATACATAGTAAAACCAAACGGTCAAAACCTTTCTGTACCTGCTGTCTACCCGGATCCCTTCATTATTACGGGCCGGATCCATTTTAGAATGGATCCGGAAGAACCGGCTTGACAGACATCAGTTTAACATCTCACCTTATCTTCCTCCTCTCCCCAAATGACCAAAAACGCATACCTCTTCATTTTAGGCTCTCATCTTCCTCAATCTCAGACTTCTAACAACCTTCGTAAATAACTACATCTTTCCAAAACTTCTCTCTTTTGAGCAAGGTTAATTAAAACATTTCTACTAACTTAAGTACGTAAACTCAAATTATCTCATACGGATGATCTTTTAAAATAATATCAGCATTGTTAATACAAGTAAAAACATAGCAATCAACAAACTTTTGCTAATCTTCTTAGAAAACCTCATGAAGCTCCTTCAACCAAAACATTCATTTTCCAAAGAAGTTTTCTAAAACGTCAAGTATGTACATCGGATCATAACCCACACTTGTGTTGATGATGTACTATCCCGTCTTCTTCTCCATGATCGCATTCCAAGCTTCATAGTAGGATTGACAACTTGATTGTTTCATCCGAGATACTCAAGTAAATTATTTTGCAACACAATTATAATTTGTCATATCCGAAAATCCAAACTCAAGCTTTCCAACAACATATGTTGAACTTTCATCCAACCATATTTTTTCTCTATATCTGTTCTCCATATTTGGTATCCATACTTGTTCTCCATATTTGTTCTCCATACTTGTTCTCCATATTTATTCTCCATACTTGTTCTCCATATTTGTTCTCCATACTTGTTCTCCATATTTGTTCTCCATACTTGTTCTCCATATTTGTTCTCCATATTTTGTTCTCCATACTTGTTCTCCATATTTGTTCTCCATATTTGTTCTCCATATTTCTTCTCCATATGGACTCCTTAAAATTTTTGTAACATCTTTGTCACCTTAGTCATTATACATTAAGTTGAGTTGCATTAGATATAATATTAATAAAATGAAGCCAAGTATCATCATTGTTACTGTTCGATAGGCCATTGTAGGAATACAAATTTTCCTAACCTGAAGAATGAATACTGGAGAACTTATTGCACTAGAAACTCAATTTGACCTATAGCGGTCGAATTGCTTCCAGGAGAGAAGTTGGGTATACCCGTAAAAATGGTCGTGTTTAGCCTTAATTGAGCACCACTAGTAATAGTCTCATATTCATTCTTTCATTTGAAAAATCTCTATTCCTATTCTTTCCTAAAGTAAGTTTACAATGACAATACTTTGATTTTCTTTAGGACTACTAATCAAACAAGTAGTAAAATTGATTTTTTATTTAGTCAATCAAAACCACTTGCCTCGTCAAGCGATTATCTCTCATTGATCGAGAAGAGTTACATGACTTCGAGGATGAAGTTCATTGTATGCTAATCACCATCCGTAATGATTATACCTAGTTCATTGCTTCTGAAACAATCCTCTAAACAATTTACTCTCCTATCTTCTCTATTTTTGATTTAATTCATTATGTTGGACGTCCACCAATTATGGGGGAGGGAAATTCATTCACATAATTGTCCTTTAAAAACGCATATACATGTGTTTCTTACTCTTCAAATACCAACACATAGGTAAACATCTCTTAGCTAAAATTAACTTGCTGTTAGAATCATAAGTTCTGAAAATTGATAAATGTGTGCAATTTGGCAAGCCCACTGTGTTGTTTTAGTCATCAGAAGCCGGATCCTTTCTAGAAAGGATCCAGAGGAACCGGGCAAACAGATAGAATTTTACACCACTTCTTATCACCCTCAACCTTCCAAACCTTATTACACTAATTATACATATCCTATTAGTGACATTTGAGCTGACCTTGAGGTTAGTAACTCTTTTGAACCCTTAGGAATAACTTAAGTTTCTTCTGAGATGTTTATGATTTATCATCTCCAAGATAATCACCATTTTCTAGTTCCACTTCTTGCATCATATTTCTCTGAATATAATACACTTACTTACACAATAAATAAATTTTTCACAAATTTATTTCAACAATCTTTCTCTAAAAATGCTCTAAAATCAACCTTTTAATTCTTATAATTATTAAAGAAATTTATAAATTTTTCATATCACCTTTTCCTGAATCTTACATACATTTAACACTTTGTGGTATGATTATCTTAACCCATATTCACTTAATAACCTATCTTAGACCTCTTTACCACTTCTAAAGACCATTATTAGCAACTCCTCATCATTAGCCTTGAACCATTCAGGATTTTCTCATTGAAGACACTATCTTACACTCATTACATCAGGAAACATAGGGCTGCAATAGCTAGATCACCATCATTTCACACTTTTATCTGATCTGTTAGCCGGTTCCCTCAACTAAAGCTAGCCGGATCCCTTCAGAGAAGGATCCGCCAGAACCGGGAAAACAGAAACAGATTTTATCAACTATAGCCTTCCAATACTCAACTTTATCCACTCAAACACTCCACATTGCCTTTAATATATCTCCTAGAAGATTGTATCATTGTAGTTGACCTTGGTGCATTCATATCATTGCAATTCAAAAGATTTTAGTGGTTTAGGCTTTAAATTCACTTGCTTGATCCTTCACTATTTAAGCCACTTGTGTTTGTGCTTCCAAACCACACCAAAACAAACCATCTTCTACTGCAAACTCACACTCTAAACCTACCCAAAAACATGACTAAGGCACCAAGTGCAAGATCATCCACTAGGAGCCCTCCAAGAAAAACCGCACGAATAGTGTATGAAATATCCTCAACCGAAACCTCACCCATCAAAGCACCCCCTACTAGAACACCTCTCCTAAACAACATCCAAACTCCTCCATCTAATGAACCAACTCCAACACAACTAGCTTCCAACAAACCAACATCACAACAATCAACTCCTCTTGAACCTACAACGACTAGTAAACCTACATTACCAAACACTCCTATTTCCACTCAACCAACAAAACCTTCACCTCTTGAACCAAGACTTCTCTCTTTTACCATACCTCATTCATCACCTCACCTCTACTTCAACTCATTGGAGGACTTACCTCCTAGACCTTCTAATCCACCACCATTGCCTACATTCTCATCCATTGAGAGAATATCAACTTAACCACCATCCCATCACCTAGATGTGGACATAAACATACGACCACCCGTAGGAAACCTACCTTCTTTCTCACCACCCTATAATGGCCCATTTTGGGTAATGAGAAGATGTCAACAATCTCAACAACCTCAACCACCTCTACCAAATAATAACACACTTCCTCCCACACATACCTCTCAACCAACACCTGTTGTACATCCACAACCTTTCCACATAGGTACTTCCACCTCAAGTTTACTTCCACAATGTAACACCTCCTAAATTATGAGATAACAGCGGAAGACTAATTGGGGTATTACGGTGTGGATCAAAGTCATAATCATAGAAAACGGCTCGAAAGAGACGTTTTGAAAGTTGTTTGTCATTCAAATAATACTTTTGATACAAAAGGTGAAATATCAGCGTGATAAAATCCCATGAAAGGGTGTGATAATTTGAAAATAATGACATATTTGATTTTACACCACTTAATTTATCAGAGTTATAATGCGCTCTTCGTGTCTTGTCCTGCTCCGTTAATTACCTGAGATAAACATGCTTAAAGGTCAACAAAATTGTTGAATGAAATCATAGAGTTTGTAATTTGTAATCAGTTCGAAACACAAGTAAGATTGTATTGGAAATACAATTAGTTGAAAAAGTGATATCGCAGTCATATATATATTGCCCTAAGTCTCATGACACACAAACGTTAACAATGTACCGCACAAACGATCAGAACAATCCAAATTAATGGCATGAGTTATGGCCCTCTATAGGAGATTGTCGTCTTCCTATTTTGAATTCTCAAATAAAGTGCATTTGGTCGCCTAACCAGCTAACACAAATGGGGCGTCAGCTGCCAATTGATCTATTCACTATATTCGCGTACACTCGCAAGTGATTAATGGTTCATGATGGGAGGGACTTGCAATAATGGCTAAAGTAATGGTAACTTAGGCAATATAAATCAGGTATAACATTCAGAAAAACACTTGAAATCAGTTTATAGCATGTATCTCCCTCATGGAGTATAAAATTGTTAAATAAGTAAATGTGAGGCTATGACTCACCTTGAACGTATCTGACAAGATGGAATTATGAAGTCAAGTAAGATTATGTGAGGCTATGACTCACCTTGAACGTATCTTAAAAAGAGCTTATTGGGCTTTTGACCCAATTTGTATTTTTATTAACTGTTTTGAAAATGGTGTTGGTCGCTTCACTTTGGCCAATTTCAAGGGGTTAAACGAGCTTATTATTGCAAAGTATAAACGTGAAACTTTTAGTTTGTAGCAAGGAGAAACAGGTTGTGTAAAAATAATGGGGTGTCGTTAAGTGAATTTGAGTTTTACGAGGTCATCTAGGTCACGACTTGGGACAGTCTTTTTAGTGTAAAAGACTTAGAAAAATAAATGTTTTCTGATTTTGTACGTGTATATCTAGGTTCAAAATAAAGGTCGAATATGATTGTAACAATAATATAAACGTGAAGTGAGTATCCTTCATGATTCCCAGGCCTTCCACAAGGGAGGCAAATCACTTTTTGTTTTCTAAATATAAGTGTGATACGTAAAAATAAATAGAATGTATATACGTTCGACAATGATAAAATACGTTGCATGGAAATGTAAAAACGTGAGAAATGAACTAGAATTGACAATGGAGGACTTACAACACCTCTAGGGTGAGGAGTGGACGAGTAGGAATGGTTAGAACACAAGAAACGATCCACAACACACTATAACTAATATATACGATATATATATATAAACCCTTATTTTTGAATGAGCTTCTAAAGGAGACGGCTATTACTTCTGGTCGTTTATGGGTTTCTAAATGATGAAAAGGGACTGAGAAAACATGAAGGGAGTTGTGTGGGAGAGGTGGTGAAGGAGGAATAAGTTATACGTGTATATAAGTATACGTATAAGGTTTATATTGTAAATAAAATCCTCTCAACTTGTTCTAACTATTCAAGGGTCAGAGAATGTTGGGATATTTGATAAGATATACTGACATTTAGACTTTAAGAACCATGTGAGTGAGGGGAATACAATGCAAGTTGATTGTGTATATTATATATGTCGACTAGAATATTAACATGTACAAAAATTGGAACTAACGTGTACCATGGAGTTATTGGGTAGGAAATGTACTCATGAACTTATATAAGAGTAAAGAAAAATATTAGAATTAGGTAGGAACAAGTTTGAGTCAAAACGGTTGAGTTTGTGAGAATTAATATATACCGAATGGGTGTCCAATGTCCATTTACTTTTATCCTAGTAAACGTATCAAACGTTCACTTTAAAAGTTAAAACTTAGCATCCTCATTCTTTAGTGGGGGAAAAATTAAGAGGTGCAAAAATATATACAAATCGTGTTTAAAAATTGAAAGAAAACGAGGGTGTTTGGTCGACTGGAAATGTGAAATACAAAAGAAAATTGGGCCTGGTGGTGGGCTGGTGAACAGTAACCGGAAGGGAAAAAATAATCGGTTGGTATAGTTTGGCCCATGAGATGTTTATTATGTATATTTTGATTTTGTGAATCGCGTGTGAGCTCTTCTCGTTATTTGGTGAATTATGTGATAACGTTTTCGCATTAAAATAATATAATAAAGAAAACTTTAAATTTTCCCGTAAAATGGTGATTAAAAATAGTGACGGAGATTAATATATAATTAATCGTTGTTAATTATAGGGAGTTTTTGCAGTTTGCTACAGTACCCATTCGTCATTCTGAATTCCGTCCCGGAATTCAAGTTTAAAGTGGTTGTTAAGGTAAGGGGTTATGGAAAAAGGGTTGTCAAGAAATTCCCATTCGAAAATAGAGATGACGAAATCTCGTTAGATTTATTCATACTAGATGAAATAAATTTAAATGTTTGGTCAACTAATGAATCCAAGGGCTGTGAATAGTGAAAATAACGGTCAGGAATAGTGAAAAATCAACAGTTATGAACAGTGCCCCAACGGTCGTGAATAGTGGATCTTAACGATCGTAAATAGTGCCCCAACGGCTAGATTTTGCCTATATATACTCCATTTTAATTTCTATTCTTCCACCAACTATATTTCTCTCATTTCATATCTCCAAAATGCCGCACCTTATCATAATTCTAGCAATCGTGTATGTTGTTGCTGTCGCTATTTATTTGGCTTATGCTCCGGAAGAAGATTTCGCATTCTTGGTCGGGATCTTAATGTTTTTCGTTCCACTAGTGGCCCTAGCCATTATCGTGGATCAGACATGGGGGAAATAGTCTCGTGCTAGGGTTGTTAAAATGAGTCCTTGTTTTGTTTCTATGTAATCCTCAATAAAAGTGAAATAAAACTTGTTTGTCTTTATGTTTAAGAACTAGTCTTGCTATTGTTCTTAATGGTTTGTTTATATTTATCATACAGAATAATCAAGGTGATTCATCCCGTGGTAGCTCTCGCTATTGCTGGGTTGGTGGTGGTCTTTGTTGTTATAGTAGGTCAACCTATTGGCGATTCTATGCCTTTTATTGTAATCATTGTAACATTAGCACTTCTGATGCTAATTATATCTCTATGTATTAACTTTCGGGGATTCTAATAAAATTTATGCTATTTGTGCTTTCCATAAGTCTTTGTGAATTCTTAGGGTTTTCATGTTTGTACTTTTGTCAGTTTCCTATCATAAAGGTGATGGGTAATAGGGGTAGACATCTATTGGGGTTTGTCAAAAGTGATGTTTATGAATAGTTTATTTTGTCTCAAGATTTTACTTTTGAATGAAAATAGTTATTAGGAAATCTGAAAAGATAACTGTTCCATTTATGACATGATTCTTCCTAAATTATACATAGTTGATCAGGCTATGTATAATTGAGGACCAAATGATGTGATGCTTGGCTCAGTCACAGTGGTATTTATGTTTCTTTAAAAGTTTTAGATGGTGTTCAACGTGTTGTTTTTGTAAAATAACAACATAATTATTTTTCAAAAGAATAATAAAATTTTGGTTCGCAATACTGTGATGAGTCAGGAATTTCTAGGGTGATAATAGGATATCATTGAAATAAATCTTAGGGTTTGCGTGAAAATCTTACAAGATGGTAATAGTCTACTGTTCGGTCAGAAATGATGTTAACCAAATTTCTAAGGTGATATCAGTGTATTGCTACGTAACGACTAAGAACAGGGAAAATGGAATAGAAATTGAAAATAGACGTAAGTTATGGAAATATTACAAGATAGAGTTTTCATACGGTAGAAAGGTAGTTGTTACACTTAGGTTACATCCATCGTACCTAAGGTAAAGTACAAAAGGAAATACAACTTAGAAAGTTTTAAACTAGGGTTTATTTATCTACAACAGGAATTTCTCTTCTGTTTAAACATAGGTGTCATCCTTTGACGTTGTTGAGGTTCTAAGGAGCTTCCATTCTCTTCTACTGGCCTTGTTATTCTAATTGGTATTTGTATGCTAGTGCTAACAATGTGGTCACAATGCGAAGTCAAAACCAACTGAGAATCTTAAAATTACGATGTGTCTGGGTAGTATCGTAGATAAATGATCAACTCTTGGTATGGGATTGCTAAGGAACAAACTGATTCATCTACAAAAGATGAAGTTCAACAACTTTCTCTTCATTCATCAAGTTTTCTTCCGAAATTTATCTTAGAGAATTCTATGGTTTTAGCCTGGTTATGGTATGTTTAAGGAATCATAACAATCATAGGTAGTATCACGGTAGGTATGAATATAATCACTGTAATCAACAAAATATTAACAACTTGATTGATTGTTTTTATAAAACAACGATACAAGGTCTTTTATTAATGCTCCATTGATTTGTGTGGAGCCATTTGTCAACCAAAGAGAGTAACAAATGGTGTGATTTTGCATGAGGGTTTACATTATAGTCAGGGGAATTAGGTGAAGATACGTCATCGGGGATGTCTGGTATTGAGGAAATCTGGAGTGTTAGGTAATGGAGAATTTGGCTCAATATCTTTCCAAATCGTTTCTTGGTGTGAATTCTGTCCAACCTCAAATATTGTCGGACAACCAATCAACACTTTATCTGAATAAGATTTAGTAGCTCTCCTGAGTCTCTGACGTGGAGGTGAGTAAGTAGGTGATGATGGGAGTAGTATCTGAGTAAGTTCCATATTAGGCTGGGGTTGTAACATTAATACATAAGGATCTTCAGCATCCAGAGTAATCTGATAGGTAGGTGATGTACGAGTAGTACGAAGGGCAATTTTGGTAATATTAACTGGTTTTGAAGACATGTAGTAATACACAAATAGTAATTATAAGTAATTCATAAGTTAAAGGTGTAACAGTAAACGTGAAATAGTAAAGTGTCTAAGAGTAAATATCAAGCGTGTAAAGATTAGTGTAAAATAATCCTAATAGATAATGTACTGAGCACGGTGATATGTAGACACGGAGGGCTTAAAATGGTATGGTATAAAATCATTCATTTTGAAAGTGAAGTTATAATCCAATGTTTGAAAACATTAGGTTCTCTATAACCATGGCTCAGATACCAATCTGTAACACCCCCTAAATTATGAGATAACATCGGAAGACTAATTGGGGTATTACGGTGTGGATCGAAGTCATAATCATAGAAAACGGCGCGAAAGAGACGTTTTGAAAGTTGTTTGTCATTCAAATAATACTTTTGATACAAAAGGTGAAATATCTTATTTATAAAATCCCATGAAAGGGTATGATAATTTGAAAAGAATGACATATTTGATTTTACACCATGTAATTTATCAGAGTTAAAATGCCCTCTCCGTGTCTTGTCCTGCTCCGTTAATTACCTGAGATAAACATGCTTAAAAGTCAACAAAAATGTTGAGTGAAATCATAGAGTTTGTAAATTGAAATCAGTTCGAAACACAAGTAAGATTGTATTGGAAATACAATCAGTTGAAAAAGTGATATTGCAGTCATATATATGTTGCCCTAAGTCTCATGACACACAAACGTTAACAATGTACCACACAAACGATCAGAACAATCCAAATTAATGGCATGAGTTATGGCCCTCTATAGGAGAATGCCGTCCTCCTATTTTGAATTCTCAAATAAAGTGCATTTGGTCGCCTAACCGGCTAACACAAATGGGGCGTCAGCTGCCAATAGATCTATTCACTATATTCGCGTTCACTCGCAAGTGATTAATGGTTCATGATGGGAGGGACTTGTAATAATGGCAAAAGTAATGGTAACTTAGGCAATATAAATCAGGTATAACATTCAGAAAAATACTTGAAATCAGTTTATAGCATGTATCTCCCTCACAGAGTATAAAATTGTTAAATAAGTAAATGTGAGGATATGACTCACCTTGAGCGTATCTGACAAGGTGGAATTATGAAGTCAAGTAAGATTATGGGAACGATTACGGAAACGTCTTCAACACGAGACCTGAATATAAGGGAAGTCTGAGTATTTGACTTATTACGAATAACGAGTGTGAAAATGAGAAATCGATAACGATTTGTTCGGTGACGTGAGTGTGACATGCTTAAAATGCCTAAAGTTCAAAAATAATATTATACATAATATTATCTTGTTTTTACGTCATTGAAATCAAATAATATTGTTTCCTCGAAAGTGGTGAAGCTAATCGTTAAATTAAATCGTTTGAAACTCATTATATAAGAATATAACGGACGTTAGATATTAAGTAACTGAAATATAAAAATGCACGTGACGTGACAGGTGGTTCATAAAATGAAATATGGAAATGAAAATATTAATCATGTTCTGTTGGTCCTTGCAATTTTACTATTTTTACACTTTACACCCTAACGGCGTTAGCGTTGTACCGTTAGTCCTTAATTGTGTATAAATTGCATTTATATTCCACTACATGTCCAAAATAACCTTCTGAGCTTGGAATATGATAATATATCAATTTCTACCCTAATTTTTCTGTTTTGGCAGTTTCAGTCCAAGTTTTAAAGGGTTGGCAGTTTTAGTCCTCCAAAGTGTAACTAGTTGGCATTTTTAGTCCAAACGTCCAAAAATTATGGGGAAAAATTATATGAAAATTTCTGGAGCTTATTGAAGTTTATTAAAACTTATTTCAATAGCTTATTTGAAAAAAGAGCTTATTTTTCACTTAATGGGCTTTTAAGGAGCTAATTGAAGGCCCGTTAACGTTTAACGATCCGTGAGCTTTGAGACAAGTTGGGCTTATCCTTAGGCTCATTTTTAATGTCCTATTTTCATATCAAAAGAGCTTTTTGGTCCAGCTTATGTGGTTTGCTTAAAAAGAGCTTATTGGGCTTTTGACCCAATTTGTATTTTTATTAACTGTTTTGAAAATGGTGTTGGTCGCTTCACTTTGGCCAATTTCAAGGGGTTAAAGAGAGCTTATTATTGCAAAGTATAAACGTGAAAATTTTAGTTTGTAGCAAGGAGAAACAGGTTGTGTAAAAATAATGGGGTGTCGTTAAGTGAATTTGAGTTTTACAAGGTCATCTAGGTCACGACTTGGGACAGTATTTTTAGTGTAAAAGACTTAGAAAAATAAATGTTTTCTGATTTTGTACGTGTATATCTAGGTTCAAAATGAAGGTTGAATATGATTGTAACAATAGTATAAACGTGAAGTGAGTATCTTTCGTGATTCCTAGGCCTTCCACAAAGGGAGGCAAATCACTTTTTGTTTTCTAAATATAAGTGTGATACGTAAAAATAAATAAAAAGTATATACGTTCGACAATGATAAAATACGTTGCATGGAAATGTAAAAACATGAGAAATGAACTAGAATTGATAAAGGAGGACTTATAACACCTCTAGGGTGGGGAGTTGACGAGTAGGAATGGTTAGAACACAAGAAAAGATCCACAACTCACTATAACTAATATATACGATATATATATAAACCTTTATTTTCGAATGAGCTTCTAAAGGAGATGGTTATTACTTTTGGTCGTTTATGGGTTTCTAAATGATGAAAAGGGACTGAGAAAACATGAAGGGAGTTGTGTGGGAGAGGTGGTGAAGGAGGAATAAGTTATACGTGTATATAAGTATACGTATAAGGTTTATATTGTAAATAAAATCCTCACAACTTGTTCTAACTATTCAAGGGTCAGAGAATGTTGGGATATTTGATAAGATATACTGACATTTGAACTTTGAGAACCATGTGAGTGAGGGGAAAACAATGCAAGTTGATTGTGTATATTATATATGTCGACTAGAATATTAACATGTACAAAAATTGGAACTAACGTGTACCATGGAGTTATTGGGTAGGAAATGTACTCATGAACTTATATAAGAGTAAAGAAAAATATTAGAATTAGGTAGGAACAAGTTTGAGTCAAAACGGCTGAGTTTGTGAGAATTAATATGTACCGAATGGGTGTCCAATGTCCATTTACTTTTATCCTAGTAAACGTATCAAACGTTCACTTTAAAAGTTAAAACTTAGCATCCTCATTCTTTGGTGGGGGAACAATTAAGAGGTGCAAAAATATATACAAGTCGTGTTTAAAAATTGAAAGAAAACGAGGGCGTTTGGAGGGTTTTTGGTCGACTGGAAATGTGAAATACAAAAGAAAATTGGGCCTGGTGGTGGGCTGGTGAACAGTAACCGGAAGGAAAAAAATAATGGGTTGGTATAGTTTGGCCCATGAGATGTTTATTATGTATATTTTGATTTTGTGAATCGCGTGTGAGCTCTTCTCGTTATTTGGTGAATTATGTGATAACGTTTTCGCATTAAAATAATATAATAAAGAAAATTTTAAATTTTCCCGTAAAATGGTGATTAAAAATAGTGACGGAGATTAATATATAATTAATCGTTGTTAATTATAGGGAATTTTTGCAGTTTGCTACACACAACCTTCTTTCTTAAAACCAACATCACAACAACCAAGCCACAATGACACTTGTGATCATTGTAAAGATACTCAAACCTTAGTACATGAACTACGTGATGAAGTACGTTTCATGTTCTACCATTTTCTTGAACGTCTTGATGATGTCATCAAACCAGACCTACCCGAAAAACCTTGAAGTGCAAGCACAAGTGGTCTCACTATTCTAGTATTAGGCCTAGACTTTGTTAGGATTTTTTCTTTTTAGATCATTTTCTTAGTTTTATAGATTTGACCAATGTGTGTATCATTTCTCTTGTTTTATCAAATGAATCTACATGATTATGTGCTTCTTGTCTGTGTGAACATGATTGGTGTGATTATTACTTATCTTCATACCTTTTCTATTATGTACTGCTAACAAGTTGCAGGTAAGCCGGATCCTTCACTTTGTACTAACCGGATCCCTTTTTCAAGGGAACCGGCGGATCCGGGCAAACAAAATACTAACCAAAATTTTATGCAGCTCCATTTTTAGCAAAAGGACACAATATACTTGTTTTCTAACATTTGTTTTGTAGATTTTCAAAAATACACATGGAGTACTTAACGCCCTCATTAAGGGGGAGCTCTCGTCCAAGCAAAACCATTGCAAAAACTTGCAATGATCATGTCTTAGTCTCCCTAATTACTTGACACCCTCAACAAGGGGGAGCAACCGTTGAGGGGGAGAAACTAAGAATTTCTTACTCTCCTTATTCCTTTTTACACCTTTTCTTCACTTACTTTTCTTAAAACTTGCATTTGAGTTAGTTTCCTTTCGATGTTCTTTTTGTTTCGACAAAAAGGGGGAGAAAGAGTAAAAACTACAATTCAAAAATTTACGAATTTTTATTTTTTACTTAAAATAATTTTATGTTTTGTCATCAACAAAAAGGGGGAGATTGTTAATATAAATAAACCTTCAAAACGTTTATTTATATTTTACGATCTTTCAATGTTTTGTTGATAACAAACGTAAAATCATTTTAACGAGATAAATAAATTACATAATGCTTTGAGCCAATAGTTTATTAACTCATTTCATTAAACAAGTAAACCTTAAACATATCTAGTTAACAAGTTTACATGAAACCAAAACTATTTTATAAAAACACTTAAGTAACATTTGTTACTTACATTTTATAAAATACATGTTAAGAAAAAGCTAGTAAACACTTGGACTATCCATGGCCCAAAACCAAGTCCATAAACCATAAACCATGGAGCTTGACCCATAACCCATGACCCATTACATGACATCATGCATGACATCCATAATGGGTAAAACCCATGACCCATGACCCAAAGTCCATAACCCATAACCCAAAGTCCATGACCCATGACCCAAGATGTCTTTGACATCAGGCATGACATCATCTATCCATGGATCATAACCCATAACCCATGACCCGGTTTGTAAACCAAAATCCGGACTGGTGTACCCAGTTTGCCGGATCCCTGAGTTTACACTAGCCGGATCCCTCTAGGGAGGGAACCGGTGGAACCGGGTGAACAGTAGGCAGTTTTGCCTATAAATAGTGAGCCATTTCTCTCTTATCTCTTACCCCTTTTAGAGTTTACTTCTCTCTATACTCTAAACTCTTTAACCTCAGATCCAATGATCTTGTTGGGAATCAAACCAACAGTTAGTGCTGTCAGGCTCAAAGTTTCAACTGGTGCAAGTTAACACTAGCAGTACTAACTGCCAGTACAAATACTTTGTACTGCTTATGTGATCAAGACAGAAACGCGTGTGGATATATATATATATATATATATATATATATATATATATATATATATAGAATAGATTTGATGTATATCTTATTATTATAGATTGATACGAATATTAATTTACTTGTACAGGACTCCTTGTGCTATAAAAGGAGATCCTAGGTTAGGTTTTACATATATCGAAGTAAGATTGTTTTAGAGATTCAAGGTTTTGTAACCCTAGTGATAAGCTAAGATCACTCGTATTATTATTAATAATATTGAATCGTTTTGGTTATTCTCATTGTCTTCATTGTTCATATACATACACTGTTCCATTCATACATACAATATCTTCTAAGTATTAACTAGTAAATTCCGCGTGCTAGTTAGTATTACATCAAAGTATCTCTAACACAAGGCGTGTGTTTAGATCCTCTCAAGTGGTGTAACCCCCGGTAATTTTCCATAACCTTTCTAGCCAATTATTTTAAAATTTTGCGTTACCTGAGAACTTAAACTTTTCATTGCATTTTTTGGGCTTGAGAAACGAGAGATATTATGAGAAACGAGAGTATTGTCCCTTTATTGAACCGGCACAACCTAGAAAGCACAAAACGTATCGTAATTGCCAAATATATTGATTTCTTGAAAGTATCGCATATTTATACTCGTTTTCGTTGGAAAAATTATTTCGTGAACAATGGCGCAAGTTTCGTTGATTTTCGAGTTCGTTTGGTACGTCGAATAGGTCCCGCAGTGTTTATTGCAAAAGATTAGCCAAATTGACAGGAATGGTCCCTCCGCCCCATATTTACACTTCATCCCCCTCACTCTCAATTTTTCACTTTTAGTCCCTCCTCAAAAATATATAAACCCCAAAAATAATATTTAATTCATTATTAACTCACACACTCACTCTCACTAACTCTCTCTCTTCTCTCTCCAGCGATCACCTCCGTCCGGCCACCACCCACCGCCGGCCAACTTCCGGTCACTGAAAAAATTTTCGGCGAGCACTTTTAGTTGCCAATTCGATAGATCGGCCCATTTTTAGTGTTTCTGGAGATTTTGAGCTCTCGGCTCCCACCACAACCACCCTCACGCGCCACCATCGCCGCTGCCACCATCACCGAGACACCACCACCCCCCCCCCCCTCCGTTTTCTCCTTCGGTAAAACCCACCCACGCGCCCTTCATTTCTATTTTCTTTAATTTTTTTTCAAAACCCTAATTTTATTTAATCCGAATAATAATAAGGTTTGTATTAATAAAATGGTTAAAAACTAGTTACAACACTCGTGTGGAAACCCCCCCCCCCTTCTCGACAGTGACTCGGTCAACTCACCGAGTCAACTCGGTGAGGGTTTACATGTTTTGATATTTTTCCTGTTCTCTTATTTATTTCTTGATGTTGTATTGTTTTGGTTGAATTTGGAAGTCGTTATGAGGTCCGTTTGGATTTGTTGGTCACGGCAGCCACACGGCGTAGCCAAGCCGTGACTCACGACGAGTCACAGAGAAACGAGGAGTGGTTAGGATTAGTTTAGTGTTGATGAGGTTGTGTTTGAATTTGAATTTATGTTTACGGTACTAGATTTGTTGTGTTGATTGAATATTTTTGATATAGAGTTAGTGTAGGATTAGTGTTAGGATTAAGATAGTGTGGATTTGGTTTGTGTTTGTGTTGGATATGGTTCGGCCGAGAGCCTCATCGGCTCGGGTTGAGTCAAGCCGTAACTTGTGGCGAGTCACGGCGAAGTTTATTACTTGTCGTTGTTTATTTATTTATTTTCGTCGAGTCGTGGTTATTAGTTAGTCGTTAGTTATTTAACTGTTTTATTTTATTTATTAGATTGCCGAGTCGTGATTATTTAGGTTATACGTTTAATTATTTATTTGTTCGTTTGTTATCGATATGAGGTTTCGGATTATTTGAAAACGATATGGGATATAAATTGCAACATATGAGATACTTGATATATAATGATTTGGACTTGGATATTGTGATGATGTAACATTGTTGGACAAGGATTGGACGTATTGGATTTACGGTATTGGTTGATTGGACTATTATGGACCCTTTGGTACACGAGACGGAAGGATACGTTAGACTCATAAGAGCTTAACCTATCTGGACCCGAACTATACAAAACGGTCGATAAACTAAACAACTAATATATACGCGAATGATATGTCCAATTATATATTATAACTTGTCAAACTTGACGATAATTGAATTATTCAAATGAGTCGTATAACTTGGGAACGTCTTATAAACGGGCACTTCATGCCGAAATTTCGTAAAATCTTTATAAACTTAAATCGTTATGATTTACTAAATGTCCTAAAATCTTTTCAAAACTCTTATGTTTTAGCAGATATAACATCTATTTTGGGAAAACGGGGAAAAGCCGAAACTATCTATCGATGTTGTTTAATTGTTGTTTATTTTTCTTTTTCTGATTTATTCTTTCTTTCATGTTCTTTTCTTCTCCTCCTCTCGTCTTTCTTGAGTATTCGTTCGTATTCGCCGACTTGTTATTCTTACTTTTCTTGTCTTCCACATGAGACTTAAACGTATCTTCTCTTTCGAACGCCATTGAAACTAAAACCTTTTATACGAGTATTGTTTATTAAATCATTTCTAGTATTATTTCTGAGTTATGCCAATTAATTGATTAGGTTGTGCTGAGGTTCATTTGCTGTGCCGTACCATCTGATTGTTTATCTCATATTCTCTGTGACTAAGGTGTGATCCATAGCCCAACTTTTAATACTTTTAAATGTTTATAAATCCCGTGGGAGAGATACATGCTACTTACTATTTTCTGAGCACAATTGTTTACTTGTATGCTATTTCCTGATTGACGCTATGAATGCTAAGTACCTTTCTTGCCTAATGTAAGTCCCTCGATCATGAACCATTAATCACCTGCGGGTGAGCGCGGTTATAGTTTATAGGCCTATAGGATTTGACCATCCCGCCATGTTGACTAAGGTCGGTCAGCATGTGATGTACTATAATTGAGTTACTAGGTATCTGGAAAAATACCTACTTTGGGGGCAATTATTATGATTATGATTATGAAATTCTGCGGTTACTGTCGACTTACGCCAGGGTTACTGGTGCCAGTTAACGCATTGTGTGTCATGAGCTTAGCAAAGAAAAATCTGATTGAATATGTGACGCTTACCCGATATTTGCATTTGATGCTATATCTTCCAGACTAAAGTTCTTGTGCTCAACTATTATTTTATTAAACCTATGGATTTCACTCAACCTTTGTGTTGACTTTTTAGCATGTTTATCTCAGGTAATTGATGTATGAAGTGTGCATGAGGAAGGGCTAGAGGTTCAGGATGGCTATCTATGGGATATGTTTTACTACTTCTATCTTATTTTCCGCTGCAAACTACTTTATTTTTCCACTGCAAACTATTTCATTTTCCGCTGCTAAATGTGTTATGAGTCTTTTGAACTCTAAGTGTTGAACTTTGTAAAATGAATGTTATGTTTTATTAAAAACGTCTCGTTATTAGATCGTTTTCTGTGATTGTGACTGTCATACCCCTCGAGTAGCACCCCAAACTCAGTCCCGCTGCCCTAATCCGAGTTGGGGGTGTTACAGAATGGTATCAGAGCCACCGTTTATAGAGAACGAGATCATACTCGACTATAAACATTTTTTGTGAGAGTCAAAACTTTTTTCGTAATCGATAGCCATCAGCCTTCCGTGCCACTTCACTCGTAAGTACTTTATTACTGTATGTTTGGATTTTCATTACTATTTCATTTTTATATGAAATCATTTTTGGCTAAAATTTTTTATACTTGTCCCGATACTCCATGTAGAGTATTATGGCTTCGTCAGTTTCCCCCGGTCAGTTACCAGACGCACCAGTTGATCACCCCATTGCACCACCGAGTCCAGAGATGGACCCACCCCCTGTTGATGTGCCTCCTCATGATGATGAGGAGATGGATGCTGATGATGAGGAGATGAGTGACGAGGAGGAGATGGGTGATGATGATGATGACAATGACGACGACGTCGATGATGATTACGAGGAGCAGATGGATGAGGATCAGGAGGTTCCTCCCATGCCGCCCTCCCCAGCAGTATCGGATATTACATATGAGTCCGACACATCAGATGCTCTGGGTCATGCTTTATCTACTAAGGTAGCACCTACTTTTGAGGTGGGCGAGTCTTCAGCCGCACCACGAGTTACTCCTACAGTGCTTCGAGCAGAGTTGAGCCGTTTGAGAGGCGATATCACTTGGTGTCAGGGTCGATACATGTCCATGTCCCGACGTTTGGGTACACAACAGTCAGATATGTCAGAGTTGAAGAGGGAGATGAGGAGTGGCAGGAGGACGATGGAGGACTTGTATGTAGCATTGCATGAGCAGGTAGCGAGAGTAGGATCTTCAGAGACAGATAGTGCAGAGATTAAGGAGCGTTTGGAGTCGATAGAGAGGAGGATGACTGAGGTGGAGAGGCTCATGGAGAGTATGGATCTTAGGTCTGTGTTTACTGAGATTGATAACCGTCACTACCAGCAGAGCGTTCAGCAGTTGTGGGATGAGCTCCACGCCATGCAGAGGCAGGCTTACTATGACAGGATGGCTCGTTTTTGCTTTGATGAGAGCGTGGATGTTTTGCCTACCTATGGAGGAGATCGACAGTAGAGCTTAGGGAGCATCTTATTTATAGTAGTTCGATGTTGTAGTGGTAGTTTACCTTGTACATACTAAAATGATTAGTATCAGTTAGTAGATTTTGATAGGAAACTTGTAACTGTTTTACAAATTTTGTAAGACTATTAACGAGTATCGAATCTATGAGGTATTTGGTGATGTACTATTTATGTTGTTGGATGGATGCTATATTATGATGTGTCATCATTATTTACTTTTGTGTTATGATTCTGTTATATTAATCAGATACTTATAATGTTGTACATTGTAATGATTGATAGAACTATGCCGCCTAAGGGAATGACCCCGACTGCGATTCGGAAATTAATTGAAGAAGGCATAGCTGCGGCTGTTGCCGGTCTAGCAAGTGCTGGTAATCAGAATGCTGGGCAAGCGAATGTGGGGCAAGTGAACGTTGAGCAAGCAGGAGTGCAGCCTGTCCCGGAGAAACGTCCATGCACCTACAAAGAATTCATGAGATGCAAGCCCACTACTTTCAAGGGAACAGAAGGAGCTGTCGGCTTAACACAGTGGTTTGAAAAGATGGAATCAGTGTTCCTGTTGAGTAACTGCACGGAAGACTGCAAGGTAAAGTATACCACAGGAAGCTTGGTGGAGCATGCATTGTCCTGGTGGAATGCATATCGCAATGATGTCGGGTTGGTGAGAGCTTACAGTATGTCTTGGGAAGATTTCAAGAGAGAGATGGTGAAAAAGTATTGCTCCGCAGTGATGTGAGAAAATTGGATACTGAATTCTACTATTTGGCTGTAAAAGGTGTTGATCTTGCTACCTATATTTGCCGATTCCAAGAGTTGAAAGTTTTCTATGCCCATATGGTGCCGGATAATGAGTAGCTGCTTGAAAAGTTTATTGGAGGTTTACCGGCCTGTATCGAAGGGAATGTAACATCGTACAATTCTCAAACTTTGGACGATGTAATCCGTATCGCCGAACGACTGACGGATCAGGCAATCAAGAATGGAACTGCTCAGAAGGGTAACAGCTTTGATCATAAGAGGAAGTGGGATGACTACAGGAGGAACAACAACAACAACAACCACAACAATCACAACAACCATAACAACCGCAACAACAACAATCACCCTCACCATAACTATCACCCCAACAACAACAATAACCAGTACCGCAATAACAATCACCACAATCAGCAGCATCGACGCCAAGAGGCTGTCAAAGCTTATGTAGCTGCCCCAGCTCAAGTGGGAGGATATGCTGGGAACCAACCATACTGTGCCAAGTGCAATCAGCATCATTCTGAACCCTGCACTGTGAAATGTCAGAAATGCAACAAGGTTGGTCATGCTACTAAGAACTGTAAAGGAAAGGCTGTGGCTACAGGGAGCAATGCACAGCCAGTTGTAACTTGCTTTGGGTGTGGAGAACGTGGACATTACAAGAGTCATTGCCCAAAAAATGTTGAACAAAGGACCGAAGGCGCTCGTGGCAGAGCATACGTGCTGGGAAATGGAGAGCAGTATCAGGACCCAAATGTAGTTACCGGTACGTTTCTACTCAGCAACCTTCATGTTAGAGTCTTATTCGATTCTGGTGCCGATATGAGCTTTGTATCTTCTAAGATTTCACCATTATTGAACCTCACCCCTACCACACTAGACACCAACTATAGTATTGAACTAGCTAATGGAAACCTAGTTAATACTTGCACCGTAATCCGAGACTGTACTCTAAACCTTCTAGATCACCCATTTAGCATCGACCTTATGCCCATTGAACTCGGAAGCTTTGACGTAGTTGTGGGAATGGATTGGTTGTCCAAACATCGAGCCAGCATTATTTTCGGTGAACGGGTTGTTCATATCCCTCTTGATGATGAGACTTTGGTCGTCCGCGGAGACCGTAGTGGAACCCGTTTGAGTATCATTTCCTAAATTAAGACTCTGAAGTATATCGAGAAAGGCTGTCATGCGTTTTTAGCACAAGTGTCCAAGAACGAGTCTGGAGAGAAGCGACTCGAGGACGTTCCGATTGTGCGTGATTTCTCTGAGGTATTTCCTGAAGATCTACCTGGACTTCCCCCGGTTCGACAGGTGGAATTTCTTATTGACTTAGTCGCAGGAGCTGCATCCGTGGCCCGTGCACCGTATCGACTTGCTCCTACCGAAATACAAGAATTGTCTAAGCAGTTACAAGAGTTGTTGGATAAAGGGTTCATTCGACCTAGTTCATCACCGTGGGGAGCACCGGTGTTGTTCATAAAGAAGAAATATGGGTCGTTTAGAATGTGCATTAACTATCGCGAATTGAACAAGCTAACGGTGAAGAATCGCTACCCGTTACCGAGGATTGATGATCTGTTTGACCAGCTGCAAGGATCAGATTACTACTCAAAGATAGATCTGAGGTCAGGTTACCACCAACTTAGAGTCCGGGAAGAGGATATTCCCAAGACGGCGTTCAGGACTCACTATGGCCACTATGAATTTAAGGTAATGCCATTTGGTTTGACAAACGCACCGGCTGTATTCATGGACCTCATGAACCGAGTGTGTAAACTATACCTGGACAAGTTTGTCATAGTCTTCATCGACGACATCTTGATTTACTCCAAGAGCGAAGAAGAGCACAAGCAGCATCTGACGGCAATTCTCAAGTTACTCAAGGAAGAACAATTGTACGCCAAATTCTCTAAGTGTGAATTTTGGATTCGTAGAGTACAATTTTTTGTCATGTGATTGACAACAAAGGGTTGCACGTGGATCCTGCGAAAATTGAAGCTATTGAGAATTGGCCAACGCCTTCTAATGCTACAGAGATCCGACAATTTTTTGGATTAGCTGGGTATTATCGGAGATTCATTGAGGGATTCTCCAAGATTGCTAAACCATTAACTGCATTTACTTAGAAGAATAAGAAGTATGAATGGGGAAACGATGAAAAAGAAGCATTCCAAATTCTGAAGCGAAAACTGTGTAGTGCACCAATTTTGGCGTTGCCAGATGGAGTGGAAGATTTTGTGGTGTATTGCGATGCATCATATCACAGGTTAGGAGCAGTTATGATGCAGAGAGGAAAAGTCATGGCATATGTGATGCGTGGTTTTGCGACCTTACAACAGGTTTTACCTCTCGAGGGATCTCAAGAGGCTTACAACCCCACCAGGCAGTGTACCTGACCGATGTAGTATAGTGTAGTGGTAAGTACGGGGGATTGATCGTTCTCCACAGGGAATAGTGTCGTTAGGATTGAAAAACTATTCTAATAGGTCTAAGGGTGAGGGAAGATTCTTTTTGTATTTTTATATTTTTATGAAAGCAAGTAAAATCTCGAGTTTGAAGGAGTGGGCGGAATTAGTTGCTAGTCAACTAACCCAAATAACTACAAATGTAAATAAAATAAAATAACTGAAAATGAAAAGGTTTGTGAAACTTATATGGGGAGAAATGTGTTTACTTAGATTTCCTTACTCCCTAACTATCTTTTACCAGTTGATTAGTGTGTATTAATTGCGTGGATGACGGGTGTATTCCTTAATACCAATCGTGGGGTGGCGTACGTACTTCCCCAACTCTACAAGCTCCTACTTCACTCCTATGTCGAGCCGGCTAAGAAGCTCCTAACATGGGATCACTAGAATTCGCTCATGCATTAAATACAACCATAAAAACCTTAGTACGCATTGGTTCATGTTTCTTAAGACGTTCAAGCAAGTTACCGAATAGGAGGTTAGCCAGTTTTCTTAAGCCTAACATCGATAAACAATCATCCAATACAATAAATAACACACTAATAACCAATAATCAATAGTTAGGTTTCATTAGATCTAAGCAAACACAAGATAAATCTAGCCTAGCATGATAATGAAAAGACAAGAACAAGATATAATCAAACAACACATAGACATATTGATTGATTAAATGATAACTTATCTTCAATTAAACATGGGAGATCCAAGGGTATGAAAACCCTTAAAAATGGCAGAAATTCGTCTTAGGGTTTCTCCTCACAAAGTTGCACACCAAAAGTTGCACACTAATGACAAAAAATTGCAAAACTATATATAGAGTTTAATGGCTGACGGCGTCACGTTGTAGATCTTGACGTCGTCACCTCGCCGTGTCTAGGGTTCCCGGATGGCCTTCCTGACGCCGTCCCTCTTTAGTGCTCCAAAATCCGCTCTGGCTTATCAAGGCTTGACGCCGTCAGAAATGAGCTTGACGCCGTCCCTCTTTAACTTAAACCGTGATGGCCTTGATCACCTTAAAGGGTGACGCCGTCAGACTTTACATTGCAAAATTCTCGGGCTTATCATGTGTATTTTTCATATCCACCTCTTTTGCCAAGCCATGACGCCGTCAAGAGCAATACTTGACGCCGTCAAAGATACTTTTCCAGCCGATTTTGAGACTTTGTCGTTTTCTTCACTTTTATGCTCCAAAAACGTCCAAAATGCTTCCTTTTCCAGATTTCTTCTCCAAAGTACCTAAAATGACAAAAGGAACGATTTAGGGCAATATTTGATCAAATAAATACGATTTAGGGCTTAAATGACCCCCTAAAAGCGGTACACTTTTTGCTTCATCAAATACCCTTACACTTGAGATTTGCTTGTCCTCAAGCAAATGCGCTTTTATTCTAATCAAAATACAAGTTAGGGGTCATTTAATGCTAATATAAAAGTAATTACAACAAATAATCGTTCCACTTTAATCATAATAAGCACGGAGATTACAAACTAGCACCTCACAAGTAGTGTTTAGATACTCACATCTCTCAGGTGTCATCAAAATAAATCTCATAAATGAAAACGGATAATATCTCTCACTACCTGTCATAGCAAATAGATTACCATAGGCTTGGGAAAGGATCGAAAACCTCCTCCACTAGGCGTAAGCACCTAAGATAAACTATCAAAGAGGGCTTTTACATGGGTTATAACATGAGGTGTAGGGATATGATAAACACGGTTTTGTTGGATAAGGGATATTTTACTGGTGGCGAGTTAAAGATCTTGATTAATTACATGTACAATATGGCGTTGCTAAGCCAAGACTAGACTCGACTTAAGCTAAAAACAAAATAACAAAAAAACATAAAACAAACATAAAATGAAAAGGGATGGTAGTCCGTATGTTTTTTCTACTTTTCTTTTTCTCATTTTTTTGTATTTTTCTTTATTTTTTTGATTTTTTTTTCATACACTCTTGCCCTACCATCCACAATAATACATCATAGGGGCGTTGCATTCCCCTTACACTTGAGCTTTTACATAACTTTACAAATAACTATTCTAATGACTCGAATTAAGATAATCGAAACACTTTGAGTACTTTTAAAATATTTAGCACATATGGGGGTAATAATGTTGTTCTTCCCCATTACTCCATTACATTAGTACTTTACCCATGAGTCCCAATCGTCCCAAAACAATATGTACAAGGATATGACTCGACTCAGCAACCATGTAATCAATTAGATAATTAACTTGGGGTTTAAACAAATGTTGTCACAATAATGCACTAAAAATGAGTGCATACAAGGTAGGCTAAGGCGATTTGGGTGTACATTTAAGTGGGGTGTAAACAAATTCTTCCTTTAAGTAAAATGCTTAAAGGTCGAAACAAAAAGATAGGCTCTGAGGGGTGTACTAGGGGTATCGTGTACTAAAAATGAGTACAACGCAAAGGTGTGTGGAGAATTACTTGACCAATGTAGCCAATGTAATTATAACAAAAACACAGGTGTAAAACAATGGGTTAATCCTAATGCCTCTTATCATGTAGTAAATCTAACTACACGAATGTAGTCTCACTTGTGGCCTCGGAATGGTCCTAACGCAAGTTCTAGAATCTAGGTGCTACCGGTACACACATCATAGCATAAATGCTTTTCCTACCAATTCTAGGGGCGAACCTCACATATTTGGGGGTGGAAAAAAAATTTAGTGGTACTGTTTTTGTGCTAGTCATATAACTCCTATCCATGAGACGCTCATTAAAATCAAAGTTTCACTCCTATATGTTGTAAAAAAATTTAAATTTGGCACTAAAATTGCCCTAACAGGTATTTATCTCAGTTTTATTACACATCTACCATTAAACAAACAAAAAATCAAGTGCACTTGTATTCTCTAAAGTATCGTATTTTTACCCCCCCCCCCCCCTTACACTTAAGATGAACATTGTCCCCAATGTTCAAATAACAAGATGTAAAAGTAACAAGGTAAAAGAATGAAATCAAATACTCCCCTGATTCGTTTGGTGGATAAAGAGGTAACATGGTTAGATCTTCTTCCAAGAGAATGTAGAAGCTCCAAGACTAAAGCATCGCCATAAGCTTGATTCCACATACATCTCCTTGCCCAAAATAACCTGTTAAACCTGAGAAAACAAACACGAAAACCTGCATAACATCGGCGGGATAAATTCTATATATAAGGATATAATGCTTGTGGAATGATAATTTTGCAGATTCCTGGAGATTATAAGTTAGAGATTTAATAAAAACTTTTTATGAAAACAAAACTTTCAAAAATTTCAGAAGATTAAAACCTGACGCCGTCAGGTTGTAAATCCTGACGCCGTCAGAAATGATCTGACAGAATTTTCATGTTAAGTTTCCGGAAAATTTCTGGAAAAACCTATACCTTACTTCCTGGAATTCCTGCAAAACATCATTATGACTCGATACAAGCATTTGACATCAAACAAATACTAATATGTATGTTAATTTAATATTGTTATGATTCATGTTCATTTGTTCTAATAAACCGATTTGGATTTCCCTTACACTTATCTTTTGCAAAATACCTTTATATGTAGTTAAGACGAAGTTAAAAACAAGATAAAGCATTTTCACAATTTAGTTTTGAACATGAATCAATAATAATAAAAATTAAACATACATACGGAAACAAATAAAATCAAACAAATAAATAAACACACAAAGCAAATAAAGCTTGGGTTGCCTCCCAAGAAGCGCTTGTTTTTGTTCGAGTCACGAGCCTGACTCTACCCTTATTTAATGGAAATAGGGGAGGTTTTCCCTACACTTAGGATTAAGTGTGGGTGAAAGTAGCGATACACACCCTTAGGGTGGAAATATGCCACGTGAGGTGAAGGGGGTGAGTGAATGGCTTCCTTCATCCTAAAACTACCCGGATAATATGGGTTGATGGGTGGGTCGGTTCCTCTTTTGTCTCCTAGAAATGTATCTAAGGATGGAAAGTTGTGTAAAGGTTGAGGTTCCGGTTCATCAACACTAGGAAATTCCCTAGAACTAAGTGTAAGGTTATCACTATAAGTATTCAAACCTATATCCTCTAGTGGTGCTTGGTCCAAGGATTCTACCTCCATCGGGATTCCTAAAGTCTCTTCTACTTCTTCCGGGTAAGTCACGGGCGGTGTGGGTGCCTCAAATGATGGTAGGACTTGTGGGGTATCTAGCAGGCTTATGTTACTTACCTCATCATTCCTTGTGTCAAGATCACCTATATGTTCATCCTGTATTATGGTAGTGCCTAACCATGACATACAGCTAGGTGGCTCAACTCTGCCCTTATGTGTGTCGTATGTTTTGGTGAAATCTATCCCACTCATGCAACTAGGTAGTTCAACACTAACCATCTCAGAATCTTGGTTTGACTCTAAGTCCATGTTCTTAGAAACTAGGTCTTTTTGCTCATACAAATCCACTAATTCGTTCCACTTATGGGTCATGGTTAGGAAGCTTTCCTCAAAATTCATCCAAAGGGTCTTACTAAAAGGAATTGATCCTGATAATGATCGTCTAATAGAAATCACACATGCATAGAATTCATTAAACCCATCTAACTTTACCCCCAACTCCTCTTGGAAATCACTAAGAGCACACAAAAATTCATTGGAATGATAGGAAGCAAATCTATTAGTGAAATATAGTTGTTCCTCTATTGTCAATGATCTAAATGGAGTTTCATCCGCCATAGTGACAAATGAAAATGGTTTTACAAACAAAGGGCACAAAGAAAAATATAGACTACAAGAAAGCTAATAAAAAGAAAATAAAAATCTCACTAAGATAGGAATCTAATGAGTAGACCTAATAAAAAGAAATTTCAACCTAAGCAATAACTACTCCCCGGCAACGGCGCCAAAAACTTGATGCGTGGTTTTGCGACCTTACAACAGGTTTTACCTCTCGAGGGATCTCAAGAGGCTTACAACCCCACCAGGCAGTGTACCTGACCGATGTAGTATAGTGTAGTGGTAAGTACGGGGGATTGATCGTTCTCCACAGGGAATAGTGTCGTTAGGATTGAAAAACTATTCTAATAGGTCTAAGGGTGAGGGAAGATTCTTTTTGTATTTTTATATTTTTATGAAAGCAAGTAAAATCTCGGGTTTGAAGGAGTGGGCGGAATTAGTTGCTAGTCAACTAACCCAAATAACTACAAATGCAAATAAAATAAAATAACTGAAAATGAAAAGGTTTGTGAAACTTATATGGGGAGAAATGTGTTTACTTAGATTTCCTTACTCCCTAACTATCTTTTACCGGTTAATTAGTGTGTATTAATTGCGTGGATGACGGGTGTATTCCTTAATACCAATCGTGGGGTGGCGTACGTACTTCCCCAACTCTACAAGCTCCTACTTCACTCCTATGTCGAGCCAGCTAAGAAGCTCCTAACATAGGATCACTAGAATTCGCTCATGCATTGAATACAACCATAAAAACCTTAGTACGCATTGGTTCATGTTTCTTAAGACGTTCAAGCAAGTTACCGAATAGGAGGTTAGCCAGTTTTCTTAAGCCTAACATCGATAAACAATCATCCAATACAATAAATAACACACTAATAACCAATAATCAATAGTTAGGTTTCATTAGATCTAAGCAAACACAAGATAAATCTAGCCTAGCATGTTAATCAAAAGACAAGAACAAGATATAATCAAACAACACATAGACATATTGATTGATTAAATGATAACTTATCTTCAATTAAACATGGGAGATCCAAGGGTATGAAAACCCTTAAAAATGGCAGAAATTCGTCTTAGGGTTTCTCCTCACAAAGTTGCACACCAAAAGTTGCACACTAATGACAAAAAATTGCAAAACTATATATAGAGTTTAAGGGCTGACGGCGTCACGTTGTAGATCTTGACGTTGTCACCTCGCCGTGTCTAGGGTTCCCGGATGGCCTTCCTGACACCGTCCCTCTTTAGTACTCCAAAATCCGCTCTGGCTTATCAAGGCTTGACGCCGTCAGAAATGAGCTTGACGTCGTCCCTCTTTAACTTAAACCGTGATGGCCTTGATCACCTTAAAGGGTGACGCCGTCAGACTTTACATTGCAAAATTCTCTGGCTTATCATGTGTATTTTTCATATCCACCTCTTTTGCCAAGCCATGACGCCGTCAAGAGCAATACTTGACGCCGTCAAAGGTACTTTTCCAGCCGATTTTGAAACTTTGTCGTTTTCTTCACTTTTATGCTCCAAAAACGTCCAAAATGCTTCCTTTTCCAGATTTCTTCTCCAAAGTACCTAAAATGACAAAAGGAACGATTTAGGGCAATATTTGATCAAATAAATACGATTTAGGGCTTAAATGACCCCCTAAAAGCGGTACACTTTTCGCTTCATCAATATGCTTCCCGACAACTTAAGACCCACGAAGAGAAGTATACCACGCATGATTTGGAGTTGGGAGCAGTGGTTTTTGCACTGAAGATATGGAGGCACTACCTATACGGAACGAAATGTGTCGTTTACACCGATCACAAGTGTCTTCAGCATATCTTAGATTAGAAAGAGCTGAATATGAGGCAACGACGATGGTTGGAAACTATAAGTGATTACGACTGTGAAATCAGATATCACCCGGGAAAGGCAAAGGTTGTGGCTGATGCCTTGAGCCGTAAGGAACGGTTGAAACCTCTACGAGTTCGAGATCTAGTTATGACCATCAATTCGAATCTTCCCGCTCAAATTCTCCGTACTCAAGAAGAAGCAGTGAAACAAAAAGATCTCTAGAGTGAGAGTCTTTATGGAATGATACAAAGGAAGTTTGAGAAGTGTTCAGACAGAACATTGTGTTTTAAAGGAAGAAGCTGGGTGCCACGTTATGGAGGACTGCGAGACTTGATCATGCATGAGTCTCATAAGACAAAGTATTCTATCCACCCAGGATCCGACAAAATGTATCATGATCTCCAGGCACTATACTGGTGGCCGAATATGAAAGCTGAAGTTGCTGACTATGTTCGAAAGTGTTTGACCTGTGCAAAAGTTAAGGCCGAACATCAGAAACCGTCTGGTCTTCTACAACAACCTGAAACTCCTGAATAGAAAAGGGAACAGATCACGATGGATTTCGTCACCAAACTCCCAGGTGTCACAACCCGTAATTTCAGGTCCTTTTCCAAGCTTCAAATTTTCACTATTCATCTCAGGAATTACTATTCATGGGTTACTATTCACTGATCACTATTCATCGTTTTACTATTTATCATTTTTGAGATCAGTTTGAGACTTTGAGAAGTCGTCAAAAAATTTACTATTCACAAAACACTATTCATTCCCGGAGGAAAATCACTATTCATGGGCATCATTCATCATGTCGTAAACTAGATTTACGGGTATTCAAATGCGCGTAACCAGTTAGGTTTAGCTGCGTATTCATGCATCATCAGTAAAGACACATCATACAGACTAGAGTTGTAACACCCCGACCCGAAAAGGTAAAGATGTCACAATAACGGTTTCATATCAGAACAAACACAAGCATGTGACATAAATAATACAATTGACTTTCAAGGGTTACAATGGAAAATCTGAAACTAAAAGGTTACAATGAAAATACAATAGTCACTAAGTCTGAATATATGTTCTTCTAATCCTCTAATCCAAAATAGCTATCAGGATCTTCTAAGTCCAATGTACTCTCTACTCATACCCAGCTTCCAAACTAAAACCTGACGCAGGAAAAGAAATGCGGCGGAGCTACGAAAGCTCAGTGAACAGATATAAAGGTAACAAAGCAGTAATGATGGGATAGTGAAATAAGTGAAACAATGCAAGGTATAACAAGATTTAGGAAAGAAAAATAAGGGTTATGCAGATATATCAAGAATTAAGAAACAGTTACAATAGATAAGGGTAAAGGAAAACAATAATCCCAACTCGAGCCCTAGTCATATCAAGTCAAGTCATGTATACAATAATCCCAACCCGAGCCCCAGCCATATCAAGTCAAGTCATGTATCAAGTCAAATATCAAGTCAAGTATCCAGTTAAGTCCAGTATCAAGTCAAGTATCAAGTTGTGTCCAGTATCAAGGTTATAAGGTAACAGAAACAGTAATCCACTACGAGCCCAAATCAAATCAAATCAAATATCAGGGTGTACGGAGGGGAGTCCTCGGTACCAAGTACAGGATGAGGGGATACCTCCAAGGGGTGGAGTAGCTAGCTCCCAGGATATGAAAGACGTGTATTGCACACACCATCAGTCACCAGTAATAACAGGATATAACAGAAACAGAAACAAGTCTAGGATGCATCCATACGCCCCAGGTGGCCAAATACCTCCTCAACACACCAAATTAAATCAAGTCAGGGACGGGACAGGTCATCACTCTCCTGCCCTAGAGTCATGCCATCGGTGCATCAATGACATGGACATGAAACCCTCATGCCTAGTGGGTGGCTCGTAATCTTAAACTGTGGGTCAAGGTCAAGTATCAAGTATCCAGTATCAGGTATCAAGTATCAAGTGTCAAGTATCAGGTATCAAGTGTCCAGTGTCAAGTGTCAAGTATCAGGTATCAAGTGCCAAGTATCAAGCGCCCAAGTTCAAGTTCAAGTTTCATATCAAGTGGTTCAATTCCAATTTCCATTTCAATTATATCAGAAGGTCCATATCAGGGTTCATATCAATAGTCCAATATCAGATGGTTCAGTATCAGAAAGGTCAATATCAGAAGGTTCAATATCAGAGGGTTCAATATCAGAAGGTCAATATCAGAAAGGTCAATATCAGAAAGGTCAATGTCAGATGGTCAATATCAGATGGTTCAATATCAGAAGGGTCAATAACAGCAGGTTCATAATCAAAGTTTCATAGCAACAGTTCAATTAAAAGGTTTCTATTTAAAAGTCCATTTAAAGCAATCTTTCAAAAATGGTTTTCATAATAAATGATCTTACAAAATAGTTTTCATAAAAATGGTCTTTCAAAACGGTTTTCATAAAGGTGGTCTTAAAAATAGTTTTCTTAAAAACTTTTAGTAACTTTCATTTAAAAGTAGTATCGCATCTTTTTAAAATAGCTTTTCTCACACATTTTCATATGTAATTAAGAAAGGTTTTCACATCTAGTTACCAAAATCAAATAATCCCTCAAAGTATCAAGTGGTTCAAATATTCATGTTACAAGGTGACGAATGAGTCATATCAAGTATCAAGTTAAGTATCAAGTATCAAGTATCAAGTATCCAGATCAAGTTTCATATCAGGGTTCAAGACAGGAGATCAATGCAAGGGTTAAAGCAAAGGTTCAAATCAGAAGGTTCATATCAATTTGTTCAAAGGTTCATAACAAAGGTTCAATTTAAGGGTTTATATTAAAAGTTCATATCATAGTTTCAAAAAGTAATCCTTTAAAAATGGCTTTAATAAAAGTGATCCTTAAAAACAGTCTTCATAAAGAAAGTCTTTAAAAGAAATTTTTCAAAACATTTTCATATGTAATTAAGAAAAGTTTTTACATCCCGTTATAAAAATCCTATGAACCTTCAAGGTATCCAAGGGTTATAAATATTCATATTACAAGGTGATGCACAGGTGATATCAAGTATCAAAGGAATCATAGCAAGGTTCACGAATCAAGGAAAGCATAGCAAGGACAAAGATTCAATAAGAAAGCCCCAATTAAAAGGCTCAGATCATAATCAAACCAATAAAAGATGCAAATGAAACATGAAGAACGAATCAAGTATAAGGGAACATAACAATGGCTCAGGGAATCCTATAGTGAAACAAGATCAAAAGACATGAGAAGGACACCCTTACTGAGAAAGGGTAGAATATCTGTACCTTATCCGCCAGGGAAACACACACTAGAAACATAAGGATCGGAATAAACTCCTTCTTCAGCGAATCTACACGAATTATAAGTTTACTTATAAGTTTCATAGTTTTCTTAATCATAAAGGTTTCATTTTAGTTTTCTTTCCATCTTGGGTAACTGTCCAAGTTTAGCAACTTTCCAAAGTAGTAAGCTTTCATGTTTAGTGATATTAGTTATTAGCATTCCCGATTATCAACTTAAAGTATTTAAGGTGACCATATTCGTAGTTTGAGGTTCGAAATGTCGTTTACATAAGTTTAAGGTTTATAAAGTGGTTTTCATAATTTTAGGGTTTAATATACAATTATAATAAGTTTAGGGGTTGTAGTGTCATTTAAATAAGATTAGGGTCTAAAATGTAAATATTATCAAGTTATAGGTTTTTACAAGTTAAGTCCCTTAGTTTTAGAAAAATGACCATTTAGACCCTTTAGTTTGAAAAATAAACACTTAACACCTTTTTAGTATTCTTAAAAGTGTTAACAGATTTTACACATAATTCAGACCTGTTTTGCACGATTTTTCATCCCTATGAGAACTCAGAATAAAAATTTCCAAAAATTCACAGACGCTCCTATATGTCTTAAAAAATTCCCCAAATTTTCCAAGAATTTATTATTAAGTATAACTATGGTTTAAAAATCATTGAAGTCAAGTCGTACAGATTACTGATAACTTTTAACATACGAAAAGTAAGCAGTTCACAGACCCATCAAATAAATTTATAAAAATCTGAAAAAATCCCAGAAAGTAGCTTATATCCCAAATATTATTCTACCAGAATTTTAGGTCATAACTCTTTTTAGATTCCAAAATAAAAATCAAAAACTACAGGTGAATTTTCGTAACCCGAATTACAGTTTTGACACCCGATCTCATAAATTAGAAAAAAGTGCCTTCCCCACCTCAAAAAAAAATACGAGACCAATTTTTCCAAAAATATATTTCAATGAACTTGTTTCTAGAATCAAAAACCACTTAAAAACACGTTACCATTATTTATTTACAGTCGATTAAAGTCGGATAAATTTCCAGATCAGTAGCAGTTTTTATTATTTCATGTGTATTTAGGGTTTTTAACAATTCGAATGGATAACAAAATATGTGAAGATGATTACCTTATGAATGACACGAATTAGAACAAGATAATAATGATCAAACCTCCTCTTGGTTTGCCTTGGATCGGACAGTAGAAAAGGAATAAGAGCAGCAGGAGATCGGTTTGAGTTTAGAGAGTTTTTTAGGGTTTTCAAGTGATGGAAAAAAAAGATCGGTCTTTAGGAATTAAAAAGGAACCGTGGGTTGATTTGGGCTAAACAATGAATGGGCCAAATATTATGGGATTGTTATGACAATTAAACTTAATGCTTTCTCATTCTTTTCTTTAGCCGAAAATTTGGTTTTGATCTAAATAAATTGTCGCCCAATATAGAATTTAAAGTAAGGAAATCATAATTTAGGATTTTATTAACTTAATTCATTAAGTAACATAAGGTCTTAATTACTTTAGGTTACATGTTCATATCGTATAGTTTCGAGTCATAACATGATATATACTCAAGTTTTAATTTATAACGTATTTCATAAGTTCTTAAAATTTTAAATTTAGAGGGTATTTTGGTCATTTTGCACGTTTTGAAATTTTGGGTTTTACAACTTCTTCCCCTCTAAAAGAAAATTTTCGTCCTCGAAATTTGAAGTCGCAAAGTCGGACGAAGTCGTAGCAAATCGCAAAAGGTCGTCAAAACATTCTCACGCCCGGGGAGGTTCATTCAAAAAGGATCTTCAAACCAAATAGTTTCTCATGACTCAATCAAAACAAGGTGGGTTCAAATTCTCAGAAGGTGACAAATTGGGTTGATTCTGATCAAAAGGTCCATGCAATATAAAATGGATGATATGTGAATTTTCTGGAAAGCTCATACGGAATGCGAACAAGATTTCGAATCAAATTAATTGTATCAACAGTAGAGAGCTCTACAAAGAGTTTAAGATTCATAACTGAGGTCAACAGAATGCAAAACGAGAATTCAAACACATCCAGACATCTAATGAACAAAGGCAGAGTACACGCATGACGGTGAAAGCAGATTAAACGCATAGGTGGAATGAACCTAAAGTCTCACTAATCGCGGATAATCCAACGGAGATCAAATTATAACTTCTCAGGTACTTCCCAAGACATCCTATGGCCACAATGAGGACACGTTATATGGTGTAAGTATTATCACGTTGGCCAGGCGTCATAATACTAGCACCACATAAATATGCCTTCATGATGATCATACTTTATCTCGAGTCGTAAGCAAAACAACCTATCTTAATCCACCTAGTACTTCTACAGTTTCAGAGGTCAACAAAATCAATGTCATAGTCAAGGCACGAATCAGAGTGATGCGGAAGCAATGATACTTAAACAAATACCTTATAGTCTACCCATTCCTCACTGGTCAAAACTTAAGTTCGTATCAAGAATTTCTAAAGCAAGTTCTCAAGTTGTTCTCCTATTTTCTTACAGGGGAAGCCTAATGGTCCAAAACGCACAGGTCAAGGGTAATGTATTACAAGTCGTCAGCCTGGTCTCTGATACCATAAATTGTAACACCCCGACCCGAAAAGGTAAAGATGTCACAATAACGGTTTCATATCAGAACAAACACAAGCATGTGACATAAATAATACAATTGAATTTCAAGGGTTACAATGGAAAATCTGAAACTACAAGGTTACAATGAAAATACAATAGTCACTAAGTCTGAATATATGTTCTTCTAATCCTCTAATCCAAAATAGCTATCAGGATCTTCTAAGTCCAATGTACTCTCTACTCATACCCAGCTTCCAAACTAAAACCTGCCGCAGGAAAAGAAATGCGGCTGAGCTACGAAAGCTCAGTGAACAGATATAAAGGTAACAAAGCAGTAATGATGGGATAGTGAAATAAGTGAAACAATGCAAGGTATAACAAGAGTTAGGAAAGAAAAATAAGGGTTATGCAGATATATCAGGAATTAAGAAACAGTTACAATAGATAAGGGTAAAGGAAAACAATAATCCCAACCCGAGCCCCAGTCATATCAAGTCAAGTCATGTATACAATAATCCCAACCCGAGCCCCAGTCATATCAAGTCAAGTCATGTATCAAGTCAAATATCAAGTCAAGTATCCAGTTAAGTCCTGTATCAAGTCAAGTATCAAGTTGAGTCCAGTATCAAGGTTATAAGGTAACAGAAACAGTAATCCACTACGAGCCCAAATCAAATCAAATCAAATATCAGGGTGTACGGAGGGGAGTCCTCGGTACCAAGTACAGGGTGAGGGGATACCTCCAAGGGGTGGAGTAGCTAGCTCCCAGGATGTGAAAGACGTGTATCGCACACACCATCAGTCACCAGTAATAACAGGATATAACAGAAACAGAAACAAGTCTAGGATGCATCCATACGCCCCAAGTGGCCAAATACCTCCTCAACACACCAAATCAAATCAAGTCAGGGACGGGACAGGTCATCACTCTCCTGCCCTAGAGTCATGCCATCCGTGCATCAATGACATAGACATGAAACCCTCATGCCTAGTGGGTGGCTCGTAATCTCAAACTGTGGGTCAAGGTCAAGTATCAAGTATCCAGTATCAGGTATCAAGTATCAAGTGTCAAGTATCAGGTAACAAGTGTCAAGTGTCAAGTGTCAAGTATCAGGTATCAAGTGCCAAGTATCAAGCGCCCAAGTTCAAGTTCAAGTTTCATATCAAGTGGTTCAATTCCAATTTCCATTTCAATTATATCAGAAGGTCCATATCAGGGTTCATATCAATAGTCCAATATCAGATGGTTCAGTATCAGAAAGGTCAATATCAGAAGGTTCAATATCAGAGGGTTCAATATCAGAAGGTCAATATCAGAAAGGTCAATATCAGAAAGGTCAATGTCAGATGGTCAATATCAGATGGTTCAATATCAGAAGGGTCAATAACAGCAGGTTCATAATCAAAGTTTCATAGCAACAGTTCAATTAAAAGGTTTTTATTTAAATGTCCATTTAAAGCAATCTTTCAAAAATGGTTTTCATAATAAATGATCTTACAAAATAGTTTTCATAAAAATGGTCTTTCAAAACGGTTTTCATAAAGGTGGTCTTAAAAATAGTTTTCTTAAAAACTTTTAGTAACTTTCATTTAAAAGTAGTATCGCATCTTTTTAAAATAGCTTTTCTCACACATTTTCATATGTAATTAAGAAAAGTTTTCACATCTAGTTACCAAAATTAAATAATCCCTCAAAGTATCAAGTGGTTCAAATATTCATGTTACAAGGTGACGAATGAGTCATATCAAGTATCAAGTTAAGTATCAAGTATCAAGTATCCAGATCAAGTTTCATATCAGGGTTCAAGACAGGAGATCAATGCAAGGGTTAAAGCAAAGGTTCAAATCAGAAGGTTCATATCAATTTGTTCAAAGGTTCATAACAAAGGTTCAATTTAAGGGTTTATATTAAAAGTTCATATCATAGTTTCAAAAAGTAATCCTTTAAAAATGGCTTTAATAAAAGTGATCCTTAAAAACAGTCTTCATAAAGAAAGTCTTTAAAAGAAATTTTTCAAAACATTTTCATATGTAATTAAGAAAAGTTTTTACATCCCGTTATAAAAATCCTATGAACCTTCAAGGTATCCAAGGGTTATAAATATTCATATTACAAGGTGATGCACAGGTGATATCAAGTATCAAAGGAATCATAGCAAGGTTCACGAATCAAGGAAAGCATAGCAAGGACAAAGATTCAATAAGAAAGCCCCAATTAAAAGGCTCAGATCATAATCAAACCAATAAAAGATGCAAATGAAACATGAAGAACGAATCAAGTATAAGGGAACATAACAATGGCTCAGGGAATCCTATAGTGAAACAAGATCAAAAGACATGAGAAGGACACCCTTACTGAGAAAGGGTAGAATATCTGTACCTTATCCGCCAGGGAAACACACACTAGAAACATAAGGATCGGAATAAACTCCTTCTTCAGCGAATCTACACGAATTATAAGTTTACTTATAAGTTTCATAGTTTTCTTAATCATAAAGGTTTCATTTTAGTTTTCTTTCCATCTTGGGTAACTTTCCACGTTTAGCAACTTTCCAAAGTAGTAAGCTTTCATGTTTAGTGATATTAGTTATTAGCATTCCCGATTATCAACTTAAAGTATTTAAGGTGACCATATTCGTAGTTTGAGGTTCGAAATGTCGTTTACATAAGTTTAAGGTTTATAAAGTGGTTTTCATAATTTTAGGGTTTAATATACAATTATAATAAGTTTAGGGGTTGTAGTGTCATTTAAATAAGATTAGGGTCTAAAATGTAAATATTATCAAGTCACAGGTTTTTACAAGTTAAGTCCCTTAGTTTTAGAAAAATGACCATTTAGACCCTTTAGTTTGAAAAATAAACACTTAACACCTTTTTAGTATTCTTAAAAGTGTTAACAGATTTTACACATAATTCAGACCTGTTTTGCACGATTTTTCATCCCTATGAGAACTCAGAATAAAAATTCCCAAAAATTCATAGACGCTCCTATATGTCTTAAGAAATTCCTCAAATTTTACAAGAATTTATTATTAATTATAACTATGGTTTAAAAATCATTGAAGTCAAGTCGTACAGATTACTGATAACTTTTAACATACGAAAAGTAAGCAGTTCACAGACCCATCAAATAAATTTATAAAAATCTGAAAAAATCCCAGAAAGTAGCTTATATCCCAAATATTATTCTTCCAGAATTTTAGGTCATAACTCTTTTTAGATTCCAAAATAAAAATCAAAAACTACAGGTGAATTTTCGTAACCCGAATTACAGTTTTGACACCCGATCTCATAAATTAGAAAAAAGTGCCTTCCCCACCTCAAAAAAAAATACGAGACCAATTTTCCCAGAAATATATTTCAATGAACTTGTTTCTAGAATCAAAAACCACTTAAAAACACGTTACCATTATTTATTTACAGTCGATTAAAGTCGGATAAATTTCCAGATCAGTAGCAGTTTTTATTATTTCATGTGTATTTAGGGTTTTTAACAATTCGAATGGATAACAAAATATGTGAAGATGATTACCTTATGAATGACACGAATTAGAACAAGATAATAATGATCAAACCTCCTCTTGGTTTGCCTTGGATCAGACAGCAGAAAAGGAATAAGAGCAGCAGGAGATCGGTTTGAGTTTAGAGAGTTTTTTAGGGTTTTCAAGTGATGGATAAAAAAAGATCGGTCTATAGGAATTAAAAAGGAACCGTGGGTTGATTTGGGCTAAACAATGAATAGGCCAAATATTATGGGATTGTTATGACAATTAAACTTAATGCTTTCTCATTCTTTTCTTTAGCCGAAAATTTGGTTTTGATCTAAATAAATTGTCGCCCAATATAGAATTTAAAGTAAGGAAATCATAATGTAGGATTTTATTAACTTAATTCATTAAGTAACATAAGGTCTTAATTACTTTAGGTTACATGTTCATATCGTATAGTTTCGAGTCATAACATGATATATACTCAAGTTTTAATTTATAACGTATTTCATAAGTTCTTAAAATTTTAAATTTAGAGGGTATTTTGGTCATTTTGCACATTTTGAAATTTTAGGTTTTACAAGAGTAGTCTGCATATCATCAGTAGCATCATTATCATATTAATTCATGCACAGGTTTGTGTGTTTTTCATTTACGTATTTTCGTTTATTTGTTAAACGTTACCACTCAGTCATTACTACTAACATTATACCCAATACTTCCGACTATGATCCTAATATATTTTCATGTTAATTTTAATGATATAAAAGTTATATTATTAATTTACCCGGTGTTTTTAAATCAATTGCTATATTTTTCGTTAGGAGCTTATAACTCCGTCGGTTTGCGATATTTCAATCCGATAATCATTCTAACACCCGATTCTTGCAAGGAATATGATTTTTCAATTTTTACAACTTCGTCGTATTTTATTCTACCTCGTCACGAGTTATTTCTAGTTAACTCGGTACACGATAACACCTAATGTATACACAAACAACTAACACATACTAATTGAGGGGGACAAGAGCTTTAATTGGCACACATTTTCTTCTTTTTATTCCAAGTTTGCCCCCCTAGCCCTCCTACTCCAGGTGATACTTGATTTCAAAGACTACAATTAATGCCAAGGTACCATATGTTTTTGATTTAATTCCCATAACACACTTACACTACAAATCAACTAACAAATAACAAACATATTCCCTCTTTTCCTCTCCTCTTTGATCGGCCAAGGCAAGAACTCCATCAAGAATCCATCATTTTTTCAAGAACTATTGTTAATCAAGTCCCATTTGAGTATTTAGTTAAGGCTTTACTATAAAAACATCAAAGTTACTTACAAATTTATCTCCAAACCACCTCAAATCTTCAAGTAAGTGTTCCATATGATTTTTCAATATTTCATACTTTCATTTGATCTATATATTGATGTACTTTCAAGTACTAGTAGTTAATCATGCAATATACTTATGTTATACATACCACTTTACACATAAATGTTCTTTAACAATAGATCTAAAGGTTTTTAGTAATATCATCATGAGATCCACCATTTTTTATGAAGACTAGGAATCCATGACACCCTAAGAAGGTGTATGGTAGGATTAGAGTACTTGTGGTGTTGATTGGAAGTGGTATAGACAAGACTTGAACTAGAAAAATGTGTTTTTAACAAGTAAATAAACCTACTGTCCAAAAACGTGAGATCTGGAAATTTCAGTAAACATTGAGACATTTTGGCCTTCATATTTAGAAATTTCTTTCAAAAACGAAACCGTGGCCGCAAGAATGAGTAAAAACCGACTTACGATGAGAAAGTTATGATTTTTCAAAGTTAGACGACGAAAACTAATTTCTGAAAATTATACGTGCTGTTACACGAATTTCAACAGACAAAATGAGGCGTTAGACGTGATCTAGACGACCCGACCTACTGAAATTATGTTAGTTCATGTTAATACGAAGCCGTGGATATAAAGAACGTAGAAAACAAGCTTATAACGACCGAGATATACACGTTTAAAACCCGACAAACCTTATTTATTTTTGACAGCCACTATATGAAAATAATTCTAAGTATAAGAAATTGTTTTTACAAGGCACTATATTGATAGCCGCTCTTCTCATTGATAGTGATGCGTATGATCAAAATGACAAACATATGAATTCAAGATAAAGTTATAAGGTTTCTAAAAACGCCAAGCTTAATTTCTAACACATAAAGTTCATCATTTCGCGACTAGTTTTTGCGAGGCCATTTAGGCATATTTTTCAAGTTGTGGAAAATAATAAATTGCGACGAAAACATTATAATTACCGATAGAACACCAAACAAGGATCGTGGAGTACCGTTTCAACATAATTACACGAAAAGTAGTTATAACTTAACGAGACGTCAAAGATGTATTTTTCGTCGATAAACGTTATTTTCAAAACTAACGAGTGGTATCGTTAATGTGTAGCATCATTTCATTTTCTTACATTAGATCATATCCTTATATTAGGTCGCGGTTAGAGACCGAGCCTCATTTCAGCATATTCATTATTATCATTGTTGCTATCGCACCAGGTGAGTTTCATAGCCCCTCCTTTTACTTGTTTTGTAACTGTTTTGGGGGAGAATACATGCTCGTTTTTCATTAAACTCTATGCTCGTTTTACCTTTAAACTTCATGCTTGTTTTGCTTGAGACGTGAGTTGTCTTTCAAACATTATTGATTGGTTAAAATACTTGAGTCGTTGCTCGGAAGTATTTTGTGTTACATTTTTCACCCTTGATCATTTCATTATGGACACTAGTACATTAAGCTATTTCATATTGCCTATGTTATGGACTGTTAATTACGTATTATTTTAGTTATATGGTGAGATTGTCATGGCGACATTGTCAGATTTATTTATAGAGTGTTTGTTTTGATTTTGCTGACAGATCTCACTTTTTGAACTTCAAAACCCTAAACTGGATTGGAGTTGAACTAATGAACTCACTAACCCGTTTAATGATTTTCTAATAATCCGAATCCTCAATGTGTTAAAGATTTTCTAATAATCTGAATCCTCATAGGTACACTTGATCTTCATTTGTCTCTTTTTAGTACTGTTTGTTCGATTGAAAAGTTAGTACTGCTCTTAATTATTAGTACTGCTATGCGAGTGAGTTAGTACGGCTGTTGAATTGTTGTGAAAATACAGTTTTTCATTGTAAATAGTTAGGTTGTTTGGATGAGTCGTGGAGATCAGGCATTTAAGATGTCGAATGAGTTTGAAGTTGTTTTCTGTTTGCAGATGGAGAGATTTGATTTGTTATTGCCAACAGAACTATGAACGATGTCGAATGTTAATTTACTATTTTCTTCGCCCATTTGATGAAGGGCGTGTTTGTTTAAGCTTATTTATCCGGCTTATTGAACTTTTGAAAAGCTGGTAAGCCCTTTTTTGGGGCTTATAAACTTGAGATTATGGCTTATTTGAGTTCATAAGCCCAAATTTGATAAGCTCATAAGCCCTAATAATTGAGCTTCATAGCTTTTCAAAAGTTCAATAAGTCCATAAGCCGTATAAATTAGCTTAAACAAACAACCCCGGAAATTTTGCCGAACAGTAGAATATGTAATGCGTTTAAACTGTTCGTATTTTATTTTCGTGAGTATTCTGAGCTGCTCTTTAGTATGGATATAAAGGTTTAATATATTTATGTGTTTTTAGGATTTTTAGAAGATGGCTAAGGAAAACTTTGATGAACAAGAGACGGAAGTGATGCCTAAGAATTCTGTTCCCGTAGAGGTTTAGGTTTCTGAGAATGAACAAGATGGGGTTATAGATATTTGTATTTTTTAGAAGTTCAGGTTTTTGCAAATTCTCTCTTTATGTGATTATATTGATTTAAGCAATATGTTTGTCATTAGCAAGATGACTGTATATTTATATTAAATTTTGTATATACAGGAAAACGGGTAGTCAATTCTGATCTAACCAAAACGAAACTTGCTGAAGTCAAGGAAGCCTTGGACGACATGGATACTATGGTACTAAATAAATATCTTTCTGTCCTGTAGATGTTTCGATTTTGTGCTTGCAACTGATCTACCTATACTTTTCTTTATCGTATGTAAACATGTGGATGCAGATGGAATACATAACAAATCCAACCATTCATAAAACCAAATAGGTGCGCATCTTTTTAAGTTACAATTCCATTATCGAATGTTATGACCTCACTAATGTACAAGTCAATCAGGGACTAACCATCGGGACACATGAACATGTGGTGCAGTCCATTCGATTGGATTAGATCTCACACGCACCAAGGGTAGATCTAATTTGCACCAGAATGGTTCCAACATCATGACCCCCACAATATCTTGATTGAAAGAGGGAATGGGCAGTAATTGAAAAGGGTAAGGTGAACGAAGCATGATTACACATTTATTTTACACAAGTAAATTATAGCATAATTGACAAAAAAAAAAATTATCTTCCAACTATGTAATGTAGTAAATAACAGTAGAATTGCTACATGCATATTTTGGTTCAATTACTGTTTTATAGCTTCAGCAAGCTCTAAAGTATACTGAAAGTGTTATTATTTTTGTAGGTGACGTTCCCCGATTTAATGGTCAACTTGCTGTTGCTCGTGCATTTGGATACTAGAGTCTTAAAGCACATCTAAGTTCGGAACCTGACATAAGGCATGTCTATGCTGCAACATAACACTCCATTAAGTGGCAAGAGTTCAAATTGCGTAATCTTTGTTTAACATTGAACTATTATGAGGCATGCTTTATACATAATTATTTCATTTTAAGTTAACTGTGCTAATTGATGCAGGTATATATGAACCATACTGGATTATTGCCAAAATGTTATTTATATCTAGCTTGGTATGAGAGTCGCAGCGCGTTACCATTCCAAAATTCATTGAAAATGAAGATGTAAGATGCTTTTGGGAGTATCACAAGTAGATCTCATCTAAGCTCCTCATCCTTTTTGAAAGTATGCATGGGTAATGTACAAGCTAAAGGCAGAGCGAGAACGTGGTATCATTATTGAGGTAACTTAGCTTAGTTAGATTTCTCCTTTAGGTAACCATGTTGTCACCACTCATGGTGATCCTTAAAGCATAAAAGATATCTATTTGAGGTAATCTTTGTAGGCTACTTTATCAAAATGATAACATGATAGAAGATGTGTCAGTAGGTTGTATAATTTTTTTCTGATGTTATGCTGAGAAACTGTTACATGCTGCCAAGTTGAAATTTACCTTAATTAGAAATTTCTAGAATTATATGGGTTTTTATGGTCGAAAACAAAATTGTTATGCTAATTAGATACCTGATCAACTATGTTACCTTCTATGCTATAAGAAAAAAATCCTTCAAATAAATATGTAATTCCCTATGTTTCCATTATGTTCAGTTAAGAAGCTTACTATGCTTTCATGTTTCGGGTGATTGGGAAATGGGAATCAAGGAGTGGGAGCCTGAAGTGTGCTTTCTTGGGAAAAATCTATGCTAATGGAAGCTAAGATGCTCATTATAGGCTAATTTAAAGACCCCTATATCACGGGGTATGGAACTAAAGATAGCCAGAGATGTCATTACTGGAAGCATTCATTTGACTTTCTAGCGGGGTATTAAAGGGTTGGAATTCTTTAAAGTCGATACTTACATGAATGCTTCTAGACTTTGGATTTTCTTCGGAATCCCCTCAATTGAATTATAAAGAAGTTTTTGCTACATACCGACTTAGTTAACACCTTTGTGTTTTTCAATAAGAGGTGGTATAGCTTATTTGATTAATGAAAAAATAATGCTATTTTAAAATCACATTTGCGTAAAAGGTTTATAATGCTACTGAATGAATTGAATCTTACAAGAAAGTGGAATATAATTAGGTGTATGAACTTGATTAATTCTTTGTTTTATTTTCATAGTTATTCTGATATCATTATCATATATGTATGTAGAAGGAACAAAGGGATGTGCAACACCTTAATATGTCCAAATAGGGTATCTAACTTCCAAGATAGACATATGGAGTGATGGAAGAAGTTGATCACAGGTCGACACCCACTTGCCCAACTCCTGAATGGATGGAATGGATATGTTGTTATTGAGGTAGGTATGTTATTTGTAATTCTTTCTCAAGGTTTGAGCTTCTGTTTAAGTGCACTGCGATGATGTAAGTGTTTAGGATATTGTTTTGCTTAGAAAAAGTTAGTACAATATAGTTATTCACATTTATCGTTTATAGGTAGTTATACAACCAAATGCTAGCAATCTATGCTAACAATCATCGTTAGTTACATTCTTAGATCATTGGTTCTTCTTTTGTGATGGCAATTCGATTTTTATTATTGTTCTGGTGTTCCCGCCTTTACACATTACTAGAGTAACATTTAATCAGCTTAAAATCTAGAAACACTTACCCTTCACCACCATCATCTTAAAATACCAAGTAACATCATATAAAGTTGAAATTTAGCAAAAATCACACCCAGTTCTATGTCTCTTCAGTTTAAGTACAACAACACCATGCAACTATGATTGAGTATTCTCAAAATGGGTTGGTTTTGGCTAACCCAAAACACCTTTTAACTATTAACTTGGTGGTTAATTAAGCAACTAGAGACAAATATACAACCCGCATACTTTTCAGGTAAAATGAGTTTAATTTGCATTAGCCTCTTATAATTTATTGTTTACGACTTGATTTAAATGACAAAGACCATACCCTTAAATATCGGGCCTCACTTTTAATGTACTTACCATAAGGTTCTACCTATTTTCTTTTGCCACGAACTATCAAGTCCTTCTCATGGGTTAGTTTTAAACGTACAATGAATGAGCTAAATAAGGTACATGGTCCACGTTTCAATAAACTCTTATAGTGTACTTAACATAAGGAGAAGCATTATAGCTTATTGTATATTAAATGGGTGTTTGGCTAATATTACTACTTTATATGTAAATCTAATTTCTATCTTAAAGGGATGTTTTCTGTATCAACAGAAAGTAGGTTCACTCTTGCTCCAGGTCAACATCATATAGTTACTGAACCACTTGGCACTTTGTTTCTAGGTAAACATCTTGCTATATTGGTTATTTACTAGAGTTTACAAGATGGTCAGCAGTGGAACAAAAAAATTGGTAATGAGTCAAAATGGATAACATTTTGTTTGGTCAGTTGTGTTGATTCGGAAACAGTTTCTGTCCAAGGTTTTTCAAATTTTTTTATTAAACAGCAAGCCTGTATACTTAATTACTTAGCTCATTAATCCCACGTTGTTTCTTCAACATTTCAAACTTGAAGCAAATTTCACGAATTCCCATTTGATTTCACTCTCACTTTCATTCACCCACATGATTTTCTGATCTTCCCATTAACAAAAATTGGCTCTACTGTTACAAGGGTTTGCTTTAATTCACACAGCTAATCAGACTTTTGGTTGAATAACAAATTTTATTACTGTACTTGTAATTATTGATTCTACTGGAAAATCCACACATACAATCACATATTATCAAACAAACTTTGATAAGAAAGGGCAAAAAACTAAAAACTATAATGTATCCATAATAATCTCACCGTAGATTAAATTAGCTTATATCGTTTTAGAAAACTGTATGAAGGTGTTGCTATGGAGTTTAACGCCTATCCCTGAAATTAGGATTAGTGATTTAGTGAGCTTAAAATATGAAAATGGGCCTGCAGCATCTAACCATATGTAATCAATAGGCATGTAATATTTCCCCATAACTTAAATTTGTCTACAAAAACTATAATGTATCCATAATAACCTCACTTTTGACAACTATAGACCTGTTTAATTAGTTCTCGGTTCAACTAAATTTCTCTTACCCGTTTGAGACATTGTAGATCAAACATAGCCCAAATAAATCTATTCGCAAGTAATTTAATCGAAATTGCAAACTTAATATTCATAAAAATTGGGACACAATATGGAGAAAGCCCTTATCTGATGTAGATAATAGAAGCCCGTTTGCTCGAATTCCTTCAAGAATCAAGAATCTAGAATCTTTCACAATAATGTGATGTTTTCTACCAATGTTCTCGCCTCTTTCAAATCCCTACATGTCTACTTACGGTTCTTTGCCTAAACACTAAAGTACCACTGCATCGTAAACTGCCTACTCAATTAGCAAATTATCACAAATAAGCAGTAAAACATCACCAAGAGACAACATGAAATGATAAACAGCATGAGATTCAAAGTTTCATGAGAAAAATATTTGCAAAATCTTATACATGATAATGACTATAATGTGGTGCTGAATGTTGTGATTAGTTTTATTGTCGGTTTTGATTGTATGTTTACTAGATAGAACAAAGTTTTAATTTTGTTAATAGGAGAAACTATGCGATTAGAAAGGTGATATTAGCTTCCAGTTTTTGAAATGATAATGTGATATGTAGCAACTATTTGTGAAGTAGTAAGATCAGAGGTTATTAAGGCCATGGCACATGGCTTGGTGCGCTTTGGTGAAAGTAATCGATACATACAGAGTAATCAGTAGTTTATGTTTACTGGATAAAGCAAAGCATTAGGCTTTTTCATAGGAGGCTATACTATTAGTTATATGATTGATTTTTAGATATAAGTTAGTTATCGATTGGTGTTAGTGTTAGCACGAGTCATTGAAATTGATTACTCAGTTTATAAGAGGATAGGCGATTAGATCTTAGATGCGAAATGGTTGTTATCTAATTTTTAACTACCAATGCACAAAGACTGAACAATTTTCCACAAAAATCTATCGGTAGATCGCCTAAAAGAAGATTTCAAAGTTGTTGTGGGAAAAAGGTACCTCTTTTTTTGTTTTTTTATGTTTGGTAAATAAAACCTACTTTTACGTAACTATAATGACTTTCGGCTAAATTTAAATCATTGTTGACTTCTTGCCAATGACTGATTTCCAGCAAACCAATTGGAGGAAATACGAAGATAATACCTGCAACTGTGTTGGCTATTGCAACTTCAAGCATCTAAAGACGTTTCGTAGGTTAGGTTTCGTGTAAAGAGACTGCTTCCAAGGAAGACCTCCGGAAAATAGAGTATAAAGTGCTAAATTGACGGATTTTTTTTGTTTTTGTATTTTTTAAACCACAGGTGAATGGGGTTACATATGTTTGAAAATTGATAATTTTTCAAAAAAAGGATCAATACCCACCAAGGCACCCAAACCACTAATTAAGTAACATCGAGAGAAAATTTTGAAGGCTCCTTACAGCATCTTTTTCATCTACTGGTGGAAGTTCTCACAATAAGATAGAATTAGTCGTTGAATTGCATAAATGGTGGCTCGGAAATATTGTGCTCATCATGCAGATTTTCAAGAGGAAAAATCCTTATTTCCCGTGGTGATTGGTAAAACATTTACACCCAAACCTTGAAATAGAATATGAGAATGATTTCATTAAAAGGTAATAAAAAAATAGTAAAATTCCTAAAAGAAAACTTTGAATGAGAAAAACTTCATTATAACATTTTAACTTACATTGGGCATCAAAATCTTTATCTTGTATGATCGTCACACTACTACCACCCATTAGTAAATGTAGCCAAATTAATGAGATGGTTCATAATGGTAACATAAAAATTAAACTGAAAAGTAAGAAGAGTAAAGTGATACCTATTGGAACTGAAGCAACAACCACTCATTTACACCCACCAGATCAGGAACTAAAACGAGTTCATATAAGTGATCCTATACGCCCCTTTTGGACCCTGTGGTATACTTGATTGTTGTAAATTTCGCGATCACATAGCAGAAGTAGCTATGATAACAACAATCTGAATCATGAACACTTTTATTTCATAAATTCATACATTGAATTATTTCAGCAAAACTAATGGCCAAACCACAACATTGATCACTAAACAAAGAATAAATTTTCCTTTGTTAGTATGAATAATTATTTGTTCCTTGGTGTTTGTATGCCCCTGCAAGAATTGGCAAGTAACAATGTTCTGACTCACATGATCTGTAAGTGTATATGTGTAGGAGTTTTGTTTAGCATGAATCTATAATTGTAAGAGTCTGGTTTGGCATTGATAGATTTGTAATTAAGCCATAGTTGATTTGTTTTCTTTAAGATTGTCCTAAGTGAGTTATCACAACATCAATAGTTAGTCTATATTTAATTCATAAATACTTCAACTTTTGTTTTCTTTAAAATTGATAAACACAAATGTTTTTTCTGCATCTTTTCGAGGTTTGACGACAAATTCTTTGTGCTGTACACGGCTCGACTTTGCCTGCATCCCCAATATGTTTAAGGTCGTGCCAACAAGTATGTTTTCTTTTTTTAATTCTTCATTAAACTATATATAATACATGAAAGCTACGCATGAATTTATCTTTTGTTGGTGTATCATCTCAACTCTGAAATTCGAGTTTATGCATGTGTTGGCTATTATATGTTAATAAAGAAAAATATGTTGGTGCTTAGGTTTATAAGAAGCGGACATTTTCTATGTCCATACGAGGTATTAAAATATGTTAAATTTTATTTCACATGTGAAAACCGAGACTTTTGGGGTGGGCATGGGGTTATACGGATACTCTTCATGAACACTAATATAGATTGAGAGCATGATCATATGGTTAGATTATGACAAATAGAAACACTACAATAATGGTGGTGAAAATAAAATGAATCAAGTACTAAGGATGCCCTAAATATGCAAAGCTAAGCAACTGATATGCAGACATGCCATCTTGCGTGTAATGATATATGTATGGTTCATTATTGTGATGTTATGTTTTCCTAACATATCTCTGATTCCCAATCACATCCCTTTATATATTTATTCATGCGTTGAAGGAAAAATAAATCTAAATACAGGTTAATCTTTGTTAGAGATAGTAGTTTAGACCCACTTTCAGTTTGGGCACTTTTAATCTAAAATGGGTAAAAAAAAATATGTGAAAAGGGGGAGCGGTTCAAATGGACCGAAAGCCGCGTAAGGTGTATTTTTAATTCTTAAATATTACAAAAAACAATGTTAGTTTATCTTCTCTTCAGTTGTTAACGGTTTATTTCTTTCTGATTTCTTTTTCAGATTGGGATAGAATGCAATAACCTTAGTCGAAAGGAAAGCAACTTGAGATGACATTCGTCTTCGAAAAATGCGATCTGGACATTCGTTTCAGAGTGAACTAAAAACCAGTCCTTGAATTGGTTCTCAACAAACCTGAATTTGAAAACATACAACTTTATTATCGCATCCAACAAGTATGACCACCTTTCATAGAGTTATCAAGTTTATTTTCTCATTTTGACAGAGGAAGGAATGTTCAATAATCCTACTTCTAATGATTCTGTGATATTTGGTAATCGAGATGAGGTAAGCTTGCTTATAAACGGATAATACCGAATCTTTAATCTTCATCATGTTGGTTGGTCACTGAAATACTTTAAAGTTGCAGCCATCTATGCAGAAGTATTTCAGTGATGCCTTGAATGAGTATCCTGGCATCACAAGTCAAGCTTATTTTGTTGCATAGAATACCAGACATTCAAGGCTGCTTGAGTTGTGATGCCAGGGTACTCATAACCTAGGTAAGCATCCTAGAGCAAGAAGTGGCAAAGTGGACACGTTAAGGGAATACAGGTAAGATTGGTTTTTGAAAAGAGTTAAAAGTTATAATGTAACAACATCATGCTCAAAAAAAATTTCTTTCACTAATTTTTTGAATAAAATGATAGCATATTTTTAAAGTAAATGCATATTTTTAATGAATGGTAAAATGTTACAGTAGCATATTAAATGGCTCTTTACCAATCAAATTCGGATATAACTTTCATTTTTATTAAGTTATAATGTCATTTCGTCACTCTCAATAGCATCCTTTATAAGGCTTTACGCCTAAGTCTCGGTTACTACTCAATACGTGTTTTTGCATTTGATTGTTTTTGTGATCATTTCATGTAGAATGCTTACGAGCTCCTGGAAGGTGGTATGGATTTGATAACAGATGCGGAAAAATTAATGCCAGACTTGCTATCTTAGCCATTTCATTGTACACTATCAATGTTATTTGCTGAACTTTCGCGTGTCTGCTCTGAAACTGCTGGTGGACTACGAGGTTTGTGCTTCTTTATAAATTATAAATGTATATCATACAATACTCCAATTGGAATATCTTAATCGTAGCAATGTTTAGTTTGTAGGTCTTTTATTAACATTGGCTGGCACTAATGAAGAAGGGATACGTGTAAGTACTACTACGATGATAGCATGAATTATTGTTTTAAATGTATAAGATTAACATTAGAATTGTTAACATGGATTTTTGTTTGTTATTTGAAGGTAAATGTGTTGGACCCTCGGATTTTAAGTATTTAGTTGATGCAATGAAATTATACATACCAAATGCAGCCATGGTTCACTCACGATGCTTCGGCCCATCAGCATTTCGTTAGAGAATCCTGTAAAATTTCATGATCAACTCGAGCTTATTGATGGTGAAGTTGTCAAATATCAACTATCTTATTGCAATAAAATAGTGTATTTGATACTTATGTCATATAGAATGATTTTTAAGTATCATCTGCACATTGTAACACACTTCAAAGAATCAGAGTTATATTGGAATTTTTTTATCTCATATGTAGAAGCATTGTGATTAACAAATGTGGTGTTCTCGAACAGGTGATATACATGACTCCCAACAGAAGGCCAAGCGAAGAGGATCTGCTAATGTTTCTTTCAAGGACAACCATAAGGAATTCGGAGGTCAAACTCCTTGAAAGATTGCAATGTAACTTTTATGTAACAGTTCATCTAATTGTTGCTCGATCGACTCAATATTGTCAATTAAGAATGTTAATAAAATCAGGGTTGTATGTATGAACTTATTTAAAAAGTTGTGTTTTGATACTACTAAGAAGCAAGTCCTAAACTGACTTCGGTGGCTATTTGACTAAGTCTGGAAAGAGGTGATTGCTATATGAAACTGAAACCTTCTTTCTTTGATTCTTATGTTGGCGCTCATTTTGCCTTCGATCACTAATATCTAATAATTTATTTACAGAAATCTAAAAGTTTTTATGTACAACCCTTTCTTTCAACATGTACAATTTTCAACCATTTTTACCACCCTTCTTTCGCTATAGTAAAATATGCCAACGATAATTATAAGTCATGCCCGCCCTGAAGGGCGGGCTTATATGCCCGGGAGGGCTTATAAGTCATGCCCAACGGGCTTACAAAGCATGCCCGCCCATTGGGCGGGCTAATTTTTAATTTGTTTTTTCTTTTTAATTCCAAATTAACCTTTATAAACACTATAAATAACACCCTGTTTTAGCCAATTTTCACACAACCATCTTTACCAAAAACACATACTCTCTACCCAAATATCTAGTGATGATTCTTTTTCCAGCATCCAATGAAAATGATGATTTGAGTGACATTTTGTTGATTACGCAAGATGTTCAGTATCATCAATCGTTGCAACAACAAGCTGGAAGTTTACGTACCCGTAATCTGATACACCGTGATCATGAGACTGTCGAAGAACGTTTGTTTGGACGACTATTTTGGTGATGAGCTAAAATATCCGGAGTATTATTTTAGACGTCATTGTCACATGAGCCGTAATATATTATTAAAAGTAGTTACTTCTGATCCTCTTCCCGAGCATTTGAAGTTCTTTAAAGTCCGACCCGATACTACGGGTCGCAGGAGTCTTAGTGTTATTATGAAATGCACGTTCGCCATACGCCAATCGGCATCGACACAACACCAGATGCATTTGATGAATATTTACAATTGGGCGAACATTGTGCACGCGATTGCTTACATAATTTTTGTAAGTGCATTACTGATTTGTATATGTCCGAGCTTTTAAGAAAATCCGACTTAAATGACATTCAAAATTTGTATGCAGCACATAAGAGGGTTCATGAGTTTCCAGGAATGCTAGAAGGTATTGATTGTATGCAGTGGGAATGGGTTAACTGCCCGGAAGCATGGCACGGGTAAGTTGGTAGAGGTGATAAAAAAATATCCAACTATAATGCTTGTAGTTGTGGCGTTGTACGATTTGTGGATTTCACATGCATTTTTTTTGGTAAAGGGTGCGAATAACTATCTTACAATTTTAAATAATTCTCCGTTATTCAACAACCTTCTTGATGACATCGCCCTGGTGGCTCCGTTTGAAGTAATTGGAGTTACATTTCAAATTGGGTATTACCTATCTAGCGGGATTTACCCACTCTGGGCTAATTTTGTCAGGTCATTTACGATTGCACGAGACGAGAAAATTGGCTTCATTAAACGGTGACAAGAAGGTGCTCGAAAGGATGTTGAAAGAGCTTTTGGTGTTCTCTAAGAACGTTGGAGAATTATACAACAACCGGCGCGAGCTTACACTGTCAAAACCCTACGAAGAATCATGTACGCGTGCATATATTGCATAACATGATTTTGAAAGATCAAAAGTTTGCGATAAGTGAATTCAGCGACTTGGATATTAGTCAGCAGTTAAATAAAAAAACGTACTTAGATCGAGAGATGCGAAGTGCAACGGAAGAAAGTAAAAGAACTACGTAATAAGCAAACACACGCAAGTCTTAAACGAAATCTTATAGAGTATATTTTTCAACGACATCAACAAAGAAATTAGTTTATTTATAATTTCATGTGTTTTTTAATTTTCGTATTGTTTTTTTAAATTTCGTATGTTTTTAGTTTTCGTATTTTAGTTTGTAGTTTTATTTGAATGAATGAAAATTTAGTTTGTTTGAAAAAATAGAAAAATAAAATAAAATGATGGGTGTGGCTCTTTTGGCTCAAGCCATTAGGAAAGTGATATTTTGGTGTGTGAGTGTTAAAAGTGAAATGTTGAGATGACGTTGAGATGGCTTGAGTCACGGTAAATAAGTGAGATGGGTTTGATAAAAAATATTCTAGTACTCTACGTCCCAAAAAAGTTGCTTCTAAAATTTACAAGTTGGAAAAAAATAAATACGGAGTAATCATTAACATTGTCTTTTGCAAACTAATAAATTTACCTTTAAATAATTAATAAGTGAATTTTTTTTTTTTTTTTTTAATTAAAACAACTTAAAAAGACAAATAATTAAAACCAAAGATAATATTTAAAAAAAAATCTTTTTTAACTTTTCTAAGAAAATAACCCAAAAATATCTAAAATTGTAAAAGTAACCATTATTTTCGCAACAAGAAAGAGAAAGCGTTTGCGGGCCCCTTTTAATCCCCCAAGTCGCTCATTTAAACCGTTTTTGGACCTTTGTTATAGATTGAGTGAACCCTTTCATCTTAAAAAGAGCCCCTTCATAAAAAGAGTTAAAAATACCCCCGCCCCCATCACCCAAATCTACTCCTCTTCTCCATTATTTTCACCATATCCGACCGCCTAAATCGGACACCAGTATGATATATTATCTGTATGAACTGATTAACCTGCCACTTTTTCAACCGGAACACGCCCGACAACCTAAATCTGACACGATTAAGACCCATGACTGATAGTCCAACTGATCCTTATCTTTGGTTTAGTAAACTGATTACACATAAGTTGCTCGACTTTAAAATGAATGGGTTTCAAACCATGAGCGTGTTATGGGCTGAGTAAATCACTTATATTTTTCTTGTTAAAAAAAACCACTTTTTTTTTATACTGCGGCAACTAAGTATATCACAATATACAATCATAAACTACCATAAACTATCATAAACTATTTCACATGTCTTAAGTATGACTTGAACCCACAACCATTTTATAACACCCCAACCCGGCAAGGGTAGAAGTGTCACGTAAATGGTGACATATCAAAGGCAAGCATAACATACGACTTACATAATACAAATGGTTTACAAGTTACAAAGGAAAATATACCAAATCTACGTAGTCATACATAAATGAATATTAAAACTAAGGTATCGTCTTCATAAGCTAATCTCTCATCCCAAAGCAAACCCAAGCTCCTGGCTTCCTACTAAAACCTGCCGCAGGAAAAGAAATGCGGCTGAGCTTAAAAAGCCCAGTGAACAGATATATAATAAACGGAAACCAAAGTCAAATAGAAATGAACAGACATATCATAATGAATGAGATATAGGAAAAAGAAGTAAAGAGTAAGGTTTAGGACAGTAATCCACCACGAGCCCATATCATAACATATCACATATCATATCATATCATATCTTCATAATCATATAGAGGGGAGACCTCTCAGATAATCAGATAATATGAGGGGTGTCCTCATTCTTCAAGTGGAGTAGCTAGCTCCCATATTTTGTGAAAGGAGTGGATTGCACCCAGCCCCAGTCACCATATCATATCATATCAAAACATATCATATCAGAACATATCTAGGATGCATCCATTCGCCCCCCAAACAAATCATATTGGCCATAACAAATCATAAAGCGCGCATATCATATCATAATGGGGACGGTGTAACCAAATCACTAGGGCTACACACTAGTCATGCCATTGATGCATCAATGACATGGCCATGTTACCTTCATGGCTAGGGAACATATTTTGGCTCGTAGTATCAAACTGAGGTCAAAGGTCAAAGGTTCATATCAAAGCAAAGGTTCATATGGTCATAATCATAGTCCAAATCTCAAGGATCATATCAAAGGTTCATATGTCAAAGTTCAAATGCCAAAGGTTCATATAAGAGGTTCGGAAATCAAAGGTTCATATCAAAGTGTAGGGAACATAGCAATGGTATAGGGAAACCCTAATACGAATCAAATCAAAAGAGACGAAGGCACCTTACTGAGAAGGGCAGAATATCTGTACCTTATCCCAAAGCAAAGCACAAACCAAAAGAATAAGATGCAAATGATCATGTCCTCTCCTTCTTCACACCTAGAGGGGTAGAAAAGAATTACAAACCTTTTCATTTTAAGTAACTTTCCATTTTTAGCAGGTTTCCATAATTAGTAAGTTACCACATATAGCAAGATTCAAGTAATATAATTTAATTCAAGTCTTTAATTAGCTTATTATGGAAGTTACATTCATTTTAACAAGTTACACAAGTTCAGGGTTAATATGACAAGTTTTTCATAGTTCAGGGTTATAAACGTAACTTTACCAAAGTTCAAGGTTTAAATTAGGAATCTCATAATTTACCATTTGAATACTTTCATTTCCAGAATTACACATTTAGTCTTCACGTTTCCAATATTTACGGATTACACCCCTTTACTTTATTAATTTACAAATTAATCTTATACTTACAAAAATTTACAAATTTAACCTTTACAATATTCATATTACACACCAAGTCCTTTTTATTCTTCAAATTACAGAGATTAACCTTCAATTTAATTATGTTACAAACAGCCCTCAATGTTTCGGTAATTTACACATTTGGTCCTTATACTTTTAAAATTACAAATTCGAATTATATAATTTACTATAATTACATATTAACCCTAAATTTACCAATTTTACACAATGAACACTTATTTTAACATGTTATACGAACACACCCTTAAACATTCACAATTTACACATCAAGTCCCTCTAGATATCAAAATTACATATTTAACCCTTAAAGTTACATTTTCAATCTTTAATTATTAATAATTACATATCAAGCCATTAAATTACCAAAATTACACATAACCCCCTGAATATAATTTATTACTCAAAACAGCACCAACTTTCCAGAAATTACATATTTAGTCCCTCATTTTTATTTATTTTCAATTCGACACATATATTACCCATTAATTCCATATCTCGCCAAATTCACAAGTAAGACCTTCATGTTATAATTTTTATATCTTCCCCCTGATCTATAAAACATTACAAAAATATCCCACAAGTTTTAAAAATTACAAAACAGCCCCTTAACATTTAATTATTCAATCGGTAATAACAAAACATTTTCAAAATCAAACCCTAGTCATCCAAATCATTAGGCCATCATTGTATCATCATTATACATCAATTATTACCAGATTTCATAATTTCAAAACCCTAATTCGATTGGTTTCATAATTTTTCCACAATTCCTTCTTTTGTTCTAAAAATCCGATTATAACATAAATTCCAAAAATCATGATTTCGACACAAACAATTCAAATGACCATTTTCCCATGTTATAAGAAGTATAAAGAACCCACGAAAATTATTCCACAAGCTCAGAAAAATCGCATGATTTAATAAGGATTTGTTTTCGATTTTAGGGTTTATAGATCCATTATTTTTCGTTCGATCATAAAACAATGCATGGGTCGATTTCATTATTTTTCCCATGATATATGTGATTAAAGGAGTGCTAGAAAATTACCAGGAAGTTTATAGATCAAAGGATTACACGTTGTGGATTATTGATGCTCGGTTGCACTAATTCGACCCAAATAAATCACCACGAACACACGATCGACCCTAGAACCTTGTGGCTATTTTTCCCACCTTCTTGGCACTATGAAGAACTCCAAAAAATTATCTCCTTGATGCAGAAAAATCGGATTGAGGTGTGAGGGATTTTTGGGTGTGGCGGCACTTTAGTTTTTAGGGTTTAGAGGTGAAATAAATTAGGGATTTGGTATAACTTGGTTTGACCGAGTATTTTGGGGGAGGGTTAGGCCAAATAACCGGCCTTCACAAGGCCCAAATTAATTTACCCTTTATTTTGTGTATTTTCCTAATTTAATTGTGATTTAAATGCTTTTTAATTAATAATAATTGTGTATTTAAACTTTTGGTATGCACAAGGGTATCTTGGTCATTTCACAACTTGTATAAATATTAATCGAAGTCGTCAAAATTATTTTGTATCATATCTTGTTCGTTTCCAGAAGTTTGGGATCGATTCGGAACTTTAACTAAGCTTTAATTAAATTTTAAAGTTTCAGGGGCATTTTGGTAATTTTTGCATGTTTTAGATTTTCGGGTTTTACAACTCTTCCCCTCTAACAGAAAAATTTCGTCCTCGAAATTTGCAAAGAATCAGAAGTGAAAGGATCGAAAACAAAATAGGGACGTACTAGATCAGAATACAAAAATTCGGATAATTAGCTTATATCGATTCCTCGGTTTCCCAGGTAGCTTCCCGCTCTGGGTGGTTCTTCCAAAGAATCTTTACGAATGGAGATGAAATGAAACAGAAGACACAACGGACAGCGAACGGAATGTAAAAAGACTTGTTTCTCATGACTCTTCATTGCCGATCCAAAAGTAACTTCAGTTCCCAGAAATGACATATCATACGGAATTCAGATTGCAAGGATCATATTCAAACATGACGAATGGTTATCATATTCTCTCAAAAGAAATACAAGGATACGCAAGATTGTGACGGATATGCCGTCCATAGCATTCGATTAGACAAATCAGATGAGATCGTACAGAACATAGATCGTAGGTGATATCAAATGGAAGAACTTATAGCAGAACTTAAGATTCTTATCGGAATTACAAAGGTCAACAACCGCGTACCGAGAATCCAAACGTATCAAATCGTATAACGGCGAAACAGATTATGCGTATAGGTGGAACGAACCTAAATCTTACAAATGCGAAATTTCTCACATCTCTAATCAAAATTCTAAGGTTTCGAAAGTACTCCTCGAAATATCCTATGAACACAATGAGGGTACGTCATATGACGTAAGTATTATCACGTTCGCGAACCGTCATAATACCAGCATCATATGAGTATACCATCATGATGGTCATACTTTATCTCAAGTCGCGAACAGAACTACTTATCTTAACCACCTATCAGTCTTTCTACCTCTTAAGGTTGGTCCAAAACAAACATCACTACGGATTCTAAATCGGAGGAATTTGAACGTACAAATAGCGTAACGAAATGTGTACACCTTAAAATGAAACTCGTCGTCGAAACATTAGGTCTTCCACAATTTATCATCCTTTTCATAACGAAACCATCATCCAAACAAATGCATAACGAACATAGAATGGAATTTCTAATAGGGTAAGGTTCCTTCAAAAGATCCTATCGAAAGGTAACGGAAACTTAAGTGGTCTAAGAGGAAATGAATTACGTCTTCAATATCTTCATCCTTTACAAAAATCAAATCTTCCGAATCCAAATGTTTACTACAAAATTTCATCCATTCAATTTCATGATCTCGAATCTTTTCAAATTCCAAGTAGTCGCTCTCTTGTCTAATCATACGGTCATAGGGTAAAAAGGAAATCATAAACTTGAGTCTGGTTCCTCAAGTCTTCGACACTTCTTCTGGACACTTCGGTGTGGTAGCGTGAATCTCTGACGTGATCACCGTGCATTCCTCCATTGGCGAGTCTGCTTCAGCTCTCAATTCATCTTAGTACAACTAAAATGACTAGAGAAACAAGGTTGCGTGCCTCCTACAGGTCTTCTAACATGATTCAAAATTCACCAACTCAAACTGCTGTGGACTTCCTGGCTTATGTGTTGAAAGCTCATCTCCTACGGTCTGGTCGTCTTGATGCCCAACTGAAGTCTCCATGCTGCTTGGGGTATAATTGAGTCTCATCTCAGTCTGTCTTCTTCTCACCTGCTTCTCTCTTGGTAATGCCTGACACGAACCTCTTCTGCACATCTTCTACAAGGTTTCTAACTCTGACAATGGTCTTCAGACCTGGTCCTTTTTGTGGAAGCTCTTTAGTCATCGGATACCTGGTGGTGTTATTTGCTACATTCTCTGATCATCAAGTGAATCTATTCTTCTAGAACAAAGGGTCGGTTCACTTCATACTAAAATGGTCAACGTGTCCCTCGTTCGTCTCAGAGCACAAACATACTGTCATACTATGACAATTGTCCGAATACTTGCGAAAACATGATTCTTCTAGTCAATACAATTGACATCATTCAAAACTCGCAGTAGTCACACGGGTACTAAAGCAACTTCAGGAAATCTTCTTAGGGAGAAACTTCATATCACAAATCTTTCTCTTCACAAATCAAATTGTAATGCTTCGCGGAACTTAATCTCAACTAGTCAACTTCCTTCTCAGATGTTCTTGTGGTTGCTGCTCCCGTCTTTCAAACTCAAATGAGATCGTCTGCTACGGAGTTTCAAAAATAGAACAAATCAAATATTGATACACGGAAATGGAATAATGATTACGGTTACATTCACGATGGTCGGTGTGCCGCCGCACACTCATTTCTTTCTTCCTCATAACCCAACAGGAGCATTCAAGAGATCACTGAAGTGAACAAACTCATATACCATCAGTTCCTACAATCTCTTAACTTTTTCAATATCGTGGTTTCGCCAATTCAGATTAGTTCAATGCAAACTTTACTTCCCAAACGGATCTCAAAAGGTTCATCAGAAGCACCAGAAATTCGTACAACAAACTTTCAAATGCCGGAGCTTTCTAAGAGTGGATACTAACAGGCGTTAGGAGAAAATTGGGAATCAAAGAGATCGGAGTATGTGCTTCATAGCAACAATAATCTTAACAGATTCAAATGATTGAGAATATCATAGTAAAATATGGTGAAGCAGATTGTTAAGGGTCGCATTTCAAAAACCATCAATCCATCATCAAGAGACCTCAAAGTCAAATACATCCAAAGGGAAACGGATTCTCAAAGCGAATGTGGTTGTCAAATCATACGGATAGTTCACATATCAAATTTAGGTACATGGTTCATCAAAGTGTGGGATGGGAGAGTATTAGAATATATCAAGGTCAAATATATCAAATTGAAAGTTAGAATTGTGAACAGTTCAAAAGATTGGAATCTTATAACATAGGAATGATAGGGTGTGCACCGATAGTAATACGAACATCGTTTAACTGTCAGAGTTGAGATGTATGGAATATCAGTTATTAGCATTAGCATGCTTAGATAACAATTCCGTACTAGACAAATATCAACATCAAATCCTTCTAAAGGAAAAATTGGTTAACATACAACGTTCATCATTCAAATGACGGAAAGTAAGACTTCCCCGTCTTCTGCGACAAACGTTCTTATAAGGCATGACTAAAGGCAAAGACAAGATTCAGAGTGATGCGGAAGCAATTACTACTCACATGGATGTCCTAGACTACCCATTCCTCACCGGTTATGACTTATATTCCTATGGGAAAATTCTACGCAACTTCGCAAAGGTTATCCTACGAGCGCCTACAGTGGAAACTTAGGGGTCCTAACTTACACAGGCCAAGGGTAGATGTACTACAAGTCGTAAACCTGGCTCTGATACCATAATTGTAACACCCCAACCCGGCATGTTAGACCCGTTTCCTAGGTGTTGGGACCCCACCCTAGATGAAATATGCTAAGGTTGGATGTAATTGGTTGGTCAACGAAGTTACGTGGAAAGTCAAACCCGATGGTCAAATTAATAGTCAAAGTATGACTAATGTAGTAATATGAAATGTGAGGTATAAACTAGAAGGACCTAAGTTGCCAAGTGTTAATTATGTGATATAAGTTAGTTGTGGCTAAAATGAAAGAAAGAGACTTGAGGGACCATTGTTGCCAACATCCCAAACTTGTACCTAACTAGTTATAACTAGTCATTTCTAGAATTCTCCACATTGTTTGAGATGGGACTTGAAGTCCGGTTTTTAGTGAGAGGAGAAAAAGGAGGGAACTAGCTAGGTGATGATCCATGAAGAAGATGATGAAGATTATGTGTCTATAGCCTTCCCTCATTAATAATCATCACAAGTAAGTAATCTATGTCTTGTTATAGATGAGAAAGAAAGTGGGGTTTCATCATATGATCAAGATATGATCATATGATGATATGGGTTAGAAAATGGTTATGTTTTGATGGGTTTGGTAACCCTTGTTTATGTAATTGAGTATTATGTGATTAGGTTTTGATTATGTGATGATGATGATCGATGATGATGATGATGATGGAAGCTTATGATGATGATGATGTTCTTGATGTTGTTTAGCTTGGACCAAGGTAAGTAAAATGATGATGGCATGTATTATATGGATGTCTAACATGTATGTGTTATGTATGTTTTGTGGTTAGTGATAAGAGATTGGATATGTGCTTATGTGCTAGGATGAATAAGATCTAAGTGGTGAATTTGGTTGTGATGGTAAGTTGATGTTAGGTGATTATGCAAGAATTAGAGAGTGGAGTAGCTAAGTAAGTGTTTGGAGATATGTGATGCTTATGTGTTTGATTTGAAGTATGATATTATGTGATTATCGTTTTACTTACTAAGCGTAAGCTTATTCCTTTAGTTGTCAACGTTTTGTAGGTTAATGGCGATGAGGATAACTTGGCTTGGATTATAGCATAGGGATTTGGAAGCGGATTCGGGAGATAATAAGCATAGGAGCTAGGTAGAATACCGAGCTTGAGTCAATGTTGTACCCCCGAGAGTCTCTTTTATGAGTCCTATAATGTGTGTCAAAGTCGTGTAATGGTTTGGTGGTCTAATGATGTGTCGAGTGTGTTTTAAGTGTTTTTGAGTAATGATAATGGAGTGTTTGGTTTAAGCGTGTTCATACCTATTTTGGATTGTAAACGGGTCAAGTGCCCTTGGAAAACATTGGGTATGTTAATGTAATGCTTTTGGTAAAGTTTGGGTGGTTAACGGTGTGTCCAAGTGCGTTAAGTGGTTTATAGTGAATGTTTAAAGGGGGTGTTTGGCAAAAGGGTAAATGTACCCATTTTGGTGTGTAAACGGGTCAAGTGTATATTGGAACATATTACATGTATTAAAGTAATGATTTTGGTTGAGTTTGAAGTGTTGTGAAAGTCGTATGTGGCTTTTGTCATGAAATGGGTCAAAAAGGGGTTATGTGCATGACCCGTCTAATTTGTAAAGCACCATTCCGGGATGTCAAACGGTCAATGTTTTTGTATGAAAATGATGTTTATGATGTGTTAATGAAATCTGGAAAGTTTCATTTAATTGTTGGGTCATAGAAGTTGTCTTTCCGGAAAATGGGTCAAAAAGGATGTTAAAAGTGTTATGCAGTTAAAGGGGTGTTTGGGTTAAGAGTGTTTTTACCCATTGTGGGTAGTAAATCGGGTTGATTGAGTATATAAACGACTTGTATGTTATGTTAATGGCTTTGAGTGAGTTGGCGTGGATATAAGTCGTCACGGGTCTCTTTTGGTCTTGTGTAGACTACTTTCGGTCTGTGTAGACTACTTTGGTCTGTGTAGACTACTTTTAGTCTGAGTAGACTACTTATAGTCTTATCGATATTTAAAGTCTTCTGTTCATGTATGGGTCATGGTTCAAGCGTTTCCGCGTATAAAGTCAAAAAGTTTTAAATTTTTGGTCTAATCGGGCACGGGGTGTAACAACTTGGTATCAAAGCTTCGGTTTAAGTGAATTAGGTTTCCTTTAGGTTGCCTAGTCTTAAACCACTCGTAGACGCGTTAAGTTAAGTTTGAGATAGGCGGGCTAATAGTTTGTGAGTTATAGGATGTGGATGTAGAGTTTGAAACGAATGATGTGATTGTTATATGGGTAGTATGATGGGGACTTAGGGATGTGTCTTGTGTGATATATGTTGTGGGAGACTTGGTGTGTGAGTGATAGGATTACCGTGCACCTCGGGCTGTCTCGGTAATTATTATATGATTATGTGATTGTGTGCTATGGTAGTTAGTGAGGGTGAATAGGTGTAATAAGATTGTGTAGTGGGTTATAAGAAATGTGACTAAAAATGAAAGTGCGTAACTTGTGTGATAGGGATAATCAAGGCATGGCCTTGTGAGCATTTATATTTAGCATGGTGATCATTAAAGAGGTATTAGAGGCGGGTTAGTGGAGAGTTAAAGTATTAGGAGTATAAGTATGAACATGTGGTGACGTTGAATGTGTGTGGTGAAGAAATGAAATAAAAATATATAGGCATAATAAGTTTGTGATGAACTTAGTTACAAATTGAGAAAAAGGCATAGGAGTTGAGTAAATAATGAAATAGAGCGAAATTTCTTAAGTGATAATAGCTAAAATGAGATGAATATGTGTGAAGCTAAGGTGTTGTTATGAAATAATTATATTACGGCTAAGGCGATTAGTTGTAATCATTAATAAATAATGAGTGTGTTGTAATGGATGATCTATGTAAGATCTATATGTAAAGGAAGCGAGTGAGACTAAAAGAAGAGAGATAAGATATGGAAATAAAAATGTGGTGGATTAAAAACGTAAGAAAGAATGAGAGGGGTATGTGTGAGATAAAGAAGTTGTCTTGAGATTATCATATTACGGCGCTGTAATCACTATAATGAATGCATGAGTTACGGTTGGTAAAATGTGAGAGGTCTAGATGTAAATGAGTCGGGTGGACTAAAATGTAAAATAAGAATGTGAAATTGATTAATGAAGGCTAAGAATGCAAGAGGTAAAGTAAAGATGTGAAAATAACTAAGGCGGATTAAAAATGTAAGGAGTGTGTATGAGATAAAGGCGTTGTTCTAAAATTATCATATTACTACTAAGGTGATTAGCGGTAATTACTATAATAAACGAATGTAATAATGTGTGTTTGTGGTGCTTATGGCTTGGATCCGATGTTAAAATGTGAAAGTGGTAAAGTGATGAATGTAATGATCCTTCGAGATGAATGTTAAATGTGGTATCCATCGGGATGCCCAAGTAAAGGAATGTTAAGGAATCCTTCGGGATGAATGTTAAAGATCCTTCGGGATAAAAATGCATTGCCTTCACAGGCAAAGATTGCCTACATCCTTGGCATGTGTGAAAGTCCTTTCGGGAAAAATCTTAAAGTAAAGCGGATCCAAGCTAGAAAATAGAAGAATTTAAATATCAAATGAAATATAAAATGAAAATGAAATAATAAAAGTTAGGTTGGGAATTAGGAGTAGTGGTGTTATGTCGGGAGTACATAACCACTAGTTTATATTTCTTGATTTACATCGATTGGGACGCCTCTCCATGTAAATGAGGAATTATAAACGAGTGGGCTATGTGTTGCCGACACGGCACGAGTAAGGTTAAAGAAGTAGAAAGCGAGAGTTTAGAATTTGTAGAAATTTTAAGGACTAAGATAGGAGGATTAGAATTTGGCCATGGCTTTAGTTGAGACTTAGAAGGACCTTGATGGGATGAAGAAATTGTAATGATGATAGGATGGGCCTTGCGGTGTGGTGCAAAAGATGATGAATGAAGATAAAAGAATGTGAACGTATTAGCCGGGTGTGATCATGTAAAGTCAACTAGTACGAGTTTCTTAAGTATTGAGTAGTCAAGAATGAGGGTAGAGGATAAAGCGAGTGAAATAATGATGTGACGGTAATAGGGCGGACTAGAATGATGATTAGTTGTAATAAGAATGCCTAGTATTATGTAAAATCTGAGCAAGAATTAGATGGTATAGAATTAAACGGGAAGTAGTAGGGATTAAGGATGTGTGATATGTTAAAGTATGCATAAAGTTGTAAGATCACATAGATCGTTGCACTAAATAAACTAAGAGTTAAGATGCTAGGAAGGAGATGAGTTATGTGACTAAGTGTGGGATAGTAAAGAATGACAGATTTCGGGGACGAAATCTAAATAAGGGGGTAGAATTGTTAGACCCGTTTCCTAGGTGTTGGGACCCCACCCTAGATGAAATATGCTAAGGTTGGATGTAATTGGTTGGTCAACGAAGTTACGTGGAAAGTCAAACCCGATGGTCAAATTAATAGTCAAAGTATGACTAATGTAGGAATATAAGATATGAGGAATAAACTAAAGGGACCTAGATTGCCAAGTGTTAATTATGTGATATAAGTTAGTTGTGGCTAAAATGAAAGAAAGAGACTTGAGGGACCATTGTTGCCAACATCCCAAACTTGTACCTAACTAGTTATAACTAGTCATTTCTAGAATTCTCCACATTGTTTGAGATGGGACTTGAAGTCCGGTTTTTAGTGAGAGGAGAAAAAGGAGGGAACTAGCTAGGTGATGATCCATGAAGAAGATGATGAAGATTATGTGTCTATAGCCTTCCCTCATTAATAATCATCACAAGTAAGTAATCTATGTCTTGTTATAGATGAGAAAGAAAGTGGGGTTTCATCATATGATCAAGATATGATCATATGATGATATGGGTTAGAAAATGGTTATGTTTTGATGGGTTTGGTAACCCTTGTTTATGTAATTGAGTATTATGTGATTAGGTTTTGATTATGTGATGATGATGATCGATGATGATGATGATGATGGAAGCTTATGATGATGATGATGTTCTTGATGTTGTTTAGCTTGGACCAAGGTAAGTAAAATGATGATGGCATGTATTATATGGATGTCTAACATGTATGTGTTATGTATGTTTTGTGGTTAGTGATAAGAGATTGGATATGTGCTTATGTGCTAGGATGAATAAGATCTAAGTGGTGAATTTGGTTGTGATGGTAAGTTGATGTTAGGTGATTATGCAAGAATTAGAGAGTGGAGTAGCTAAGTAAGTGTTTGGAGATATGTGATGCTTATGTGTTTGATTTGAAGTATGATATTATGTGATTATCGTTTTACTTACTAAGCGTAAGCTTATTCCTTTAGTTGTCAACGTTTTGTAGGTTAATGGCGATGAGGATAACTTGGCTTGGATTATAGCATAGGGATTTGGAAGCGGATTCGGGAGATAATAAGCATAGGAGCTAGGTAGAATACCGAGCTTGAGTCAATGTTGTACCCCGAGAGTCTCTTTTATGAGTCCTATAATGTGTGTCAAAGTCGTGTAATGGTTTGGTGGTCTAATGATGTGTCGAGTGTGTTTTAAGTGTTTTTGAGTAATGATAATGGAGTGTTTGGTTTAAGCGTGTTCATACCTATTTTGGATTGTAAACGGGTCAAGTGCCCTTGGAAAACATTGGGTATGTTAATGTAATGCTTTTGGTAAAGTTTGGGTGGTTAACGGTGTGTCCAAGTGCGTTAAGTGGTTTATAGTGAATGTTTAAAGGGGGTGTTTGGCAAAAGGGTAAATGTACCCATTTTGGTGTGTAAACGGGTCAAGTGTATATTGGAACATATTACATGTATTAAAGTAATGATTTTGGTTGAGTTTGAAGTGTTGTGAAAGTCGTATGTGGCTTTTGTCATGAAATGGGTCAAAAAGGGGTTATGTGCATGACCCGTCCAATTTGTAAAGCACCATTCCGGGATGTCAAACGGTCAATGTTTTTGTATGAAAATGATGTTTATGATGTGTTAATGAAATCTGGAAAGTTTCATTTAATTGTTGGGTCATAGAAGTTGTCTTTCCGGAAAATGGGTCAAAAAGGATGTTAAAAGTGTTATGCAGTTAAAGGGGTGTTTGGGTTAAGAGTGTTTTTACCCATTGTGGGTAGTAAATCGGGTTGATTGAGTATATAAACGACTTGTATGTTATGTTAATGGCTTTGAGTGAGTTGGCGTGGATGTAAGTCGTCACGGGTCTCTTTTGGTCTTGTGTAGACTACTTTCAGTTTGTGTAGACTACTTTGGTCTGTGTAGACTACTTTTAGTCTGAGTAGACTACTTATAGTCTTATCGATATTTAAAGTCTTCTGTTCATGTATGGGTCATGGTTCAAGCGTTTCCGCGTATAAAGTCAAAAAGTTTTAAATTTTTGGTCTAATCGGGCACGGGGTGTAACACGGCAAGGGTAGAAGTGTCACGTAAATGGTGACATATCAAAGGCAAGCATAACATACGACTTACATAATACAAATGGTTTACAAGTTACAAAGGAAAATATACCAAATCTACGTAGTCATACATAAATGAATACTAAAACTAAGGTATCGTCTTCATAAGCTAATCTCTCATCCCAAAGCAAACCCAAGCTCCTGGCTTCCTACTAAAACCTGCCGCAGGAAAAGAAATGCAGCTGAGCTTAAAAAGCCCAGTGAACAGATATATAATAAACGGAAACCAAAGTCAAATGGAAATGAACAGACATATCATAATGAATGAGATATAGGAAAAAGAAGTAAAGAGTAAGGTTTAGGACAGTAATCCACCACGAGCCCATATCATAACATATCACATATCATATCATATCATATCTTCATAATCATATAGAGGGGAGACCTCTCAGATAATCAGATAATATGAGGGGTGTCCTCATTCTTCAAGTGGAGTAGCTAGCTCCCATATTTTGTGAAAGGAGTGGATTGCACCCAGCCCCAGTCACCATATCATATCATATCAAAACATATCATATCAGAACATATCTAGGATGCATCCATTCGCCCCCCAAACAAATCATATTGGCCATAACAAATCATAAAGCGCGCATATCATATCATAATGGGGACGGTGTAACCAAATCACTAGGGCTACACACTAGTCATGCCATTGGTGCATCAATGACATGGCCATGTTACCTTCATGGCTAGGGAACATATTTTGGCTCGTAGTATCAAACTGGAGTCAAAGGTCAAAGGTTCATATCAAAGCAAAGGTTCATATGGTCATAATCATAGTCCAAATCTCAAGGATCATATCAAAGGTTCATATGTCAAAGTTCAAATGCCAAAGGTTCATATAAGAGGTTCGGAAATCAAAGGTTCATATCAATGTGTAGGGAACATAGCAATGGTATAGGGAAACCCTAATACGAATCAAATCAAAAGAGACGAAGGCACCTTACTGAGAAGGGCAGAATATCTGTACCTTATCCCAAAGCAAAGCACAAACCAAAAGAATAAGATGCAAATGATCAAGTCCTCTCCTTCTTCACACCTAGAGGGGTAGAAAAGAATTACAAACCTTTTCATTTTAAGTAACTTTCCATTTTTAGCAGGTTTCCATAATTAGTAAGTTACCACATATAGCAAGATTCAAGTGATATAATTTAATTCAAGTCTTTAATTAGCTTATTATGGAAGTTACATTCATTTTAACAAGTTACACAAGTTCAGGGTTAATATGACAAGTTTTTCATAGTTCAGGGTTATAAACGTAACTTTACCAAAGTTCAAGGTTTAAATTAGGAATCTCATAATTTACCATTTGAATACTTTCATTTCCAGAATTACACATTTAGTCTTCACGTTTCCAATATTTACGGATTACACCCCTTTACTTTATTAATTTACAAATTAATCTTATACTTACAAAAATTTACAAATTTAACCTTTACAATATTCATATTACACACCAAGTCCTTTTTATTCTTCAAATTACAGAGATTAACCTTCAATTTAATTATGTTACAAACAGCCCTCAATGTTTCGGTAATTTACACATTTGGTCCTTATACTTTTAAAATTACAAATTCGAATTATATAATTTACTATAATTACATATTAACCCTAAATTTACCAATTTTACACAATGAACACTTATTTTAACATGTTATACGAACACACCCTTGAACATTCACAATTTACACATCAAGTCCCTCTAGATATCAAAATTACATATTTAACCCTTAAAGTTACATTTTCAATCTTTAATTATTAATAATTACATATCAAGCCATTAAATTACCAAAATTACACATAACCCCCTGAATATAATTTATTACTCAAAACAGCACCAACTTTCCAGAAATTACATATTTAGTCCCTCATTTTTATTTATTTTCAATTCGACACATATATTACCCATTAATTCCATATCTCGCCAAATTCACAAGTAAGACCTTCATATTATAATTTTTATATCTTCCCCCTGATCTATAAAACATTACAAAAATATCCCACAAGTTTTAAAAATTACAAAACAGCCCCTTAACATTTAATTATTCAATCGGTAATAACAAAACATTTTCAAAATCAAACCCTAGTCATCCAAATCATTAGGCCATCATTGTATCATCATTATACATCAATTATTACCAGATTTCATAATTTCAAAACCCTAATTCGATTGGTTTCATAATTTTTCCACAATTCCTTCTTTTGTTCTAAAAATCCGATTATAACATAAATTCCAAAAATCATGATTTCGACACAAACAATTCAAATGACCATTTTCCCATGTTATAAGAAGTATAAAGAACCCACGAAAATTATTCCACAAGCTCAGAAAAATCGCATGATTTAATAAGGATTTGTTTTCGATTTTAGGGTTTATAGATCCATTATTTTTCGTTCGATCATAAAACAATGCATGGGTCAATTTCATTATTTTTCCCATGATATAAGTGATTAAAGGAGTGCTAGAAAATTACCATAAAGTTTATAGATCAAAGGATTACACGTTGTGGATTATTGATGCTCGGTTGCACTAATTCGACCCAAATAAATCACCACGAACACACGATCGACCCTAGAACCTTGTGGCTATTTTTCCCACCTTCTTGGCACTATGAAGAACTCCAGAAAATTATCTCCTTGATGCAGAAAAATCGGATTGAGGTGTGAGGGATTTTTGGGTGTGGCGGCACTTTAGTTTTTAGGGTTTAGAGGTGAAATAAATTAGGGATTTGGTATAACTTGGTTTGACCGAGTATTTTGGGGGAGGGTTAGGCCAAATAACCGGCCTTCACAAGGCCCAAATTAATTTACCCTTTATTTTGTGTATTTTCCTAATTTAATTGTGATTTAAATGCTTTTTAATTAATAATAATTGTGTATTTAAATTTTTGGTATGCACAAGGGTATCTTGGTCATTTCACAACTTGTATAAATATTAATCGAAGTCGTCAAAATTATTTTGTATCATATCTTGTTCGTTTCCAGAAGTTTGGGATCGATTCGGAACTTTAACTAAGCTTTAATTAAATTTTAAAGTTTCAGGGGCATTTTGATAATTTTTGCATGTTTTAGATTTTCGGGTTTTACACATTTATTTAGGGAGCTTCTCACATAACCAATAGGTATTGGAATACAAGCCATTTGGTTATATTTTTTGCTAAAAAGTCTAATACACAAAATTTACTAAAAACTTGATTTGCATTCGGTACACATTTTGAAATTATCATCATCGATTCGACCCCTCAATAGGGGAGGTTATTTATACTCTCTAAAATGATTACAATTTTTTTTTGAACGACCAACTAAACAACGCCTGGTACTTCGTACGCGGCCCCCCAGTGGCAAAGACAGGGGCACAGACCGGCCCACCCCGGACGCACGAAGCCCCAAGCCCGCCCGACAGTCCGCTTCCAGGGAAAACCCGACCCACATACCCGCCCGAAGGCACGACAGTAGTGAACCGGTAAAACCTGACGAGATCAGGAATCGAACCCCTGACCATGAGTGGCCCTGAGTCTTCCCTCATTACAATACCTTCTCCTTTTTAAAAGACAAAAAGTACGTCATATTTGTTGTTTTAAAGTACATTGTTACGGGCGTAAGGTTATATAATTTGACAATCCAAAATTATGAAAAGATAAAAACACGTATTTTTATTAGATTAAAAAGCACACCCTTCCAAATAATTGCACTTGGTTGGTGGTTAGAGATTTTACTCATTTTAGTAACTGTTTATTGTTCTCAAAAGAGTATTTATGTTGCAAGAATTGAATCGTAAAATATAAAGTAAAATGCTGAGATGTTCATAATAATTGTATTGTTCTCAAAAGAGTATTTGCATGCATGTCGCATAATTCGTGAAAAGTAAAGTGAATATTGAGATGTTAATAAAAAGGTATTTTTCTTACAAGAGTCCAACATACTCAAAAAAAGTGAATGTAGCTCACAAAAAGGTACATCTAAACATATACTCGTATGTTTTGACTCACAAAAGCCGTAAGTTCATATTGTTTTGACTTACTAAATAAATCCACAAAATTACTAAATAAATTATCATGTTAACAATCTTAATCGTATGTTTTGTAAACTAAAATTCAAATTTGTTCAGCCTTAAACAAACTTTAATGTTGTTCTTGCAATTCGATGGATATGATATTCAGTATAGTTTACTTATGGAAAATGGTTAAGGTGGAGAAACTTTGAAAATTTATAATGGGAATGAATGTAAAAAGACAACTGGCTGGTGGGTCTCATTTCTAATGTCAACTACCACAAACCTTGGTTCCTGGAAGTTGCAAACTACTTTCGTAGTACTTCTCATGATCAGTTAACAGAAATTATGTGAAAATTGCTCTTTGCTGTCCTCATCAACTTAAAACCCAAGGAAAATTTAAGGTCATTGCAAGCTAGCCATAAATTGTGTAAGCTTAGGAGATTAGCTAGAAGCGGGGAATTTGTGTGATAAAAAAATGCCGGATCCTATTTCAGGAGCTGCTTTGGCTGCCGCTTTTAGTGCGTTATTGACAGAAGTTACAAGTGTGATAAAAAAAACCAGATTCAGAACCTTACTCAAACACCTGAAAACTACCCTTACCAAAATCGAGCCAGGGGTTGATGAAATGAGCAGAATGGTGGGCAATCGTCCTGAAGAAGAAATAAGAAAGCTCACCGATTACCTAACCAATGGAAAAGAGCTTGTCCTAAACTGCTCGAGCATCCAGTTTTGGAATGTTTACCAGATATATGTGTGTAGAGGTAAATTGGGACAAGCGTTTGTGTAGACAACGAACTTAATAGTTTCTTTAAGATAGAATTTCCCTTGAATCAAATAATCACAAATGCAAGAATTATAAATGGGTTTGATGAGTTGAAAGAGAAAGTGGATCGACTGCATGCCATCCGTGCTGGCGGGCTTCCAGGTTCATGCAGCGTTCCAGGGCTTCCAGATCAGATTATTGTTGGTTTTAATCACCATCTAGAAGAATCGAAATATAGGCTGCTCAAGGATGACACCAAGGTGTTGGTCATTACAGCTCCGGGAGGTTGTGGCAAGACTACTTTGGCCAAGATGCTTTGTCATGACAAAGATATAAAAGGTATACCATATTCCTCTTTATAACTGCTATGATCATTTCAATCGGATTACCATCAAGTAATGGACCTATACGAAAGTGATGATTTAGATCTAACATTTGTTTCATCTTGACCTTCCAACCTGCTTGTACTTGTATTTTGACAGACGTATTTGGTCAAAATATCCTTTATCTTATTGTCTCAAGACAGTCCAGCCTTACGAGCATCGCCCTAAACCTGTTTAGACATTATGGCAAAAATGATTGTGTGTTTCAAACTGAAGAAGAAGCCAAGAATCAAATCGAGAACCTGATGAGGGAGATGGGACCAGATAACATTTTGTTGGTCCTGGATGATGTTCGGTCTGAATCTGAATCCATTGTGCAACCGCTTTCAACTTAGGTTCCAAATACCAGGATACAAAATTATGGTCACATCAAGGTTCTTGCTTAATAGTTTAGGCTCCACGTATGAGTTGAGCTTGCTGAATCATGAAGATTCAAGGACTCTTTTTTGCCACTCTGCCTTTTCACCAAATGGGATTCGAGATGGTGTGCCAAATGATCATGTGAACAAGGTAGAAAAAGTAATACATTTCTTGATCCATGGTTAAGCATGATATACTTACATATATATATTTTCTGATGTAGATGGTCGAATTCTGCAAGGGATTTCCATTGGCCCTTACGGGCTTACGGCAGTTGGAGCATCACTATGTAGGCAGCGTTTGCTCAAGTGGGAAATTACTCTCAAGAAACTCTCGGAAGGTCAATCTATTATTCAGTCAGACAAAAGGCTATTGCATTGTCTCAAGACCAGCATAGACGCATTGGATGAGTTTCCTATTGCCAAGAATTGTTTCTTGGATCTCGGTGCATTTCCAGAGGATAAGCATATTGCAGACACTCTACTTATGGATATGTGGGCTGAGTTGTACAATGATGGAAAGGATGTAGATAATGCAAGTGAATACCTTCTTAAGCTCTCCTCGCGAAATCTTGTAAATTTAGTCCCAATAAGGTACACTGCCATTTGGAAAAAGAACTAAATTTATACTACATCCTATTATATGTATGTCACTTCTCTATAAATTAACCAACTTAAAACTCCTATATATAGGAAATATGTAGTTGAACTACAAGGTTATGAGAATGAGCATTATTATGTGACGCAGCATGATGTGCTAAGAGAGTTGGCCATCCACATTAGCAGCCAAGAGCCTATTTCAGAGAGAAAACAACTGTTCATGGAAATCCATGGGAACAAGTTTCCCAAATGGTGGACTCAAAAAACAGAACAACCCATCAATGCCCGTATCTTATCCATTTCAACAGGTTAAACTTTTTCATCTTAATTTTTTACGTTAAATAAACACAATAATGGAGAAAGTTATATGAATCCTTTCAAAAATAACCTTATGTGCATACTGTTTAATTACAGATAAAACGTTCAGCTCTTGTTGGAATGAATATGATCTAAATGCACCTAATGTTAAAGTACTAATACTAAATATTAGGAGCAAACATTACAGCTTGCCCCAGTTCATCAGGAAAATGAGCCAACTGAAGGTTTTAGTTGTCACGGGCTACGGAACTTACCCTACTCAACTAGACGATATTTCATGTTTAGGTTCTTCATCCAGCCTACGATGTATCAGATTCGAACACATTTGCTTTTTGTCTTCTATACACATCATTTTCAAATTGCAGAAACTAAAGAAACTTACTTTTATTACCTGCAAGATAGGTGATGCTCTTGAGGATCTCGAGTTTGATCGTTGTTATGATCTGAAAAATCTCACAGATCTCGAGTTCGATCGTTGTTATGATCTGAAAAATCTACCATCAGGACTAGGCAATATTGCCCAACTCCAGAATCTTAGTATTACCAATTGTCATGAGTTGGATGCTCTTCCTGAAGAATTAGGGAGTCTGTCAAATCTTAAAACCCTGAGCATTCATAGCTGCACAAAGCTACAAGAATTACCTGAATCTACTGGAAGCCTGCATAATCTGCAATTACTTGATATATCTGATTGTTTGAGGATAAATGTACTGCCTCAACAAATTGGAGAGCTAAGCAGCTTGACCCTGCTTCAGATGAGTGGTTGTCAAGGATTGCATGAGTTGCCAGAGTTTGTTAGTAAATTATCGCAGCTAAAAGATGTCATATGCGATGAAGAGACGTCATATTTGTGGAAGAATGTTGGAGCTGGTGTCGGTAATGTGAAGATAAATGTTGTCTAAGAGGACAGACTTGGAAGCTTTATGAAGATCATTCGGTAAGTTATCATGATCCTGTTTTTGTCTATCTTCAAAGCATGAAGGAATGTTCAGCTCCTGGTCTATGTCTAATATTTATTTCATCAGTGTGATAATAATTCTAGACAACTTTGTACTCTTATTAAAATGTGAAATGTTTGATGTTTTCGTGAGATATTGTCTATCATAAGGGAAACATTCATGTGTAGCGAATGGGTAACTTTTAGCTCCAAATTAAAAACCAATAAAATTAAGTTTGTGCTGTAATAGAGTAAACTACAAAATACATCCCTGTGGTTTGGTCAATTTCACACGATACATCCCTCCCAAAAAATTTGCGCCATACACATCCCTCCGTTAGTAAAAGTCAAACACAATACATCCAAGAGGACGAACGGTGCAAAGATTGTCTCGTTAAGTTGGACACGTGGCAGTTATCTCTTTTAAAGCGAGGGTAATTTAGTCCTTTTATTCACAACTACTCACTCTTTTACTTCTTTGATCAAAGAACACAAACACAAACCCACAATCAAACACAAAAAAAAAAATGAAATACCAGAATCAAACACAAACATCATAAACACAAAATCATAAACTCAAACCCAAAATCATAAACAAAAGAAAAAAACTCAAATTTAAATCGCAAATCAAAAACAAAATCCCAGATTCAATAAAAGGAAAAGAAAGTGACAAGACCAGATTCAAATCAAAATCCCAGAAGCAAATCAAAAATAAAAAACAAAATCCCAAAACCAAATTAAAAACAAAAAGAAAGGAAAGTGACAAGATTCAATAAAAACATGTCCTATCCTATACTTGACACCACAAAATCCATCATCGATCTCTTAGAACAAAGAACCCATCATCGATCTTTTAGAAGATTTTCAAAGCTTGAACAAAGAACCCATCATCGATCTTCAAAGCTTGAATACCAATCACAAATCAACCACCAAATCCAAACCCACTTCTTGAAACGATCTGGGTATGAAACAATGAAAGAAACACAACCACCAAATCAAAACCCGCTGACTCGAATATATAAGATCTCAGGCTCATTTCATCAAGACAAAAGATCTTTAAGATCTTACATAATAAAGGAGACAACACTGCAGCTGCTATAACACAAGCTCAAGCTCATCAAGTCCACAGTCTACAAGCTCAAGGCAAAGCTCAACCAACAAAGTTCAAACTGTGTAAAGAAGCTTTAGTAAATTGTAACAGTTTCTAGAACATGTAGTTAGTTACTAGTTTTCTGTTATAGTTGACTTCTCTAAGTCAATCATGTATCTTGTATATAAAGCTTTGTAACTCTCATTCTAATTCAATAATACAATTCTACATTTCACACACTTCTCTAAATCCTCTCAACTTACATTTACAATATGGTATCAAAGCCACTGGTCACATTCCGGTGGGTCACCCATCACTAACTACCGTAACTAACCACCACCAACAAACTTCCACCACCACTCCAACAAACTTCTGCCATAACAAACCACCGTCAACCACCTTTTCACCACCAAATTCAATAAAATCACCATCAATCTTCTCCAAATAACATCAAGAACACGATTATCACAATCAATTACATCAATTCATCACCAATTTCATCAATCACATTTCCGATCATTACATCATCACTAACAATTCACTTCAGAACTCAATCATTGATCAAAACCCCAAAACATACTCTGTTTTACAATCACCATTAACAAACCTTCAAAACTTCATCAAGAACTGATTCAACAAGACAACAATGACTTCTTCATCTCAAGAAACATCCATAATCAACACCACAACTGATGGAACAATCAATTCTGATCATCCTTTGTTTCTACATCAAACAGATCATCCAGGCTTAATTCTTATTTCAAAGAAACTTACTGGTTTAGATAACTACAGTTCTTGGAAAAGATCAATGACAATTGCACTTAATGCAAAGAATAAGATGAAGTTGATAACAGGTGAGTATCTTGAACCCAACACCAATTCAACTACAAGAGCTCTTTGGGAAAGGAACAATGATATGCTCATTTCATGGATCTTGAATACTGTTTCTGAGTCAATTAGCAACAATTTGAACTTCATCAATTCTGTTTCAAAGTTGTGGTTTGAGTTACAAGAACAATACTCTCAGATTGATGGTCATAGAATTTATCAGTTAACTCAAGAATTGGTTCAATTGAAGCAACTTAATAGTGCTATTGAAGTGTATTATCAAAAGTTGAAGGGATTTTGGGATGAACTTGATGCATTAGAGTCACCTCATTTGTGTGTGTGTCCATGTAACTGTGAAAATGGAAGAGAAAGCACTGAAAGGGACCAAAGGAAAAGGTTAATTCAATTTTTGATGGGGTTAGATGAGAGTTATGCAAATATCAGAGGTCAAATTCTGTTAATGCAACCATTACCAACTGTTGTTAGAGCTTATGGTATGGTTAGACATGAGGAAAAATATAGAGAGGGTATCATGCCTAAACCAAACACTCCTTTAGTCTTTGCTGCCTATTCAAGCAACCAAAGGAACTACTCATCTGGAAACAATCAAAGAAATTATTCAAAAGGAGAGTCATCATCAACTGCTGAAAGAAGGTCATCATTCAAAAAGGGAGTTTACTGTGGTAACTGCAATAAGGAAGGTCACACAAAGGCTGAGTGCTATAAGCTGGTTGGGTTCCCTATTGGTCATCCTATGCATGCTAAGTTTCCTGCTAAACAGTCACCTAGACAATTCAGTGAGTCAAGAAACTACAAAGCAGTTAACATGGTAGTTGGGCAGTCAAATGACAATGAAGCTTCAACCAATCAACCACAAGGGAACACTACTGCAGCTGCTACAACAATCTCTGACTCTCATGTGGCTGCAAGGATGGATCAACTTCAAAACCAACTGAATCAGATGATGCTCATGCTTCAAAACAACAAGGAACTCAGCAATGGTAAAATCTACTCTCATATGGCTAAAATTCCACATTTTATTGCTTCTCTCATCTCTGATTTAATAGTAGCCTGGATAATAGATAGTGGTGCATCAGACCACATTGCTATTTCACTTGAACTCATGTTTAACATACAAACCTTCACTACACCTATTTATGTGACTCTACCAAATGGTCAAAACACTAAAGTTACACAATTTGGATCAGTTACCATTAACACTCACATAACCTTGCACAATGTCCTGTATATCCCAACCTTTTCATACAACCTCATCTCAATCAGTCAACTTCTAAAAGGCACAACATACTCACTCATTCTAACAGCTACCATGTGTATTTTTCAGGACCAGGACCAGAGGATTGCACTTGGCAGCCTTTGTAATGGTCTCTACTTGTTGAACAAATCACCATCATCCTCTAATCAACACACTGCTTTCACAATCACCAACAGTCAACATTTGTGGCATTCTAGACTTGGGCACTCCTCTCCAACTGTTCTCAAACACATTCATACTTTACCTTTTCACAGTACTTCAAATTTCAATTGTAATGTTTGTCCTCTAGCTAAACATCATGCTTTACCCTTCACTGAAAGTCAATCTCATGCTACTTCTTTGTTTGAACTTGTACATATTGATGTATGGGGACCTTACAAGCACGCAACTGTCAATAAATGCAAGTACTTCTTAACAATTGTTGATGATTATTCAAGGGCAATTTGGACTTATTTAATGCCATCAAAACAACATTCAGTGTCAAATATCAAAACATTCTGTTTCTATGTCCAAAATCACTTCAAAATAACTATCAAAACAATAAGAACAGATAATGGGACAGAGTTCTTAAATTCCTCACTTTCTGAGTTTTTCTCACAACATGGAATCAATCATCAAACAACATGTCCTTACACACCTCAGCAAAATGCTAGAGTGGAAAGAAAACATAAACAACTCCTTGAAATTGCAAGAGCCTTGAAAATTCAAGCAAATCTACCTATTTACCTCTGGGGTTATTGCATTCTCACAGCAACTTATCTCATCAATAGACTTCCATCCAGAGCAATAAACAACAAATCACCTTTTGAATTACTTCACAATAAACCACCTGACTTAACTCATCTCAAAGTCATAGGATGTAGAGCATTTGTCCATCACAATACATCTAACAAATTTGAACAAAGAGCAATACCATCTGTTTTAGTTGGCTATCCAAACCATCAAAAGGGTTACATTCTATATGATTCAAAGTCACACAAACCACCACCAGCAGACATGTCACTTTTAATGAGTCACTATTCCCATTCCATGAGTCCACTCAGGATGCCACACCACCACAACCAATCAACACAACTCCTATACCTCCCATATACACACCACCCATCATCACAACACAGGACATTGATGCACCACCCACAACTTCAAACACACAATCACCATCAACCACTTTTCCTTCACCTTCTTCTGAATCACCATCATCTCAAGCACCACACAACACTGAACCTATTTCTTCTGAACCAATCATTTCTAATGAACCACACACCACATCCACCACCACACCTGCTACAACAACAACTTCTGAAGTAACTCATCTACCACCACATCCACCACCAACAAGAACTTCAACCAGGACAAAGAAACTTCCCTCAAAACTTAATTATTATCATCACAATTTACCAAAGTCCACAGCCAATAACATATCCAAACATCATTTCTCCAAATACATCAACTACAACAATGTTCTCAATCACAAACAAAGACACCTCATTAACTTAATCAATCAAACCACTGAACCACATACCTATAACCAGGCTGCTAAAAATCCTAGGTGGATAGAAGCAATAAATAAGGAAATTCAAGCCTTGGAAGACAATGATACTTGGGAGCTCACTCTTCTTCCACCTGATAAACTACCAATAGGCTGCAAATGGGTCTTTAGGATCAAATATCATGCAGATGGGAGAGTAGAAAAGTTCAAAGCAAGACTTGTTGCCAAAGGATTCACTCAAAAGGAGGGAATAGATTATAAAGAGACCTTTGCTCCAGTTGCCAAAATGGTAACTGTTAGAGCACTTTTGGCCACTGCTGTTTCTCAGAACTGGTTTATTGAGCAATTAGATGTCAATAATTCTTTTCTTCATGGTGATCTCCATGAAGAAGTGTACATGGTCATTCCTCAAGGATACACCAAACCTGTTCCACCAAACACTGTGTGCAGATTGAAGAAGTCCCTATATGGTCTCAAACAAGCCAATAGACAGTGGTTTACTAAACTCACTGACTTTCTCCTTACACTTGGCTTTGTTCAAAGTTATGCTGATACCTCACTCTTTACTCTCACTTCTGCTCATAGTTTCACAGTTTTATTAGTATATGTGGATGACATTCTTTTGGCTGGCAACAATCAAACCATCATCAACAACACCAAACAGCAACTCAATCAAGCTTTTAGCATCAAAGATCTAGGTCCTTTACATTATTATCTTGGAATTGAGTTTATGGGGAATTCAACTGGTATGGCAATGACACAAAGAAAGTATGCTCTTGAGTTACTACAAGCTGGCAATGTGCTCAATACCAAGCCTGCAATTACTCCACTGAATCCTCAAGTCACTCTCAACAATACAGATGGAGAGCTCCTATCTGATCCTTCTCATTACAGAACATTAGTAGGAAAACTCATTTATCTTACTATCACAAGGCCAGACCTTTCCTTTGCAGCCCAACATCTGAGCCAATTTTCTCATGCACCCAGAACTCCTCACATGAAGGCTTTGATTAGAGTTCTCAGGTACATAAAATTGTCACCAGGTCAAGGTTTACATTTTCCCTCAAACAATGCTCCCACTCTGCAGGCCTATTGTGATAGTGATTGGGCTGCTTGTCCCACAACAAGGAGATCTATTTCAGGGTATGCTGTTTTTCTAGGCAAATGTTTGATTTCCTGGATTTCAAAGAAACAATCAGTGGTGTCAAGATCATCCACAGAGGTTGAATATAGGTCACTAGCAGATTGTACATGTGAGATCACTTGGTTAAAATGCTTATTCAAGGATCTACACATTAATCTTCCTACTCCTATTCAAATCAACTGTGACAATGCTTCCACAATTGCCTTAGCCTCAAACCCTATACACCATGCCAGGACCAAATACATTGAGATGGATTGTCATTTTGTCAGAGATAAAGTCAAAGAAGGCTCAATTCTACCTACATTCATCCCTTCCAGGTTACAGACAGCAGATGTACTCACAAAAGGTCTATGCAAAGTTTTACACTATAACTGCCTTTCCAAGTATGGCATGTGTGATCCCTACACACTGCCAACTTGTGGGGGGGGGGGGGGTAAAGGAGACAACACTGCAGCTGCTATAACACAAGCTCAAGCTAAAGCTCAAGCTCATCAAGTCCACTGTCTACAAGCTCAAGGCAAAGCTCAACCAACAAAGTTCAAACTGTGTAAAGAAGCTTTAGTAAATTGTAACAGTTTCTAGAACATGTAGTTAGTTACTAGTTTTCTGTTATAGTTGACTTCTCTAAGTCAATCATGTATCTTGTATATAAAGCTTTGTAACTCTCATTCTAATTCAATAATACAATTCTACATTTCACACACTTCTCTAAATCCTCTCAACTTACATTTACAATACATAATAAACCCATCATAGATCTGTGTATGAAAGAATGAAAGAATGAATTATAACAAGAGTGTTATAATCATTACTTTCAATCGGCTTAAATACAAACACAAAAGGTGTTTTGTGGTTTGTGTTAATCGCAAGATTGAGCAAGAAGGATATAGGTGGGTTCTTGATTATGGTATCCGATTATTAAGTGTTTTGTGGTATCAAGCTTTGAAGATCGATGATGGGTTCTTTGTTTCCCACACCTACTCGCAATTAAGTGTTTTGTGGTTTATTAAGTGTTTTGTTCATTGGATTATTAAGTGTTTTGTGGTTTATGTTCTATGGCTGACTTGAGAAAAGAACCCATCATCGATTATTAAGTGTTTTGTGGTTTATGTTCTATGGCTGGTGTTTATGTTCTATGGCTGCAAATGAGTTTAATTTTATTAAATTGTGTTTGAGAAGAGAATTAAAAGAATGGTGTTAGTAGGTGTGGGAAACATAAAAAGACTTAATTACCCTTGGTTAAAAATAGATAACTGCCACGTGTCCAAGTTAACGACACAATGTTTGCACCGTTCGTCCTCGTGGATGTATTGTGTTTGACTTTTACTAACGGAGGGATGTGTATTGCGCAATTTTTTCGGGAGGGATGTATCGTGTGAAATTGGCCAAACCGCAGGGATGTATTTTGTAGTTTACTCGCTGTAATATGATCAGTTGCCCTTATGTAAGAAATTTCCACCGAATAAAGCTTTGTAATTTTAGGTTAGTTTCTTATTCATTTGTCTATCCTCAAGTAAACGGCTTTCTTGAAACATTATGAAATGATGTATTTACCTGTACGATCCGTGTTGCAAGTGTATACTCTATTTACAGATAACAGTTTAAGCTCCTGCTTGCTTAGGCCCCAAGCTCAGGCCTATATAACGAGGTTAAAAAGTTAGTATTATGAGCCAAAGATTGTAGATGCTATATATTTTGATTGTATTATGCATTAATGTATTATTGATCTTCAAAGATTGAATAAAGAACATGTGACTAACTTTTTTAACCACCATATATTGTTTCTTCTTCTTTTGTATAAATATGCAGAATAGACTTGCATTTTCTAACAGATGAATAACTCTGGACATATCAAAAGAATGTAAAAGCTAAACGAAAACCGTCACACTTTAGCAAACTTATTTCTCCATCAGCATTATTTTTTTGGCAAGTGTAGTAAATATTTACCCATATATTCAAAAATAATGGCTTGCTTGCAACAACAGGCCACATACTCTGGACCAAAAAGTTGCCACTTGATGACTTGAATAAACTTTACGTATTAAGCATCCATATATATATATGTGTGTCGTTTAAACACTTACGCAAGACTAATCCAATATTCATCAATAAAAAATTCACACAACAACTCAACTAGTATAACAAATGATCTTCAAAGCTTTCATACTTTGATCACATATTAAACAAAGGTTTGAACTTCCTCTTAATTTAGTATCTTCTGTTATTTTATATATGCCATTTGCTTTACATATTGATTAACCAAACTCATTTGCTATCTAACATTCTCATTTAATATTTTTTATGTTTAATTGTTGAATTTTAGTGATGTTTTAATTTAGCTTTTTTTTTATAGGTTATCAAGTGTATTTCATATATATTAGTTGTAATGTATATCAAATTTACTGTTGTTTTTAGCTTCCTTTGCTATGTTTTTAGCTTCAAAGTTCAAAAGTTTTGGTTCCCTTTTATAATGGACTCTGATTGTAGGCTTTAATGCTTTATCTCTTGTAATGTTAATGTGTTTATGTCTAAGACTATGTTGATTTGTCTTTTAATATACTTGTCTAGTTTTGAACTTTCAGTAGTTTCGGACTTTCGGCCCCCATTAAAATTGTTCAAGTTCTGTCTAAGCTTATTGCACAAAACATTATGGTCTTTAAGCATTGTTCGGCAAATCAAGGCTAGGTTATCCCGCAATAATCGTAGTCCAAGAAACATAGTCTCTTTCGGGCATTTCATCAACAATTTGCATGCATTATTGTATTATTATTCCAAGAAAACTATAGTGGGCTTCTTGTATACTAGTACCCTATTCAGCCCATGTCACTTCTGTATTTTGTTGCTTGATCAATGTTAGTCTTGTTCGACTAACACCCTGGTTACTTGCACGGATTACTTCGATCGTGAAGATGACACACACAGCAATATCGACAGAAAAAGAAGAGAAGCTTTGCACAAGTAAGTACCCTAATCGATCCTTGATTAGTATTGAAAGAATGATGTACAAATAACCTCACCCCTCGTCTCTATTTATAGAGAACGAAGGGGAGAAAACAACTCCTAAACCGAATAGAAGATAGTCGGCTGTACAAGAAAAGGAAACAAAGTAATAGTCGGTCTGACTTTCTACTTGCCTAAGAATAAGAAACTTAACACTTTAACCCCTAGACTTACTGATATGCTAATATAGAGACTAATCTTGCAACAATTTCCACCTTAGGCTTTATATTAGCCTATACCGACGCTCAGCAACTCCAAGCAATGCTGAAACTTAAGTCCAGGTACCACCTTCGTCAAGGCATCCGCAGCATTGTGTTCAGTACCCACCTTCAGAACTTCAACCGTCTTTGCTTCCAAGACCTCTCTGATAAAGTGATAACGCACATTGATGTGCTTAGTCCTTTCATGAAAAACATGATTCCGCGATAAGTGAATCGCGCCTTGATTATCACAATTAACTGCCACAGTGTTAAGCTCCACGCCCAACTCTTCCAAGAGTCCCCTTAGCCAAATAGCTTCCTTCACAGCCTCCGTAAGGGCCATATACTCCGCCTCTGTAGTTGAAAGAGCCACCACGTGTTGTAGCGTTGCCTTCCAGCTTACAACACATCCCTGTACTAAAAACGCGTAACCTGTGATCGACCTACCTTTATCCGGATCCTTTGCATAGTCTGAATCAACAAAACCTGTTACGTCCACATGGTTGCCATGATTTGTCCCAAACACCAAACCCACGTTTGCAGTACCCCGCAAATATTTCAAAATCCACTTCACTGCTTCCCAATGATTTTTACCTGGATTCGCCAAATATCTGCTAACAACACTTACTGCATACGCTATGTCTGGCCTCGTGCACACCATCAAGTACATTAAGCTCCCAACCGCATTTGAATACGGCACCTTACTCATCCTTTCAACATCACAATCCCTAACCGGACAATCCTTCAACGACAGCTTGAAGTGCCCACCCAATGGCATCTGAACCGATTTCCCATTGTCTATTCTAAAATTATTTAAAATCTTAGAAACATACCCGGATTGTGACACCCTCAGAATCTTGCGACTCCGATCCCTGATGATCTCCATACCAAGAATCTTCTTTGCTTCCCCGAGTTCTTTCATGTCAAACTCCTGATTAAGCAAAGACTTGATAGACCCAATCTCAGCCTTACTTTTACAAGCAATCAGCATATCGTCTACATATAACAGTAGATAGATATACTCACCTGGTGCATAACTCCTGTAATATACGCAGCTGTCGTAACTGCTACGCTTAAACTCGTTGCTCAGCATGTACTCATCAAACCTCCTATACCATTGCCTAGGTGACTGCTTCAAACCATAAAGGGATTTCTTTAACAAACATACCTTGTTACCTTGTTCATATCCTGGTGGCTGCCTCATGTAGATCACTTCTTCAAGATTTCCATGTAAAAATGCCGTCTTTACATCAAGCTGCTCCAGCTCATAATCTCTACACGCAGTCAATGCAAGTATAACCCGGATAGATGTGTGTCGAACTACCGGAGAAAATACTTCATTGTAGTCAATACCTGCCCTCTGTGTGAATCCACGAGCCACCAACCTAGCCTTGTACCTAGGCTTTTGAACACGTTCAATCCCTTCCTTTATCTTGAACAGCCATTTGCAGCTCACCAGCTTTTGCCCAGCTGGATGATCTACTAACTCATAGGTCTTATTCTTTCTCAGAGAATCCATCTCTTCATCCATAGCAGCTTTCCACTTAGAACTGTCTTCACAAGCAACTGCCTCCTGATATGTCAATGGTTCATGAGTATCTTCTTCCTCTGCTGCAGCAAACGCGTAAGCAGCCATATTACTCTCATCCCGAAACCTCAAAGGTTTCGTTCTTGTCCTTGGCTCTCTATCCCGAACCAACTGATAATCTGTGAGATCCGGTGTTTGATCATGATCCTGATCCCCTGCATCTTCATCATCGCCATCTTCCTGATCATCTGTCTGATCTTCCTCAAGCGTATGATTATTTAACCTTTGCAGTTCCACCTCAACCTGTAATTCCTCAACAGACTTATCAGTACCTGCACCAGAATCCTTCAATGTGTCTTTGTACATGACACTTTCATTGAAGACCACGTTCCTGCTAGTGACTATTTTAGGTGATTCATTATCAAGCCTATATAGCCTGTACCCCTTCACACCTTCAGGATACCCCAAAAGAACGCATTTTACCGCTCTCGGCTCGAGCTTACCTTGTTTAACGTGTGAATATGCGACACAGCCGAAAATCCTCAACATCCCATAATCACTTGGATGTCCCGACCACATCTCCATAGGTGTCTTTTTCTCAATCGCTGTCGATGGTGACCTATTGATAAGATATGCGGCCGTACATGTCGCTTCCGCCCAGAAGGTCTTGGGCAATCCAGACTGAATTAATAAACAGCGTACCTTATCCATGAGAGTTCTATTCATCCGTTCTGCTAATCCATTCTGCTGCGGCGTCCCGGCAACTGTCAAATGTCTAGCAATCCCACTCTCTGTGCACAACTGTTCAAACTCCCGGTTACAGAACTCAAGACCATTATCTGTCCTAAGCTTCTTAACCGTCCTCCCAGTCTGATTTTCTACTAACTGCTTCCACTCTTTGAACTTTCCAAATGCTTCGTGTTTGAACCTGAGAATATAAACCCATACCCTCCTGGAATAATCATCAACAATAGATAAGAAATACCTCTTACCTCCCAATGATTCCACCTGAGACGGACCCCATAAGTCTGAATGAACATAGTCTATCACTCCCTGAGTAGTGTGCCTTCCTACACCGAAACTGACTCGATGTGACTTTCCCAGAACACAATTCTCACAAAAATCGAGCTTACCTAGACTCTTCTTTCCAAACAGCTCCTGCTTTTCTAGCACCTGAAGTCCCGCCTCACTGATATGTCCCAGTCTTTTGTGCCAAACCTGCGCAAGACTGTCTTTTTCTTCAACACTAGCATTAAGCTCACCCGCCACTGCATGGCCATCCAAAGAGTATATGCAATTATCCCTTCGGGTTCCAGATAAAATAACCCTGGAACCATTAATCACCTTGATTTTGCCCGACTGCATTTTTACGGTATATCCCTCTTTTTCAAGAGTTCCCAGCGATATCAAGTTTCTTTTCAATTCAGGAATATACCTGACATTGTGTAACACAAAACTTGACCCATCTTTCAGTTGTACCCTTACCTTGCCAATACCTCTGATCTTGCACTCCCTGTTGTCACCCAACAGTACCCTGCCCCCATCGCATTCCAGAAAATCAAAAAATAAATCTAACCTGGGTGTCATGTGGTATGAACCTCCTGAATCCATGTGTTAGACCCGTTCCCCGGGTGTTGGGACCCCACCCTAGATGAAAATGGATTATGGCCTTATATGATTGGCCAGTCAACGAATATTATGTTTTAGTCAAACCCGATGGTCAAGTAATAGTCAAAGCATGACTAATATAGTTATGTAATATGATGTGTAACTAAAGGGGCCTAAGTTGCCAAGTATTAAATATGTTATAAAGTTAGTTGTGGCTTAAGTAAGAAGAAGGAGACTAGAAGGGCCATTCTTGCCAATTGCCCAAAGTCACCACCTAACTATTATATCTAGCAAAGTCTAGATAATTCCATATTATTCTTGAGCCTATGAAAAGGCCGGTTTTCTTAGAGAGAAGGAAAGGAGAAAAAGAAGCTAGATAATGAGAGTAGATGAAGAAGATGAAGGTCCATGGTTATGGTCCTTCCTAGCTATGATTCCCCTTCAAGTAAGTATGTATGTTCTTGAGGTTATTAAAGTTATAGATTATGGATTAAGTGGGTTTTCATCATATGATCAAGATATGATCATATGATGATGGGGAATGAAAGATAAGTATGTTTAATGGGTTTGGTTGACCCTTGTTATGTTAATTATTGTTATGTTGTTAGGTTTTGGTTATTATGAAAGATGATGATGATGATGATGGAAGAATGTGATGATGATGATGTTCTTATTATGATGTAGCTTGGATTAAGGTAAGTAAACCGGTATAATGTAAAGTTATAATGATTTCTATACATTATGTGTTATATGGCTAAAGTGTTAAGATTTTGGTTGTTTAGTATAATGGTATTTTGTGTAAGAAGTTATAGGGTTAATGGATGTGTTAGTTAAGAGTGACCTAAGGAAGAAGGGAAGGTTAAGGCTTAGTGATTAAGGTATGTAGTTATGTTCAATGTTGTGGATTGATGGTTGTATAATGTGTAATGTGTTGAATGAAGTATAATGATATATTATGTCCGCTTTACTTACTAAGCATTCGTGCTTACGGTTTAAGTGTTTAATGTTTTGTAGGCTCGTGTGGTGATATGGCTTGGGATAAGGATCAATGTTGGTATGCGAAGCTTAGAAGGTTTAATATATGTAGGAGCTAGGTAGAATACCGAGCTCACCCAAGATGATACCCCCCGTGAGTCAATAAATGGTTTTGTAAAGCGTAGCCGTGTGTCAAATTGTATGTCAAGTGTTGTGTAATGAATTGGAAGTTATTTGGTGTGTCAAAGCATGTTTTAAGTGTTTGTAATGAAAGTTAAAGGGGTGTTTGGATAAAGTGTAAAAGTACCCAATTTGGGTGGTAAACGGGTCAAGTGTCAAGGGAACATGTTTGGTATGTTAATGTAATGAAGTTGGTCAAGTTTGGTGTAGAAATGAAGTGGTATAAGTGGTTTTTGGTAAAAATGGGTCTAAACGGGTTTTAATGCATAACCCGTCAATTTGGAAGTACTATTCCGAGTGGTCAAATGGTAAATGTTTTTGGATGGAAATGAGCCTATATATATAGTAATGAAATCTGGAAAGTTTGGTTAGGTTTCGAGTCCGGGAGGTTGGAGTATCGGCCGGGGATTTTGAAAAGGCAAAAACTAGACAGAACCATCCATCCGATCGGATGGCTGGCGATCCGATCGGATGGAGGCCGCTGGGCAGATTTTCGAAAACTTTGAAAAATCGTATCTTTTAATCCGTAAGTCGTCACGGGTCGTGCCACCTATCGTTTTGAAGGTAATTGAGTCTAGTTTCATTTAAAAATAGCCTCAATGTCTGAAAGTTTATAAATTTTTATAAATGGGCCAAAGAGTGACCAGATGTCCGAAAAAGTTCAAGTATTTCCGCGTAAAAGTTTTAAATTTTGGTCTAAGCGGGCACGGGGTGTTACAAATTGGTATCAAAGCTCAGGTTTAAGTGAATTAGGTTTCCTTTAGGTTGCCTAGACTTAAACCACTCGTAGAAATGATGGACGTAAGTGTAAGAAATGCGTAAGATAAACGTGCAAGTTAAAAGAATGAATGTGTGAAGTAACATGTGAACTTAAGTTAGTAAGTATGATAAATGTGTTTTAACATTTTAATGTTTATGTGATGTGAGTCCAAGGAGGACTTGAAGTGTTTAAATGATTAGTTGGCCGTGCACCTTGGTTGGTGTCGGTTTTTATATGAAAGCATGTTAGGGTAACGGTAATGAAACGTGAATAGGAATGGTAAATGGGTATTAGAGATGGGTTAATAAGTGGGCTTAAATGTTGACGCCTAATGTATGAAACATTGAAAATATGCTAAGGTATAACGTGAAAAGATAAGATGAAACTAAGATACTAATGATGTAGTGTTAAATGGTATGAAGGGTAAAGAATGAGGCTAAAGAATAACGGCATGTAATCATTTTGAACCGTAGGATATTAATGTGACCAACATATGGTCTCGTTATATATATAAGTCTAATGATTGACGTTAATGTGGTGTAGAGACGGGTTAAGGATAAGTTAAGGTATAAGAATAAGAATGCGATGAGTCAAGAATGTAAGGGAGAACGAGATGAGTATGCATAAGGTTAAGGTATTGTCTTAAAATGATTATATTACGGCTAAGGCGATTAGTGGTAATTATTAATAATGAATGCAAGTGTTGCAATTGACGATATGTGTAAAGTCTATAAGTAAAAGAGTTGAGTAGGCTAACGCGTAATGTAAAAAGGTGGAAATGATTAATGCGGGTTAAAGAATGTAAGCTAGAGTGAAAAGTGTAATGACGTAGAAAATGTGAGAGTAACTAAAACGTGCAAGAAGAACGAATGGTACTAATGAACGAATGTGAGTTAACCTATGCAAGGTTTAAAAGTGGAAGGAGTCGGGTGGACTAAAGGGTAAAGTAAAAGGGTGAAAATGATTAAAGTGAACGTAGAATGTAAGATGATAAACACGTAAAAGTGTGTACTTATAATAAGCAGGTTCATATGCTCTATGAGCTTGCGTTCACTAAATAAAATGGATGAAATAATGTGTGCGTGTTAAAATGTTAATAGCTTGGATCCAATGTGATAATGTGAAAGTGATAAAGTGTGAACGTTAAAGATCATTCGGGATGAATGTTAATGATCCTTCGGGATGAATGTTAAAGGTGATATCCTTCGGGATAAATGTTAAAGGTGGTGTCCTTCGGGATGACCAAGTCAATGAATGTTAAAGAATCCTTCGGGACGTGTTGAAGATCCTTCGGGATAAAACGTATTGCCTTCACCGGCAAAGATTGCCTACATCCTTGGCATGTGTAAAAATCCCTTCGGGGAAAATGTTAAAGTAAAGTGGATCCAAGCTAGAAAATGAAAAGTTTAAATAATGAATGAAATGTAAAATTAAAAAAAAAAATGAAAGATTGGAAGTAAAAGCGAGTAATGAATAGGTGCGAGTGTTATGTCGGAAGTATGTAAGTAGGATGGTTTATGGTTTCTTTATTTAAATGAATTGGGACGCCTTTTCATTTGAATAAAGAAGTCGTAAATCACCGAACCATGAGTTTGTATTTCTTGATTTACATCGTTTGGGACGCCTCTCCATGTAAATGAGGAAGTATGAATGAGTGGGCTTATGTGTTCCCGACATGGCATGAGTAGGGTGGAAGGGTAGAAGAAGGAGTCTAGGATGGTTAGAAGTCATAAGGAGTTGAGATAGGCGGATAGATAATGAGTTGAATGACGACCCTAGGTGGGAAACGTCAAGTGAAGTATAGGACTTGGGTGTTTAAGTATGAGTTGAAAAGATTAAAGTTTGAAACGATATGCTTGTTGCAATATGAATTGAAGAGTGATGAATGCTAATAAATGCTAATATGGACTAAAAGCTCTATAAAATTTTGAGAAGAAAAGTAAAGGCGAATGTAACGTGTAGCAAAATAGTAATGAGATAGTGGTAAGGTTGCGGTAAAAGTATAAAGTTAATGAATAATTGACTCATGAAAGGCTAAAATGGTGTGTAATGTTCAAGTGACACGTAGTCCTTGACGAAAAAGTTAAATAGAACTAGTTAGAAGGCTATGCGATAGACGTAGAAATCGTTAAATGGCATATATTAGAGGCAAGGATGATGCCTTGAATGACATAATAACTAAAAAGAGATGAAAGAATTGAGAAGATAAGCTAGAAATGAGATGAGTTAAGAGTATGAAGTGCGAATAGTGGACTTGAATTGCAAGATCACGTAGATCGTGCAATCGAAAAAGGGGGTGAAGAATAGGAAGTGCTAAGAACGGAGGTAAGGTGAAACTAAGTTTTGGTTAGAAATAGACGAGAGATTTCGGGGACGAAATCTAAATAAGGGGGGTAGAATTGTTAGACCCGTTCCCCGGGTGTTGGGACCCCACCCTAGATGAAAATGGATTATGGCCTTATATGATTGGCCAGTCAACGAATATTATGTTTTAGTCAAACCCGATGGTCAAGTAATAGTCAAAGCATGACTAATATAGTTATGTAATATGATGTGTAACTAAAGGGGCCTAAGTTGCCAAGTATTAAATATGTTATAAAGTTAGTTGTGGCTTAAGTAAGAAGAAGGAGACTAGAAGGGCCATTCTTGCCAATTGCCCAAAGTCACCACCTAACTATTATATCTAGCAAAGTCTAGATAATTCCATATTATTCTTGAGCCTATGAAAAGGCCGGTTTTCTTAGAGAGAAGGAAAGGAGAAAAAGAAGCTAGATAATGAGAGTAGATGAAGAAGATGAAGGTCCATGGTTATGGCCCTTCCTAGCTATGATTCCCCTTCAAGTAAGTATGTATGTTCTTGAGGTTATTAAAGTTATAGATTATGGATTAAGTGGGTTTTCATCATATGATCAAGATATGATCATATGATGATGGGGAATGAAAGATAAGTATGTTTAATGGGTTTGGTTGACCCTTGTTATGTTAATTATTGTTATGTTGTTAGGTTTTGGTTATTATGAAAGATGATGATGATGATGATGGAAGAATGTGATGATGATGATGTTCTTATTATGATGTAGCTTGGATTAAGGTAAGTAAACCGGTATAATGTAAAGTTATAATGATTTCTATACATTATGTGTTATGTGGCTAAAGTGTTAAGATTTTGGTTGTTTAGTATAATGGTATTTTGTGTAAGAAGTTATAGGGTTAATGGATGTGTTAGTTAAGAGTGACCTAAGGAAGAAGGGAAGGTTAAGGCTTAGTGATTAAGGTATGTAGTTATGTTCAATGTTGTGGATTGATGGTTGTATAATGTGTAATGTGTTGAATGAAGTATAATGATATATTATGTCCGCTTTACTTACTAAGCATTCGTGCTTACGGTTTAAGTGTTTAATGTTTTGTAGGCTCGTGTGGTGATATGGCTTGGGCTAAGGATCAATGTTGGTATGCGAAGCTTAGAAGGTTTAATATATGTAGGAGCTAGGTAGAATACCGAGCTCACCCAAGATGATACCCCCCGTGAGTCAATAAATGGTTTTGTAAAGCGTAGCCGTGTGTCAAATTGTATGTCAAGTGTTGTGTAATGAATTGGAAGTCATTTGGTGTGTCAAAGCATGTTTTAAGTGTTTGTAATGAAAGTTAAAGGGGTGTTTGGATAAAGTGTAAAAGTACCCAATTTGGGTGGTAAACGGGTCAAGTGTCAAGGGAACATGTTTGGTATGTTAATGTAATGAAGTTGGTCAAGTTTGGTGTAGAAATGAAGTGGTATAAGTGGTTTTTGGTAAAAATGGGTCTAAACGGGTTTTAATGCATAACCCGTCAATTTGGAAGTACTATTCCGAGTGGTCAAATGGTAAATGTTTTTGGATGGAAATGAGCCTATATATATAGTAATGAAATCTGGAAAGTTTGGTTAGGTTTCGAGTCCGGGAGGTTGGAGTATCGGCCGGGGATTTTGAAAAGGCAAAAACTAGACAGAACCATCCATCCGATCGGATGGCTGGCGATCCGATCGGATGGAGGCCGCTGGGCAGATTTTCGAAAACTTTGAAAAATCGTATCTTTTAATCCGTAAGTCGTCACGGGTCGTGCCACCTATCGTTTTGAAGGTAATTGAGTCTAGTTTCATTTAAAAATAGCCTCAATATCTGAAAGTTTATAAATTTTTATAAATGGGCCAAAGAGTGACCAGATGTCCGAAAAAGTTCAAGTATTTCCGCGTAAAAGTTTTAAATTTTGGTCTAAGCGGGCACGGGGTGTCATGTGGTATGAACCTCCTTACACCATGATCCAATCTAGCAGAGCCTCTGCACTCATAACCATCATCACCTCAGAACCGTCATAAATCGAACCACTGGAGCTTGGCTGATCATCTTTCTTGACGAAACCATTTGACTTCTTGCGATTATTCTTTGGACAGTTTCTCTTCAAGTGCTCCTCAGACTGGCAAATATAGCACTTGAGTCTTCCACCTCGAGACTTTGATCTTGACTTTCCCCTAGACTGATGCGAATTCCTGCGATCAGTTCTTCCCCTCACATATAACCCTTCACCATCATCCCCCTTCGCCTTAGACCTTTCTTTGATTTCCTTTGAATTCAGTGTGGCCATCACATCCTCCAAAGTCAAAGCTTCCCGTCCATAGAGCAAGGTATCCACAAAGTGTTCGTATGATGCTGGTAAAGAAGTGAGTAATAATAAAGCAAGATCTTCATCCTCGAATTTTACCTCAATATTTGCTAAATCAAGAACGATTTTGTTGAACTCATCTATATGCTCGGAAATCGTACGTCCGGCCGGCATGTAGAATGTATACAACTTCTTCTTCAGGAACAACTTGTTGGCCAAGGACTTTGTCATGTACAAAGTCTCAAGCTTGGACCAAACCCCCGCTGCAGTCGTCTCCCCGGTAACCTCTCTCAGAACCTTGTTACCTAAACACAAAATCATGGCACTGTGAGCTTTCTTGTTTAGCTCAGCTTTCGCTGTAGCATCCATATTTGCGGGTAAAACCTCCAGAGCTGCTTCACATCCATGTTGGATTAATAAAGCACGCATCTTGACTCTCCATAACCCGAAATCACCAGTTCCATCGAATTTCTCGATCTCAAACTTGGCTCCCGTCATTCTTTAATCCCTTTATTAATTTGTTAAACCTTGTGAAAAACCCTCACAATCACAAACTAACAAAGTCCCTTGTGCAATACCCTTCAAATTATTTAATCCTTATTGAATAATAATAATATACCTAACTATTATTATTCAATAATAATAATATACCAAATCTCCACTAAGGCTTATATATTATTATTAAAATAAGTTGAAGTAAACTTGAACCTGTTATCTATCTCAAAACGTTGACCTTATCTTTTATAAAAAAAAACAAGGTCTTCTTCTTCCTTTGTACGCCGTCAACAAGAGAAAACCAGATCCAAAAAAAAAAAAAAAATCTTCGATAAACCCGAAAATCAACCCTTGTCGAACCTCAACAAATCGAAAACTTAAGAACCTTTTTACTGTCGATAACACCTGCTGCTCCTTGACGTCCACGAACCTGAACACCAAGAACCCTTTTTGTTGTCGATAATCTAGTAGCCCAAACAGAAACCCAGCTTCTGCTCCTTCCAAGATAAACCGAACAACAAATAACCCTTCTTGATCGACCAAGATAACCAGCAGAAACCCACGAACCTGGCTTTGATACCACTTGTTAGTCTTGTTCGACTAACACCCTGGTTACTTGCACGGATTACTTCGATCGTGAAGATGACACACACAGCAATATCGACAGAAAAAGAAGAGAAGCTTTGCACAAGTAAGTACCCTAATCGATCCTTGATTAGTATTGAAAGAATGATGTACAAATAACCTCACCCCTCGTCTCTATTTATAGAGAACGAAGGGGAGAAAACAACTCCTAAACCGAATAGAAGATAGTCGGCTGTACAAGAAAAGGAAACAAAGTAATAGTCGGTCTGACTTTCTACTTGCCTAAGAATAAGAAACTTAACACTTTAACCCCTAGACTTACTGATATGCTAATATAGAGACTAATCTTGCAACTTCTGTATTTTGTTGATTGATCAAGGACAAATCAGGTTTGATACCAAATCACATGCAGGGGTGTGCACAATTCGGGTTTCACCCACAAAAACTGAAAACCAAACCGAACCAAACCCGAATGAAGATTTTAGAGTTTTAAAGATGTAAAGACGTTGACTGGTTGATACTTGAATGGGTATTTTGTGTTCAATAGTTGTTAAAACTTGAATGGGTGTGTCTTTTTGCAGATATTTTGGCATACGGCTAGGTCTTATAATGTTAGGGTATTATGTGTTCAATACTCCGTAGATGTTAAAACTTGTCTTGGTATGTCATTTTGCATATATTTTTGCATACAGCCATAGGGTCATGTGCTACGATTAGTTATTTCTTAGGAATTTTTATGTGTCCGGATTATGTATGTTCTATTCTTTATGTTTAATCTTTTGGCATTTATATTTGTATGTGTATGGCTAGTTTGGTTTCAAATTTCATGTATATAATTCGGTTTTCGGTTTTGACCCAAAGCCGAACTGAGCTAGAATACGGTTTTCAGTTCGGCTCGATCACAAATAATTTTGGTTCGATCACAAAGGAACTTTCACCTAAACGCTCTCAAAAACTACTTGACAAACATAGCCTTTATGTAAACAAAGCTCAACTTAACGCAAAGAATGTGAAAGTTACTATTTGATTGACGATACTAAAACAGTTTTATACAACATTTAAAAGTTATTGTGTTTCATTCTAAACAGATAAGTATAATTAATTTATAGCCAACCTAAAAGGTTTAATAAAACATCTGGTGACAATTCAAAAGGACAGCAGGTATCAATGAGTCCTCACTAAAATTTGTCAGATCCAAACCTCTCATTTTCCTGTCACCAATTGACTTTGCATAAATAATACGGACTTCACCTTTTTAGTCTTTGACGTTAATTATTGTAGAAATTTTTTCTGCTTTAAGTTTATGGAAACGCGTATTTCAAGTTTTTAGAAAAGTGATCGATTGAGATTCTCTAAAGTTTTGATGAACATGACCGGTTATGTTACTTCACAAACAAAAGAAAGACCAAGTTTCGTAGTAAACCCCACAGTTTTGTATGTTTTTGTCGAACGGCCGCATATTATTAAAAAACTAGCAAGGAGCTAGCATTACAAAGGATATTAGCCAATCAGACCAATTAAAAAAATACGAATACTATAAAAAAAAAGTCACTTTTCCTCAAGGATTGAGAGTTAAAAGTGACGTTGTTACCATACCGCCAAGTAATCCATAAAGTAGTCACGATGATGACATACAAACGACGCTTCTTTTTCTTAGATACGGGCCACGAACTCCACCATTCAAACGAATGAGTGTTGGAATAGAAAATAGGAAAAGAATTATCACACCACGTACGGACAATCCTCCAAAAATATTTGGCAATGACACATTCAAAAAAGATGTGTCGATTAGATTCCACCATTCCGCTACAAGAGAGACAAGAAATCTCTGGAATTTCTATACCTCTAATAGAATGGTTTAAACGATGCGGGAGCTTGTCAAGCTTCAAACGCCACATGAAAATATGCACTTATCATTGTCATAAACATTTAAGTGGCTGATCTCAAGCAGCTTCCGATCTTTCAATTTGTTGAAGGTTGTTTCAATTTCATATATACTAATTATTTTGCCAAGTATTTTTTTTTTTTTTTTTTTTTTTTTTTTTTTTTTTTTTTTTAGAAGTATTTTTTTAAGTTTTAACCATGAAAAAAGACAAAGAATAAATTTAACAAGGGTGGTAATATTCCTACCCCCTTACCCCTCTTACTCTCTGATTTTATTAATATAATAAGACAGTTTTTTTTTTTTTTTTTTTTTTTTTTTTTTTTTTTTTTTTTTTTTTTTGTTTTCGTATCCTTTGGTTGTTATTACTTTTGACTTGTCAAGCTTTATATTTTATGTTTAACCTTTTTTGGCAGTTTTACCATTTTATTAACAGGTTAAAACAATTTTTATGGTTTTCTACTCCGTATTTTTTGTGTTTGACTACTTTTGACTTGCCAAACTTTATTTTTTTTGTTCCGTAACTTTTATTTCACAGTTTATAATAAAAAACAAAATTTTAAAAATAAAATATTTTTTTTAAAAATTAAATTAAATTAAATTAAAAAAAAAAAAAAAAAAAAAAAAAAAAAAAAAAAAAAAAAAAGTTAAAGGGTATTTGTATCTCTTTCTGGAGTGTACCAATAACCAATCACATAATGGGTTCTAATTTTGCACCCATGTGGGCAATAATTCTATTAGAAATGATAGGCATGCCTAAAAACTAGCCTAATGATATGCCTAAAACTATGTGGCAAAAGTTTATTGATTTGTAAAGAAGTTGGTCCGGCTGCTATAACGAATAAACTCTTGCCACGCGCTTTTAGGCATATTATTAGACATGTTTTTAGGCATGCATATCATTTCTCTAAGTTTATATGCTTGATTTGGAGTTTATAAATATATTTTAGAACAAATTAAGCATGAGAAATATATGTAGTGATAATTATACAATGATATGCATGCATGAAATCAAAATTTATAGTGCAAGTTGTAGTTAATGGCAAGTGCATGCAATATAGTTATATTTAAAAAAGAACATTTGCTTTACAATAAGGATTAATTTTATATATCACTCTACTTTCATAATTAATTTCATATATACACAAAATGCAAGTATTGAATGCATAATTTACAATATTTTTAATGCATGTTTAGGTATATATGAAATTTTGAATTAAAAAGAGAGGAGATATGATATTGCTCCTTCCAATAAAACTACCATTCTCAAAATTAAACCTCACGGATAACATTAGGCTACCATAAACCATGATTATTTGCTTTTGTTTTGCGTACTCTTTTTTGTTTTAATAAAGTTCTGCCATGCCCCCCCCCCCCCCCCCCCTTTGTTTTTTCGCTCCGTGGTTTTAATTTATCCGTATTTCGTCAAAAAAAAATTATATTTATTAAGCCGGCCCCCTCCACAATTTCCTTCAAGATCCGCCACTGCTGCCAAGCAAAAAAAAATACTCGTATTATTTACTTTGGTTATTTGAATGTATATGTTATTGCTACTATATTTATCCTAATTTTAGAACATTATAATCTCTTTGTGATTTCAAAAGGTATTGTAGCATACTAACGCACTAAGTTTGATTGTTATAGTCCTAAAGTTTTAGTGACCAATTGCAATAAATATAAATATGTTGTTGCAACTATTCTAGCTACCATGAAAAGAAATTGAATTCTGATGTGTTTGTATTTATAGAAATGATTTGAACTTATGAAAATACAGTGAATCAAAGGATTCAATAAATGTTATTGAATGACATAAGAGAATAATTTAACCCAAAAGATAAGCAAGGAAAGAGCTGGTTTTTATTTCATTTCAACTACCAATTTATCAGCAGAAATAGAAGCATACGTACAGGTTTTGGTTATGATTACTGACTATGACACATCATATTCATGCCTGTGTAAAAGACAATAATTCCTATTAAGAATAAAGGGAGTGGGGCTACCCAACTGAGGGGCGACTCGTGCCACGTGGCGCTGAGTCAGCAAGTTGGGTAGCCTGGAAAAAAAGGGGGAGTGGGGCTACTCAGAAGAGTGGGGCGACTCCTGACACGTGGCACTTCTAATGATTGATTTTTTTTTATTATTTTTTTTTTCAATTTTAACTTATTAATAATAACTAAAAATACATTTTATATAAATAATAAATAAAAATACATATTAAAAATTATTCTTAAACTAAAAATACATATTAAATACTAATAAAACATAAAAATTATTCTTCATCACTAACAAATTCGCCGGCTTCTGGAGGCGCGTTTTCATCTTCATTCGGGCCACGATTATCCCATTCATGATCCACCAAATCCGCCTTAAGAATATTGTGTGTTTCGCGGCTTCTAACGAGATTTGAATTCTTAATCCGTTGCTCCATTGGAGTTTCTTGAGTCCAATACTCGGGGTTCAATGTCTGGTCGTGCTCGTTGAAATCTTGACAAAATGCCTTGTCCTCATTCTCCAAAATCATGTTATGGAGAATAATACAAGTATACATGACGGCATGCATTTTCTCCTTGGTCCAAAATCTTGACGGAAAACTAACAACTTTCCACCTTTTTTTCAAAACCCCGAACGCTCTCTCAATATCCTTTCGTGCCGACTCTTGTTTCTTCTTAAAGTATTTTCTTTTTTCATCAATTGGGTCGGTGAAAGTCTTCACAAATGTAGTGTATTCCGGGTATATGCCATCACTCAAAAAATACCCGGCTCTGTAATAATTACCGTTTGCATAAAAAGCAGCTACAAATTGAAATTGAAAACGTGTTAGTAAAACATAAAAAGTTATAAAGTACATAATTCTAACTATTAAAAAATATAATAACCTGTTGGCGCCAACCCAGATATAATTTCTTCAAGTATAGGTGAAGACTCAAACACGTTGATGTCGTTGTTTGATCCTTGCTGACCAAAATAAGCGTTCCAAATCCATAAATCGGTAGACGCAACCACCTGAAGTATCAATGACGGTTTCCCAATATCCCCTCGTGTGTGTGTGCCCTGCCATGCGGTCGGACAAAGCTCCCAGGGCCAGTGCATGCAATCTATACTACCAATCATGCCCGGGAAACCATGAACCTGCTCATGCACATCGTAAATACGTTGTAGATCCGTCCAAGTAGGTCTACGTAAATATGTCGGTCCATACATCTCAATAATACCTATTAATAGTTAAAAAGTTTTTAAAAAAAATACTAACTAATAATTCTAAAAATACCGACTAATAATAATACTACTAATAATTCAAAAAAATACTAACTAATAATTCTAAAAATACCAACTAATAATAATACTACTAATAATTCAAAAAAATACTAACTAATAATTCTAAAAATATTACCTTCACAAAATTTAGTCAATGAATCCCGTGAAGTCCTCGCCGACATTTCCAGGTTCTCGTCAAATGAATCGACGCTCGATCCGTATGCTAGTTGACGAAGCGCGGAAGTACATTTTTGTATTGCGGTGAAACCTAGCTTCCCACGACAATCATAATTTTGTTGAAAATACGGGTACTCTTCTTGCAACTCATTTGTTATCTTCAAAAAAAGCCGCCTACTCATACGAAATCGTCGTCGAAATACCCGCGCATCGAATACCGGTTGATCAACAAAGTAAAAACGCATCAACCTCTCGTTTGCCTCCTCTCGAAGACGATTCAAATACGCCCTTCGTCTGAAAACGCGGCCATCATCTGCTACCCGCTCTTCTTTCACGGCTTCAATAAATATATTAACGGTGTTATAAATGGCACCTTCGATCGCCTCATCTAGTTCCGAAGAATCGGAACTTGATGATGAGGAGGACGAATCTTCGAAATCTTCCATGATTTTTTTTTTGAATTGGTGGGTTTTTTTTTTTTAGAAATTAGAGTGTTATGTGTGTTTTTTTTTTTTTTGGAAAATAAATGGTCGAATGTGTTTTTTTGTTTGGAAAAGATATGGTTTTAAAGGAAATTAAAGAAGGAAGCCATTTGTAATGGCTACAAAACCATCGAAAGAAGAAATGGAAGGGGCGATACAAATGGAACGCCTGAGGGGCTAATCGCTCAAGGGGGCCGGTGTTCCAGGCGATTAGGGGACGGCTTGGGGCTTAATCGGGCATGGAGTCGTTTCACTCCTCTTAGTCTAACTACCCTTTCTTTTGCATTAACTTCTCATCTCTACATCGACTTTGTATTTCTGGATGTCATTCTTTGTTATTCGTTGTAAATGGTAGAGTAAATTACACCGTTCGTCCTTGTGGTTTGCGTTGACTGCAGCCGTTAGTCCCTTTGACCAAAAAAAGTGCACCGTTCGACCTTAAGTGCCAAACGTTATGCGCCGTTTGTCCCTCCCTCTAATGGAGCTCACTAACGCTCGTTAAGTAAGTCCAAATAAGGGTATTTTAGTCTTTTTCCCTTTATTTTTAACTTATCTTTTTCCTTATATATCTCCAACTATCACCACCACCACATCTCTTATATTCATCTTTATCACCACCTAACACCATCATCTTATTTCTAAAAACACATAAAACCATCAAAACACTAAGAGCACAAGGTGCAGTAGATATCAAGCTTCGCCACTCCTACGTGGACTCTCGCCGTTTCTCTTCACTGCACCGAAGGCCCTCGTTTTTTTTTCACCGGTTTAAGCTTCGCCGTCTGCACGGTGAAGCAATGTTCTGACAAAGGGTACGTTTGGAGTGGACCATGCATTAAATATAAACGGCTATATTACCGTTTATATTACAAACGGCTATTTTTTTTTTAATTATTTTTTTTAGTTTAAAAAAAACTTATAAACTCTCTATATAAACCAAACAACTTCACAGATAATTCACACATACAAATCAACCAACAATTCATTCTATATCTCAATTCCAAAAAAAAAAAGTCTCAAAACCCAAATGAAGGTGGATATTACACGAACCTCCTAGCGACAAACCCACAACAATTTTCACAACAATACGGGGGTTCGTCAAACCCGTCTACCCCCTCGTTACAAAATTCAAACTCTTCGGCACCATATGGTACTCAATTGACCCCGGAGGCAATTTACCTTAATCAACAATATGCGTTTCAACAAGGATTAGCAAATCAAACCCAACAACGATTGCCGGCACCTCAGTTTTATAACCCGTCACAACCTCCATCATTTCCTCAATCTCAACCACAATTTGAATCACAACCATCGGGTTCACAATTCAAAGTACCACAAGCACCACGTGAACCGGTCAAAAGTAGAGGAAAAAAAACCATGGCAAGAAAATAAAAAAAAAAGCCGTGGATTTGGACGCGGACAATGACAATGACATTGAAGAAGTGGGTACGCGTGTTAACAGGAAGTGGTCCAAGGATGAAGAACGGTTACTTGCGGAAATTTGGATAGAAATTTCCCAAGACAAAGAAATGGGAAATGACCGTTCCGAAGAGTACCTTTGGAACCAAATTGTGGAGGTGTTCCACGAGCAGACTGACCGTGACCCTCGTACCAAAAATATGTGTACGGGTAAATGGTCGAGGATTAATGGGGATTGACAAAAATTCAACGCTGTTTATAATCATTTGCAGCGTCGAAGTGGTGAAAATGATGCTGATCACCTCGAAAATGCGAAGACGAACTTCGAACAACGCTTTGGTTCGAAGAGTTTCATGTATGCTCACGTTTGGGAGGTCTTGAAAAATTACCCAAAATGGGATGCCGAGGACCCAATCGACATTACATGTCTCGAGGATATATTCGGCCCTGACAAACGACCTCGTCCCGAAAGAGACGGCGGCAGAAAAAGCCGAGCTGGAAAGAAACAAAAGTCGACGGATGCGTCGAGCGCGGCGAGCTCCGGTGGGAGCCAAACGAGTAGTTTTTTGGGACACTTGTCCGAAAAATATTCACAAAAAGCCGATGTTCAAATGGTCGCGTACGAGGCGAGGAGACAGAAGGAACTGAAGACATTAGAGATGGAGGAGATGAAGTTTCTCATGAATGATCCCGACCAGACGGCGCCAGAAAAAGCCACTATTATTCGTCGGAGGCAACAACAAATCATGAGAAAATATCAACTCAACAATGACGAAGAGGCTTAAGTTTGGTTTTTATTTGTTTCTGTATCGTTATTTCCTGTATCGCTTTTTTTTTTTTTTTTTTTTTTTTTTTTTTTTTTTTTTTGTATCGTTGTTTCGTATGTTTTTTTATTATGTTGTATTGTATTTGAATTTAGTTTAATGAAATGAATTTAGTTTATTTTGATATTTGAATAAAAAAATAAAGTTGTAGGTGATGGGCCCCGAATGAGTAAGTTGTAGTTAGTTGCTAGTGAGGGGAGTTAGTTGTGGAGGTTTATTAAAGTGATGTGGCACCCATGGGCCCCAAATGAAGAGGCAAGGCTGCTCACTGCACCTTGTGCTCTGATAATCATTGACTGACACACATATACATCTCGACCAAATTCAAAAACAAAATCACTTCATCATCATCATCATCATCATCTTGTCACCACCACTGATGGCCATCTCGTCATCGCCATCAAACCTACACTACTGTGATCCCTTTGATATCGATGTGTTTACTCTGATCCCAACTAAAATTATGCAAAACAAAATTTCAAAGGTATTTTAATTATCAGATTTGGAAGAAAACTTATTTGGAAGAAAATTTATTAGTATCCCCATTTAGCTAATGAAGATGGTGGCTGTGGTGGTTAATGGTGGTGGTGGGTCTTGATTTTGTGGTTAGTGATGTAACGGCGCCATTATCTGCTTGGCCCATACCACAACAATCTCAACAACAAACCTGAACAACCAGGTCGGGTATGTGGGTTGTGTTCTTCGGTAACCCTAGAATGACGGTTCGACCCCGGTTGAACCCAACAAAAAAAGTGAACCCACTGCTACACCATCTTTCTTGTTGTGTATATACATTATAAAACCATTTATCATAACATCATGTTATATCTATTATTTTCGAGGGTGTTTGGATTGCTCAGTTAAATCATTTGCGGGTTTTTTTTATAGATAATTTCGGACTTTAATTGTGGGATTTAGATACGGATTTGATAATGATTTGGATTGAATTTGTTATGAATTTTTATTGTGATTAGTGTTTTTGGATATAGAGATGGGGGTGTTGGTGTTCGTGGTTTTTGATTTGGCCGCAATATTGGTATATGGAAGAAGATGAATGGTGATAGGTCGGGTGAGTTTGGATATGAGTTGCTGTTGTGCTTGCGTGTTTGTGGATTTGAGTTTGGATCGGGTGAGTAGACCTACATACACATTCTAATTGAAAAGTCTAATGTACTTAATATGTGTCATAATAAGTAAGATAGCAGTTGTTGGCTTGATAGTCTGAATCTGTTATGAATGATATGTGAAAGAATTTTTTTGAAATCTGAATCTCTTATGGATTTTTAGCTGGATAAGTGGTGGTTGACTTTGAAGGATGGAGGTGGTGTAAGTGATGATAAATGGAGAAGATGGATTAAAGAGAAAGAGTAAAAATACTAAAATACCCTCACATGGGTACCACACGAGGGGATTTAACGACCGTTAGTGAGCCCCATTAGAGGGAAGGACAAACGGCGCATAGCGTTTGCCACTTAAGGTCGAATGGTGCAATTTTTTTGGTCAAATGACTAACGGCTGCAGTCAACGGAAACCACAAGGACGAACGGTGTAATTTACTCTAAATGATATAATGCATTGCATGTATAATATTGAATTTTATATGATAAGATATTACTACCTCCGTCCCAAAATAAATCTCCAGTTTGACTTTTCAGAGTCAAACTGGTTCAAATTTGACCTTAACTATTTTTGTGGGTGTTATATAATATTTGATGCAAAATATATAAATTGATTGTGTTTTAAGCGTATTTTTCAATGGTATAATTATTCATTAAGTATTATATAACACAAAAAAAATATTTAATGTCAAAGTTGAACCAGTTTGACTCTGAAAAGTCAAACTTGACACTTATTTTGGGACAGAGGGAGTAATTCATATTCGTTTTGAATTTTGTTGGTGGTATTAGTGGGTGGGTTGGTGGTGGCGACGGTGGTTGGTGGTGGTGGGTGGGTGAGGTTGGTGGTTTGCGTTGGTGGTGGAGGAGGTGCTTGGTAATGGTGGTGGCAGGCAAGGTTGGTGGTAGCAGGCAGGGTTGGTGGTGGCGCCGGTAGTAGCGACAGTGATTGGTGGCGGTGGTTATGGCTGTGGCTGCGGCTGCGGCTGTGGAGTTTATATGTAAAACTTAAAGGATGATATATAGTTAAAATTTTAACGAAAATTCTCAAATTAGCCAAAAAATAAGTTGGTCGATTTTTTATGCAAAAGAAGAAAAATTGAGATAGCTTGATTACACTTGACCCATGACTTTGAGTACTTTTTTGTACCATTCGCTCTAAATTATAGTGATAGTAAACACATCTGTGTAGAAAAATTATTCTTATACGGAGTATTAATTACTTTAGTGTTCGAAGTACGTGTTACACATGTATACGTACAACCAATATATTTCACTCGTTCGCATTTACATGTACAAAGACGTTTTAATTACTGAAAAGGCGTAAAGACTACCAATCTAATTGTTCATGTGACACATTTACTAGTCTATAGATACGAATATATATTGAACTTATATAACATTCAAGCTTCTATGAGGTCATAGTGGCTAGAAATCACCAAATAACTTGTCAATCATGTATATGATGTACCATGTATGATCATATAAGTATAATATATAATTTCCACATCAAAAGAATAGATTAGCCTGAGAAAATAAAGAAAGCTAAAAAGAAAATTCAACATGAATAAACGAATTATATTGTTTCCTTAGTCATGCAACATTTAAATTCCAATAGTTGATATAGGGTTACATCCATGGCTCCATGCATATAGGCATTATGAAATCTTTGGATCATGCATTCATGCGACTACCTAGCTAGCAAACATGTTTAAGTTTCATATATTCAGGCCTGAAACCATTTAATTTATCGTTGGATTACACTAGGTTTTTTTTTTTTTTTTTTTTTTTTTTTGGTTTCAATATCTGCACGTACTTTCGTCTTTAGATCATTTATGTTTTCTTAATCTAGTTCTTTTAAGTATGATAATCATTTCACAACAGAAATAAAATTAATAAATCAAATTACACATCAAATCCAACAATTTAGCTACAAGAGAAAAGACAATTCATGTAAACTGATCAAACTTGATTTAATTTAAACAAAAACTAAGTAGTCATTACGAACAAAATTCAACACGACCAAATTAAACGCTCCAACTATTTTAGCTACTACTCGGCGCTCTGCGGTGCAAGTGCTTGTTGCTGAAAAAACATGTGATGAGGCTGAATGTGGTGATGATGGTGGTGCTGAATTTGGTAAACATTATCATAAGAGCCACCCAATGATAAACAAGGTGCATTCGTTGTGGCTGTGGTCATATGGCTGAATTCGTTAGCAGTCGCCTGGACAGAAGCCGAAACTGCATCAAACCCACCACTAAACCCCAAAAGATCCGCTAATCGCTGGTGCTGATGATCATAGTTTCTTAACACCTCAGGTTGTTCTCTGTCCCCATTAGAACCAATCAGTTGTTGTTGCTGCTCCTTGAGCATCTGCTGCTGATGCTGAGCTGCCAACTCTAAAACAGGCTCAGGCTGCGTGTTGTAAGGTAAAACAAACCCTTGGTTCAAAATCGGAAGCATAGCCGATGGCCCAATGTAACTAGCCAGTTCACGTTTAGCAGTTTCCAAATCATTCTGAACTTGTTTTAACCGATGTTGTAAAATCGAGATTAGTCCCACACAGCCATAAACTGGATCACGAAGCCTAGCATCAGCTTCATAGGCTAAGGAATTAACCGCATCTTCTCGTTGTGTGGCACCTAGATCACTTAAGAGTTTAGCAACATTACTTGCTCCATAAACTTTGTGCACTTTAGCAAATTTTTGAGGCTGGTCTGGTGGAAAGTAGGGTGCGAAAACACATTCTTGTGTACATTTGCGACGTAAGAATTTGCATGCTGCACAGGGCGAATTAGTTGACATTTTCTCCTTTACCTTCACAGCTGCATACATACTTTCAAAACTGCACATAATTAAACACAATGTTCAAATTGGTTTACAAGTAATTAAATGAAACTAGATTTCATAGAGATATAAAAAATATAGCAAGCATGTAATTATTGGGATCATGTTGACAACTAGATATATTTATTATGATTAGAGACGCATTCACGAGTATGATCAGAAAATAATTAAGAATATTATGGCACTAGCTAGAGATGCTTCATTAGTTAAGGTTTAACGCGTATAATCTCACTTGGTTGATTTATTAAACAATTTGAGTATATTCTATCAAAGTCACCATAACTATATTTTATTAGATTAAGTGATTAACCTTACAAGAAACTATCAAAATGTTAAAAACGTACAACAGGGCATTATTTAAGGATAAAATCGTACACGTATTTTGGACGTGTATGCATCAACTAGGATACAAGATACCGCTCTCATCAATTATATTTTCCAGTATCTCTTCAAGAAAATTTAGTGGCTCAGAAAAAATCCAAGAAATAAATCTAAGTGAATCCCTTAAATAAAACAAGTGATTTGATAAACCTGTGAGTTTTGTTTAAGCTTGACTAATTTAAAAACATTTCCAAATATAAAACCACTTAATATTAATACATAACTTATTAAAAATCATTTACCTATAATTATAGGTGTTAAAATCATTTATTCTTGATGAGTTTTGTTTTAAAAACATTTTTGATTAAAGGATACTTAAATGATGTTGTTAGCAAATTAAACAGACTATAATCTTTATCATAAAACACGGAATTTAAATTTGAAGTTTCGAAAGTTATCTCAACTATAGGTATATTTTAATTAGTGAAAACCTCTTCAGATCACACTCAACAAATTATTGTCACATGATTTGATTCATTTAATTGTAGATAAACATCTAAGTGAAGATAATTCATGTAAATTCTAAATTGCGTACCTTAAAAAGAGATTTAGTAGCTAGCTAGGGTTCAAATCACAAAACCCTAAACAAGACATAAATAAAACAAAGTCAAGAAACATGAAATAAAACATTATTAAACACACGAACACAGAATACAGAGATTACCTCGACGTAAATGGTGTCGTTTGTGTGTGTGTGTGTGGATACATTTATATATAATGTGAATGAAAGAGAGATTGAGTTTTGACCGTCGGATTAAAAATCGGGGAGTTTGTTAATGGGAAGACTGAAGAGAGTGACATGACATGTATGATTCTGAACGATAGACTTAAATGCCCCCTGAGTTTCCTCTTTGTCCCTGTACTGCTTTCTTTTCTATTTCCATTTTTACCCTTTACCTTTCTATCTACATTTTCACAACAAATTTATAAACAAAGAGTTGTAACTAAGTTATGTCTATATCTTTCCACCTTTCCAATCTACATTCTTACTACATAAGGTTTATATTAGGGTCCTTATGTTGTTACATCAGGGAGGGGTTTGGTCAAACCGTACAACTCGCGATAAGCCAACGATGCATCAAATGATTGGATACCCTCCCTATGGGAGGGTGTGGATAAACTCACCCTTATATTAGCGGAGAAACACAGACATGTGCATCGTATTTTTTTTATGCCTACTCATACTATTTTATAAGATTAACCTTAAACTCACCCTTATATTGCATTTTCTCCTGAAGGTTTAACCTTATAAGATTCACCTTAAACTCACCCTTATATTGCATTTTCTCCAAAATAATGAAGGTTTAATTTCCGTGTATTATTTGATTTTCTAGGATGTTATGTTTTTGTACTCACCACATATATTTGTATCCGGCTAAAAATTATCTACCATATGGTTTCAATTAAATGACTTAATTCTTTTGAAGTTCATATTAAATTTTCCTGAATAAATAAATGTATATTTTTTGTTTTCCGTGAAGGAAATTATTTGGTTAATATCTCATAACTTTCATTAAATGTGTCGCTGACACTGACATAATGTCTCTAAAATAAATGAGTTAAATGTAAAAGACACAATTACACGACTGCAGATTTGACAAATCAAAACTTACTCTTTTCTGTCGGTTTAAATAGTAAACATAACTTTGTTTAATAAATTAAAAGATTTGAGTAACGTAACACATATTGGCTATGTCGTAGTTTCACCCTAGCCGAACTATTGGTATAATTACTTCGTCTTGTTACATAGAGCACATTCCAAGAAAGGTATAACATTGTGTAGAGTGGTAGACATGATATAGCTATCTCTTTAGAAAATAGCTTCACTAATAAATTTGAAAGATGTTACAGTCCAAAATATAATGTTTATATGTGACTTGACTTTACAGTTAAAAAATGTACGTTAACTTCTCGTTTATGTGGCTATGATATTTCAAAGGATTGGATTTTTGGTGAATTTTTTAGAAAAATGATAAATATAAAGGGTTACATTTAACTTGTTAGGACGTGTATAATTTTATTGTATTATAACTAGTAACCGTCCTACAAATAACTACCCTAACCGACTTAATATACAACCAATAATTTTTCTTTTAACTTTAACTCTTAAGTCTACTGATAGCAAATCTCTATTTTTTTAGTAACAAATGTTCACACGAGCGAGTATTGAGTATATGTCATAACTCATAATGTCAATATGTGGAGTTTTGCTCTCTTTTTGTGTTTGTAGTTACCCCTATTTTTTCAATTGCTGAAGAAATCACCTTATACGGATTACGGAGTATAGCTTTCTTAATGCTTGTCATGTCAAAAAAGTCATACATTTACTCGTACAAAAATAGGACATCTTTCCTTATTATGTCATCCGCAAAAATTGGTACCTCTAAAGATACAGTCTTTCGTAACAACCATAGCTTTTCTTCCGAAACAAAAGATAATCCACCTATTCACATGGTGTTTTTAGCCAAATTTGTTAGAGTTGCAGCTGATGTACGTTGAAGCTAAAACCAGAGCTAGAGCTGTAACATTAGAGCATCTCCAATTGTGGTTAGAAATAGGTTGAAAAAGGTTGATGAAATGATCAAAGGGTTAGCCATGGGAGTAAAATGTTGAGAATGACTCAATAAATGAAAAGGTTGAACTTCCTCAACCTGTTGAAGATTTTGATTGTGTGTTAGTGAATTGAAGATAATAGGTTATTGATAGGTTAATGCATTGGAGTGGATGACTTGAGAAAGAGTAGAAATGTTTTAATATTTTTAGATTTACATAGAGGTAGAAGGCAAACGGGCAACAAGCTGTGCCGCTAGCCCCTTTTGGATTGCAAAACACCAGAGATGCTCTTAATTATAAGTTAAAAGTTGGAGTTTTTATTTCTTAAATATGTTTGACGAATAGTTGTAAACTAAAGTTTATTATTGTGAAAATACATATAAAATTATCAAATTAGTTCACATACATTCTAAGTTTTTTTTGTGTTTAGCCATAATATTTTAAAATGTATTTAAGTAATTTAACTAATTGCAAGTTATACTCATTTCTAAAGCTAATTTCTATTAGTTTATACGTTTATAGAAGCTTTTAACTTATTTTTAAAATGTTAAGCTTTCATAACTTCATATAAAGTCGAATCGAAACACAACCTACTCTTTATTTCTAACACCTTTTCTATTTAGTTTCTACTAGTATCTCAAGTTTCCTTTCAACTAGGGGTGAGCAAACAAAACCGAAAAAACCGAAACCAAACCAAAAACCGAAAAAATCGAACCGAAAAAACCGACCGAAACTAAAAACCGATGGTTCGGTTTTTACTTTTTTGAAAACCGATAAATGCGGTTCGGTTCCGGTTTTCGTCCAAAAACCGAACCTTAAAAACCGAACCGAACCGATTTTATATATAATAATATATAATTAATCTAATATGAATATATATATAACTAAATAAATCAAATTTATAAATTGATATTCATTTTGTAGGTGGATTTATAATATATTTATTTTAACGTTTATGTTTATATACGTGTTTTTCGTGTCGTGTGACTTGAGAATATATCAATAAATATATTACAATGATCATACTATGTATATGTTCACTTGTATGTGTGTGTCTTATCAATATGTGTGTAATTGTAGAATATGCGATAAACATTATTATGCTTAGTTTTACAAAAAGTAAAGAAGAATAAACAATTTTTTATATAATACAAGTTTGTTGATATAAATATGCCATGCCCAAATATAAACGGTTTAAAAACCGAAAAAACCGAAAAATCGAACCGAAACCGATAATAAACCCAAAAAACCGAACCGTAAAAAACCGAACGATTTCGGTTTTGGGTTCTATAAAAACTGAACATTTCGGTTTGGTTTCGGTTTTAGCCAAAAACCGACCCAAAGAACTGTGCACAACTTTCAACCATACCTCATAATGTTTGATTACAACTAGTGAGACCAAGTTCACATAAACATAGGAGTGGCTTGACAGAGTATACTCTCTATAGCTATTATTACCTAAACCGATGCTTGCCTTCACAATTCTCTTATTTAATTTTTACGAGAACATTTATATTCTATAACTATTGATGATATATGTAGTTATACGCGTGTTTGAATGCATGCATGCATGTATGTGTGTACGATATTGTTGATCATTGATGGATCTTAATTTATTCCTAAGTTTAGAGAATGTATAGGTTCTGAGCTAGGGTGTTTGACCTAAGAGGGTCAAAGCTGTACATGCATTGACACATTAAAAGATCCTGAACCCCCAATTTCTTTAGGCCCAATCCACGCATGTTTTAATGAAGGTAGGCATTTATCATGCAATTGTTTAGTTTTTACTGATGTCATTCACTTTTCATTATGACTTGTTTGCTATATATACATTCACATTTAATTCATCCGTTTTTCAGTCCATTGTACACTTTGGACCCAAACTTTAACACACTTTATCACCTTTATTAATTAAGATTTTCTTACGGGTTTTAATTAGACGGTAGAAGCTCTATTTATTTGCAGTAAATCGGGTGATTGACAGGTAGGGGCGTCAAAAGGATCGACTCGACCTGACTTGAACCTGATAAGGACAACTTACAGGTTCGGGTTATATAACCTGAGCAGATTGGAACATATAAAATACAGGGTCTGAAACGGGTGAGAGCCATATGCTTATTAGGTGTCTCGACAAGAGCAGATAAAATGTTGATTTTTTTTTTGTCCATCAGTGTTAGCCCACATTATGTTATTTGTTACTCCATTATTAGTTTTTGTTTGCTACTTTCACTTTCAGTTTTGACTTTTTTTTTCCCTACATGAAAGAAGATTCTTTCGAGACCGTTGATTTTCAAGCACTGGTCGAATTTGCTAGCTACTGCCAGTTTTTTTTATTCATTAACTTAGCCCACTAATAAGCTTATACTATTTTATTTTTATTATCTATTGTAACTAAGCCCACTAATGTGGCATGTTTGTTTGTTTTATGGGCCGAAATTATAGCAACCGAATTTGTGTCATCTTGAGGCAAGTATCATTACAAATTTGCAGTAATATCAACGAACCACAAACTATGTAGCTAATCTTTCAAAGATGGCAGCGGAACCACAAAAGAAGAGTTGCTAAGTTTGCAAAAAGTAGCAAGGAACAAAAAAGTTCATTGCAAATTATGCATTTTTCAAAAACTTGTAGTATTTTCTAGAACAAATTTATTTATTAATTTTGACTTCTATGAAAAAGCCTTGTCGTATGTGTTGTTTTACATGTGTTGTTCTTTATGTAAGGTATCCCATGACTATGACTCAACATAAAATTCAATGAACAAACACAATAGAACAACTTTTCTTGGTTTCTTTAATCAGCAATAATCACTAGAGCAATTTTTTGGCACTTTGCATTTCTTTTGTATTTCTTTCTAAAAGTTTTGCAGTTAATTTAATAGTATTAATAAGAATATTTAAAAGGTGGAACACACTTTAGTTATGTCCGTTTGGTACCTTGTATCGATCCTTATATTATATCCATTTCCAAGCCTACTTTTGTAATCCCTGATTAGCTATGACATTGACAAATGGCTGACTAGAAACTGATGACAAATATAATGTGGAAAATATACTATCACTCAATAGAATCAAACAAATTGTTAGATACATCTCAAGAAATGATTTGCCAGAATAAGCTTCCATAGTTAAGTCGTTAAGACTAAAGGGAGTGGAGCGTTCCCACCGGCGATTAAGCCTTGGATCGCCCCTTAGTTGCCCCAAACACCGCCCCCTAGGCTACTTCTCTTCATGGCGACTCATATGGATCGCCCTTCTTCACTGCTAATTCTGTACTTGATGCTATTTAACTAATATTTAAAGTGATGTTTTGTATTGAAAATGGTGTAGTTGCATGCTATTTAATGTTATTTAAGTGGTGGATCGCCTGCTACACCACTCCTCCCTTTTTTTTCAGGCTACCCAACTTGCTGACTCAGCGCCACGTGGCGCGAGTCGCCCCTTAGTTGAGTAGCCCCACTCCCTTTAGTCTAAGTGTCTTACCCGATAAAATTGTCATGTATAGATCAAATATTTATGGGTATGATGTCTTATGATGGGACAATTTCATATTTACACAATTTAAACACCATAATGACATGTTTACCCAAAACATGTTTTAACTACATTGTACATGATACATTCAAAGCGTGTATTTTTGGTATATATAGCCGAAAAAGTTTTGTTTAATTAAATTTAAAATAAATGTTGCAAAAATCGTGAATCGTTAGTCGGGCGGTCGACCCTCTTGTAGCTGTTAATCGGTCTAGGCGGGATAAATCGGATTGGTATTTCTGGCAAATTTTGGATATTTTCGGCGACATTTGGGTATTCCTGGCAATATTTTCTTTTAAAAAAATCTTCTAATAGATATAAACAACGAATATAAGTGATTAAAACTAGTTTACAGCGAGTTTTGGGTATTCCCGGTAAGATTTGCAAGTTTTTGGCAAGTTTGACCCCCGTTGACAGTCATTGACCGTCGTTGACCATGGTTGACCGATTACACAAATCGGAAAGGTTGGTGGCTCTGTAGCATCTAAGCGACGATTAATCAGTATTGTAGTTTTTTTTTTTGCAATAACTCACAAATTTCGTCTATGTTATCCACACTCATGATATATATAAATATCATTTTCACGAGTAAAATTTTTGCTTCATTTCACTCCAACTATGTAAAGTAACTTACATAGACCACTAGACGTGCTCACGCAACTACCAATGCCAAATACCTCTATGTTTACATCATGTAAACCTCCTAATATGTCAAATCTATGTTACAAAAATCATTTTATCAAGTATACTATCAATCTAACTTACTATTCCCAACATTTTACCAAAACAAGCCCTATACGTTTACGGTTATTTCAAAAACCCTAATTTCAAGTTGAAACTAGTTTGAAAGTGTTCAAGGCTTAGGTATAAGTTATCTTAACTACATTTCCCTTCCTAAAATTTGGTACAACCACTTAAAGCCCAATGTACAAGTCTTTTAAGCTTAGAATCCAAATTAGGTTATTTAAGTGCCTAAACCATGTTTAAACCTTACCATTTCTTTAGCACAAGTTACAAAACCTTAATACATGATTCCTAAACCTTAAACCTAGTCCCTAATTACTTTATAAACCCTAATCCTAGTACTAAACCCTAATCTAAACCCTAATCGAACCCTAATCCTAAACTAAACCCTAAATCTTAAAAACTAGTTAAACTAGTACACTAGCACCACCATGACACCACCATGACCTATCCTAGCAACCTAGCACCTCCATCACCAGCTTGTCATCACCAATCTACTACCCTACCACCTCCATCACCTCCTCGTCACCACCTTGTGGCCAAAGTGTCACCGCGACACCACCATAGCCACACACCACTCCACACCACCCCTAGCTACTACCATAGCTTCTCCTAGTCACCACCTAGCTTCTATGACTTACCCCCTCCACCCTTGGCCACCACTCCACGCCTAAACCTTGGTCCAAGTTTTCAAGCCCTATAAATAGCCGAGGACTCCATACCATTTCAAACCATACCAAAAAGCTTCACCACCTCCAATCTTTGCTCTCACTCAGTCCTAGCAAAAGTATAGGAGTCCTTAGAAGCCAAAGAACCAAGAATATCAAGCCTTGAAGCCCTCTCCTAGTCGTGTAATCCGAGAAACCCTAAACCATAGCCTCGACCCATTTTCTAGTCATGTAAGCCTTTCTACTTGTTCAATAAGCTCTCTTATGGTTTTAGATTGTTCATAAGCTTTATTAGATCCCATATAAGTCCTTTATTAAGCCTTGATCATAAAAACCTAGGCGTTTTCATTTTGAAACCCTAAATTCATATCGAGTTGGTATTTTTGATCACAAAACCTTTCCATAAGCTATAAGCTCGTAAACTCTACTTATCTTAGCTTATTCTAATAAGCCATAAGCTGTAAAACCCTTCTGTATTCTAAAAATACACTTTGCATGGTTTTCGGACTAGTTTTGTAACGTATTCCTTGCATAGGGTTATATATTGTAACTTTTGGAAACTATTAAGTATAAGGGTTATTTATGTCATTTTTCTAAAGTTATAAGTATAAGGACCTATTTTGTAAAGTTTTAAAGTTAAAGGGTTAGTATATATATATTTATTATATAAAGGACTAATTTTGTAAAAGTTTATAAGTCAAGGGTATATATTGCCAATTTACAAACTTAAGGGTATAAATGAAATATTTTTATAAATTGAAAACCTATCTTTTTAACCTAACAACGTATCACGTTACTAGGGAATTTCATGTGAGGGGTTTCATTTGGGTATACATTTCGACGAGTTTGTTGGGTTTACGAGTTAAAGTGCCCTGGCTCCTCAAACGTTTACTACATGACCTCTGAATTATGATAGCCCGAACAGTGTTACGTTATATCTAAATCTAGTGAATCAAAGAAACATTTACTTTAAAAACAAAGTATTGAAACATAAACAAACCAACTAAGACTTGATGTAACACCCCCAAAATATCGCAGCGGAAGATTGTGTCACTGGGGTGCTACTTCATAATACAAAGTACAAGTTATAGAAAACGACCTATAAATGAGACGTTTTGAAAAGTTACCATTCAATAAATGAAATTAGAGTTACAAACATGAGTTCCAAAGTGTTTTTACAGCGTATCGAATGGTAATGATAAAAGTATAGTCTTCAAAACATATCATGCGACTCTATGCTCCAAGCCAATGCTAATTCCTTAAGATCCTAAGATAAACATGCTAAAGTGTCAACACAATGGTTGGTGAGTTCATAGAGTTTGTTTAACATGTAAAGCCTTTAAAGAATGTTCACACAGCAAAGGCAATGTGAATCCACTCAATTGTAAATCCAACCCATACAAAACTTGCAACCTGTGTGTTCACAACCCACTACTAAAATAGTATGTGTATGATATATGTGTATACGATATATGTAAGTACTTAATGTAAAATGTATCAGTCAACTGAACCTCACGACTTGCTTTCATATGCTTACACCCTATGATAGATTATATTCACCCAAGGTCAAGAATAGACACAAGGGCGGGGGCATCTTCCCAAATAGTACTGCGTCACCCAAGGTCATGAATCTGGGACACAAAGGTAGGGGCATTTTCCCATGAGTACTATCAATACCTCTCCATGACTCTAATCAAGAGTTAAACAGTTGCTAAAGAATAATGCAATAAAAAATAATGCAGTCATGTATTCACAAAAGTAGAAATGTAAATGTAAATCACGTATTCATGTAAGTAGTGATGTAAATGTAAGTCATGTATTTTGATAAATGAGTAAAATATGTAAATGAAACGAGCATGTATCTCCCCCAAAGAGTTAAAACAGTATTAAAAGAGTATGGGCTATGAAACTCACCTTGAACTAATGATATCACAACGTATAACGGGATTGATGGATTAAGCCAGGAAGTCTCTACGCGTAACCTAGAATATGATGTTATGTCTTAGGTTTGGAACAATGTCTAAGAAAACATAGACGAGCCTATATATGTCATTTATATTGATCATGATGTAGTACTTGGTATGATGTGTATGTCGTTTTATAGAAACGGTTTAGAAAGTCTTGAGGTCTTAGCCGTGGCCTTGCCATGGCTTTGGTCTTGGCTATCATGTCTTTGAGATCTCAACCTTGACCTTAGCTGAGTTTGTGATCTCAATCCTAGGCCTTTAGGCCATTTGGTTTTCCTTGGCCGTGACGAAAAAGTAAAGTCATTTAGATATAAAAGGGGCTGTGAAGATTTTGAGAAAAAATATCATTCGTTATGCGTTTTCAGGACCCGTACACCTGGGTTTTTGAAGAAAACGTCATTCCGGACAACTTTCGTGTTTTAACTTTTTGATGAAACGGACTGGAAGAGCCTCGTTCAAAACGGACAGCTGCTTAACAACTTGTAAATGGCAGTTTCGGCGTTTTGGTCTCGCTAACTTCTTTTGGCCGTATCTTTTGACTCGTGTGCTTGTTTTAGGTGATTCAAATTGCTATGTCTTCGTTTTAATGTCATCTACAACAATAGGTAAACTACCAAATCTATATGCAGTTGGTTTAGTAGGAAATTTGAATGAAAAGTCTATCATTTTACCCTTAATTAACCTAAGTTAACATATAGTCTCCTTAACTTGTTTTTAATAGTTTAGTACATCATGAACTCAATATAAGGACCATATATAGCATGAAATAAAGGTAAGAAACATATAAATGATGTTGAGCAAGAGTGGGTGTTAGTTTTCTTACAACTTTTGGCTTTCACTTTAAGAAAGGAAACCAAGGATCTAAGAACAAGAACTAGAACAATTCCTCCCTTGGAATCCTTCAAAAACCCGAAACTAAAATAAGATTATAACGACGCCTTTTTGGAAATCCTAAGTGATTTGAAGATAATAACAAAGTCTTTTTGGAGACTTGAAGTTATTTGAAGATTATAACGTCTCTTTCTTGAAAACTCGAAGAAAACAAGATCAAAACCTAGTTTCTTCTCAAGAACACAAGAGTTTTCTTACAAAATCTAATGGAATTGCCTTTAGGGTTTAGGAAATTAGATTTATAAGAAAGGAGGGTGCAATTTTTCTATGTGTTTTAGGTTAGTATTTATAGGCTAGAGAATTTCATTAACTATATATCGGGTTAAAAACTAACCATGGTTAAGTTGTATACTGGTAAAGATCTAAGGAATGAATGGTCAAGATGTAACCACTCGTAAAATTTCACATTATAATAAACTATCTCACAGAATACTTATCCATTTTTCTACGTGTAATTTTTTTTTATTATATATTTATCTGATTATAACTACTATCCCGTGTGACGTAACTCACATCCTCGATAAACGTGCTCCCACGCAGACCAACCTTAACTTATTTAATATTTATTTTACATAAATATTTCCATACAAAAACCTACAACATACCATTTGTCATTTTACGATAATTCGTTAACAAACGTACAAACTAAACATTTTTCATCTAATAGAGTTTCTAACAAAACCCTAAATTATTATAACAACAATTGTGAATAACTAAACCCTAAAACACTAAAGAACAGCTCATTTGAACTAATGTACAAGTTACTAAAGCACAGAAACCCTAAATCCACTTTAACTTTCGGTACAAACCCTAATTTCATTTAACTATGATTTTATGTACTAAATTCACAAATCTTAATTAATATATAAAACATTTTTACAAAATATAAGTGTACAAGTCATTTAAGGCAAGGTACAAGTCATTTATGCATAAAAACTATATATTAATAAAAATCTCATATTAACATTAAATATATTCATTTTAAAGCCCGTTGTCCAAGTATTTCATGCATTAACTTTAAAAATAAATTTTCTTAAACTCACTAAATATAAGTACAACTCATCTAAGCTAATGTACAAGTGCTTAATGCACAAAAATCTAAAATTACATTTTTATACTTTTTAACCTTGTAAAATTTACACATAATTATAATAACTTAAGAAAACACTAAAAGCGTACTTTCTATATTACCTAAACCATAGTACAACTCCATTAAGCCCATGATACAACCTTATATAGCACAACATGATTTCTTTTCCATTCCTACAAAATTCGACCTATACATATATATATATATATATATATATATATATATATATATATATATATATATATATATATATATATATATATATATAGGGGAGCTTTATTTTCAGAACCCTGTTAAGTGCGGGAACTGCGAGAACTCCAAATTTGCATTAGAAAACGTGCATGTTCATATAAAACATGTATGTTTTCTTACATACACCTTAATACACATACCTGCGTATTAAGGTGTATGTAAGAAAATATACATGTTTTATATGAACATGCATGTTTTCTAATGCAAAATTGGAGTTCTCGCAGTTCCTGCACTTAACAAGGTTCTGAAAATAAAAACCATTTTGCATTGATCTGTTGCACTTAACAGGTTTTATATGAACATGTGTGTTACTCAAGTATGTGTATTAAGGTGTATGTAAGAAAGCATACATGTTTTATATGAACATGCATGTTTTCTAATGCAAAATTGGAGTTCTCGCAGTTCCCGCACTTAACAGAGTTCTCAAAATAAAGATACACTATATATATATATATATATAAGTAAACTTTAACTATTTTTCTACTTAGCAAATCTTTGAACTAAATCCTAAACTAAACAAATTATATCTTTAAACCCTAGAGTACAACATTTCATAGCCAAGGTACCACTCACTAAAGCCCATTCGATCCATAACAATTTCCCTAATTCGATTTTTAGTTACAACAAAACCAAGATCATTCCTCACCAACACTTAAGTATCCCATGAATTACAAGTACTTTTCTATGTTCCAAAACTTTCCACATAGCCATGTCTCTAGAAATATTAGCAAGTAGGTAAAACTAATGGATTTGAAACCAAACACATCACCACACCATCACAAAACCCACGATCTCCCTTCCCCCTCCTCACACTTGTCCTCACAAACCTTAAACCACATCATCATGTTTCTTTAATACCCTAACAAGATGATTTATCATCTTGAAAACTTTAATATCCCTTTTCTATAAAATGCAAACCAAACATCCCATTTTTATTCCCATATAATTCGAACACACTAAAACATAGCTCACACTCACTCACTACTGATCGAAACAGCCCATAAAGAAGCTAGGAAGTAAGTTAGAGGAGCCTAGGAAGGAGGATAAGGAATAGCCTTTCGATTTTAGCCATTTCGCCCAAGAACTCTCATAACCGAATAAGTGCATAAGTTGCGTGCCGGAGACGTTTATCAACTCTATTTAACTTTGTTTTCCATCCAGACTGTCAAGGTGAGTTCATAGTCCCACTTTTCTTTATACGTTTTCCAAATTTGTGGGGAGATACATGCTACTAAACCGAACACAAGTACTTTTCTGTATGCTTTCCTGATTGTTATTGCCTAAGTTAACTGTTGCCTATTTATATTTTGAAAAAGTCCCTCATATCATGCACCATTAGTCACCTGCTGGGTGAGCGCGAATATAGTGAATAGATCTATTGGCCTGACGACCCATTTGTACTAGTCGGATGGATATCTTTGTGGTAGCCGATTAGACAAATGCATCATATTTGAAATCTATGAAGAGTTTTTGGCAAACTCCAACTCGGGGGCACACTACTTTCATTTTAATTATGTTAGTAAGACTGGAAACTGTCAACGCATTGCGTGTCATAAGGCTTAGTGCAATATACCGAACTGTGATATAACTGATTCCTTTTTACTTAGCTTGTGTTCAACTGATTAATACTTTAAATGCTATGGATTCACTCAACCTTTGTGTTGACTTTTTAGCATGTTTTATCTCATGTAATTAAAAGACTGAACTTGGCACGGAGTGGCTGTGGACTTTCTTTTTTTATAATAAGAGTGTCCACTTTATTATGATTCAACGAATAATGTATCTTTTATAACGTATTTCGAAACCTCCCGCTGGGACCTCTATATGTAACTCTGTTTTAAATAAATGAATGATAACAATATTATTTAAAACGTATCTTTGCGAGTCGTTTTCTATTTTCATGACTGTGATCCTTGAAGTAATACCCCAACTTATATTCCGCTGCGTATATCAAAAACGGGGGTGTTACAGATTGGTATCAGAGCTCATGGTTATAGAGAACCAAATGTTTTCAAACATTGGACTATAACTAAACTCTCAAAACAAATGATCTTCACACTATACAAGTTTACGCCCTCCGTGCCTGCATATTACTGTACTCGGTATATTACTTATTATAATTATTTTGCGCTCAACTTTACATACTTGATATTTACTCTCACGCACTTAATTATTTCACTTTTATTTTTCCTTCCTTAATGTTATTAATTACTTATAATAATTATTTATAATTTTTATTTGTGGATTACTACAGTATCATGTCCCCCAAAACTCCTAATGTTAACGAAACCACCCTCCATAATACCTGCACATCACCTACCCACTCACTTTCACCTCATAAACTTAGGAAAACTACATCGAATAAAAAGTTGATTGGTTTTCCGACAACGTTTGATGTTGGACATAATTCACACCAAGAAACAATTCGAAAAGATGTTAAGTCAAACTCTCCACAACCTGACACTCCAGATTCCCCAATACCAGACATCCCAGACAACGTGTCTTCATCTAAATCCCCTGATTTTGATTTAAACCCTCATGATTCCAAATTGACACTCCTTTATCAACACGCCAGTACTCTAGACACTCACACTGAACAGCTGGAAGGGTTACAACCATTACGTTTCGAATGGTACGACCGTAACTTTGACACTCTGTTTAGAAGAGCTGATGCCGAGAGACAAGCAGTGTTCGACTTAGGAGTAAATGTTGACAAGATGAAGAATACGTGCAACCATAAATTTAGAAGCTTAGACTCCAGAGTCCGTTGTTCGAGAAGAGAACACTGTCAAACACGTGGTAGAGTGGAAGACATCGAAAGAACCCTATGGATGGCCAGGGAGACGGCAATAAACCAGGGTCAGAAGATTTTCGCCTTAGAAGCCATGTTGGACAGTCAAATAAGGATGTACCAGGAATTTCAGGAACGTTTCTTAGAAATGGAAATTGCACAACTGAAACTTGAGACTGAAATTAAGCATTTACATCAAGGACGTAACTGATCTTAAATTCACATGTATCAATGTTGTGTCTACTAAACCGAATAGTATTTGGTTAGTATTTCCCGTATTTTCCAATAAGTCTGAAACTTTCAGAGTTTGTAATCGATCAATAAATCTATAACAACTTCCTTATGTTATATATTTATGTTGAGAACAAATTCTTTCTATTATGTCTTACAATAATGCTATGCATATATGTAATGACTTCCCAAGACCTCATACAAAATCTCACCATTTGTTACTATCCTTAATGGACAAATGGCTCCACATAAACCAAACCATACTTAGAACGCCATACATGTCACTTTCCTTCTTTCCAAACCTAGGAAACCAACCAACTTGTAGCGCAATAAGTAACAGAAACTAGGATCACTGTTGCCAACAAAGGACCAAACACTTATACTAGAAACATAAAATCCTTAACTACTACATGCAATATTAATAAAAGACCTTGTATTAATTGTTTTTCAAAAACAATCGATCAAGTTATTAATATCATGTTATTTTCAGTGATTGTATCCAGACCTAGCAAGACACTACTTAGGATTATTATGATTCCTTATACCTGCCCTAATTAAGTTATAACCCTAGAACCCTTTAAGATAAAATTTCGGAAGAAAACTTGATGAATGAAGAGAAAGTTGCTGAATTAGTTTATTCCTTAGCAGTTATACCAAGAGTTAATCATTTACTTACGATATTAAGCAGACACATCGTAATTTCATGATTCTCAATTGGAAATAACTTCGCATTGTGACTACTTGCTGGGAATAATATGTAATTATCTTATTACACGAATTATTCTAACATGGTCATTACGTAAATTCTAAAGTCGTGATTTTTGTGATAGAAGAAAGCCAGCATGAAAAATACAAAAACCCTACCAGCCCTAACCACGCCAATGACTCCTTAAGCTATCCAAAAGTTGGTAATCAACCTCATTGCAGTAATACTCGAAGTGACTACAGTAGCTCACCTGAGTAGCAATTATACATAGCTTGATCAACTATGTATAATTTAGGAAGAATTATGTAATAAATTGGACAGTTATCCTTTCAGATTTTCTAATAACAATTTTTATTCAAAAGCAAAATATTAAAACAAAATAAATTGTCCATAAACATTCCTTTTGACTACCCTCAATAAATACCTACGCATACTACCCAATACCTCTATGATAGGAAATCAACAAAAATTATGGATAGAAAAACCCTAAGAGCTCATAAAGACTTATAGCAAACACAAATAGTACAAATTTTATTAGAAACCACGAAAGTTAATACATAGGGATATAATTAGCATCGGAAGTACTAATGTTACAATGATTACAATAAAAGGGATAGAATCTTCAATAGGTTGACCCGCCATAGCAACAAAGACCACCACCAAACCTACAATAGCTAGAGCCACAACGGGATGAATCACTTTGATTATTCTGCACAATAGATACCACGAGACTAGATATTAAGCATAAGGACAAATAAGATTTTATTTCGCTAAGAATTGTGTAGAAAAACAACCATTACCCCCATAGTTTGTCCACACCGATAGCAAGGACCACAATAGGCATAAGGACCGCTAGAACATAAACCAAGAACGCATAGTCTTCGGTAGGAACGTAATCCAAATAGGAAACCGCAAGAACCACATAAACGATTGCTAGGAAAGTAATAAGGTGCGGCATTTTGAGGTTTTTATGAGAGAATTTAGTGGTGAACGAATGAGGATTAAAGATGAGGTATTTATAGGATAAAACTAGTCGTTAGATACTATTCCCGACCGTTACAAAACACTGTTACTGACCGTTAGGTTCTACTATTCACGACCGTTAGAAAATACAATTTAGGACCAATGGAAAATACTATTCATAGCCCTTGGAATTATTAGGTGGCAAAACATTCAAATTTATTTCATCTAGTAGGAGTAAGACTAACAAAACTACGTTCCCTTTAAGTACCAAATGGAAATTTCTAGACGACCCTTCTTAGGCTGAAGATATAACCAAGGATTAGCAGTAAGCCGAATATTATTAGGTTTAAGTGACATAAAAAAAACAAGATAATATTATATATAATATTATTTTTGAACTTGAGGCAATTTAAGCATATCAAACTCACATCATAAATCAAATCGTTGTACGATTTTATCATTCCCACACTCACTATCTGAATAAGTTAGCAATCTAAGCCTAACTATTTCTATACTTCACTTTTTCTCGCACCTTAACCGACGCAGACTGAATCTCGGGACGAGATTCCCTAAACGGGGGGACACTGTAACCACTCGTAAAATTTCACATTATAATAAACTATCTCACAGAATACTTATCCATTTTTCTACGTGTAAATTTTTTTTATATATTTATCTGATCATAACTACTATCCCATGTGACGTAACTCACATCCTCGATAAACGTGCTCCCACACATACCAACCTTAACTTATTTAATATTTATTTTACATAAATATTTCCATACACAAAAACCTACAACATACCATTTGTCATTTTACGATAATTCGTTAACAAACGTACAAACTAAACATTTTTCATCTAATAGAGTTTCTAACAAAACCCTAAATTATTATAACAACAATTGTGAATAACTAAACCCTAAAACACTAAAGAACAGCTCATTTGAACCAATGTACAAGTTACTAAAGCACAGAAACCCTAAATCCACTTTAACTTTCGGTACAAACCCTAATTTCATTTAACTATGATTTTATGTACTAAATTCACAAATCTTAATTAATATATAAAAGATTTTTACAAAATATAAGTGTACAAGTCTTTTAAGCCAAGGTACAAGTCATTTATGCTTAAAAACTATATATTAACAAAAATCTCATATTAACCTTAAATATATTCATTTTAAAGCCCGTTGTCCAAGTATTTCATGCATTAACTTTAAAATTAAATTTTCTTAAACTCACTAAATATAAGTACAACTCATCTAAGCTAATGTACAAGTGCTTAATGCACAAAAATCTAAAATTACATTTTTATACTTTTTAACCTTGTAAAATTTACACATAATTATAGTAACTTAAGAAAATACTAAAAGCGTACTTTCTATATTACCTAAACCATAGTACAACTCCATTAAGCCCATGATACAACCTTATATAGCACAACATGATTTCTTTTCCATTCCTACAAAATTCGACCTATACATATATATATATATATATATATATATATATATATATATATATATATATATATATATATATATATATATATATATATATATATATATATATATATATATATATATAAAGTAAACTTTAACTATTTTTCTACTTAGCAAATCTTTGAACTAAATCCTAAACTAAACAAATTATATCTTTAAACCCTTAGAGTACAACATTTCATAGCCAAGGTACCACTCACTAAAGCCCATTCGATCCATAACAATTTCCCTAATTCGATTTTTAGTTACAACAAAACCAAGATCATTCCTCACCAACACTTAAGTATCCCATGAATCACAAGTACTTTTCTATGTTCCAAAACTTTCCACATAGCCATGTCTCTAGAAATATTAGCAAGTAGGTAAAACTAATGGATTTGAAACCAAACACATCACCACACCATCACAAAACCCACGATCTCCCTTCCCCCTCCTCACACTTATCCTCACAAACCTTAAACCACATCATCATGTTCCTTTAATACCCTAACAAGATGATTTATCATCTTGAAAACCCTAATATCCCTTTTCTATAAAATGCAAACCAAACGTCCCATTTTTATTCCCATATAATTCGAACACACTAAAACATAGCTCACACTCACTCATTACTGATCGAAACAGCCCATAAAGATGCTAGGAAGTAAGTTAGAGGAGCCTAGGAAGGAGGAGAAGGAATAGCCTTTCGATTTTAGCCATTTCGCCCAAGAACTCTCATAACCGAATAAGTGCATAAGTTGCGTGCCGGAGACATTTATCAACTCTATTTAACTTTGTTTTCCATCCAGACTGTCAAGGTGAGTTCATAATCCCACTTTTCTTTATACGTCTTCCAAATTTGTGGGGAGATACATGCTACTAAACCGAACACAAGTACTTTTCTGTATGCTTTCCTGATTGTTATTGCCTAAGTTAACTGTTGCCTATTTATATTTTGAAAAAGTCCCTCATATCATGCGTCATTAGTCACCTGCTAGGTGAGCGCGAATATAGTGAATAGATCTATTGGCCTGACGACCCATTTGTACTAGTCGGATGGATATCTTTGTGGTAGCCGATTAGACAAATGCATTATATTTGAAATCTATGAAGAGTTTTTGGCAAACTCCCACTCGGGGGCAAACTACTTTCATTTAATTTATGTTAGTAAGGCCGAAAACTGTCAACGCATTGCGTGTCATGAGGCTTAGTGCAATATACCGAACTGTGATATAACTGATTCCTTTTTACTTAGCTTGTGTTCAACTGATTAATTCTTTAAACGCTATGGATTCACTCAACCTTTGTGTTGACTTTTTATCATTTTTTATCTCAGGTAATTAAAAGACTGAACTTGGCACGGAGTATCTGTGGACTTTCTTTTTTTATAATAAGAGTGTCCACTTTGTTTTGATTCAACGAATAATGTATCTTTTATAGCGTATTTTGAAACCTCCCGCTGGGACCTCTATATGTAAATCTAATTTAAATAAATGAATGATAACAATATTATTTAAAACGTCTCTTTTCGAGTCGTTTTTTATTTTCATGACTGTGATCCTTGAAATAATACCCCAACTTATATTCCGCTGTGTATATCGAAAACGGGGGTGTTACACAAGATCGAGCCACCAAACTTGATGACTCCTCAAAAATGCTACCTATGGATAAAATGAGGAGGTTAAGAGTTCTAGTTATTTATCTTGTCTTACGGAGTGAGTTTTGGTCCTGTTAATCGCTAATTGTAAGTCGTTAAGTCACGAAACGTAAAATCGGGTATCGTAAAAATATGAAACTTGTAGAAATGATTAAACTTATCAATATACTCATTATTATCTTGTAAAAATGAGTGATAAGTTTAATGGGTCGCAAAAACGCTGCTAACGCTGGAGACGTAGGTTTAAAACGCGTAAATCGTGTAAAGCGATAAATCGAAAAATGTAAATTTCCGAAATTCTCGAGAATGTCATGGAAGGTGAAAAACATATATTTATCTTGTTTGTACTATCGTGTGGACATATCAGGATGCCTAAATGTCGTTTAAACCTAAAAGTAAATCTCGAACACGGTTTCGTGAAACTTGCAAAAATGAGCCGACGAGTGTCAAACTCTTAGGTTATCATGAAAATGGGTTAACTTACGAGAATGTGAAATAAAAATTTTGGGAGTGAATAGTAAAAATGAATAATAAAAGTGAATAGTAAAAATGAATAATAACCCAAAAATGCGAATTGTTACACTTGACATACACTACCTCAAGTTGCGTTAGTAAACTGTCTAATATCTGAGTCACTTTTGACATCAATTAGATTTCCCTGAATTAAGGTGAGTTCGTAGCCTCACTTTTTAAATCCCGTGATTTCATAGTCTCACTTTTAAATGCTTTATAAACCTGTGAGGGGGATACATGCTATAAACCCGAATACAAGTATTTTTCTCCTGATTGATTATTGCACGAGTACCACCTTTTGCCACTATAACTTAAATTTCATGAACCATAATCACTTGTGAGTGAACGCGAATATGGTGGATAGATCTATCTGGAGTTTGACAACTCCCGTTGGTGTGCCCCTACCGAGTACCAATTAGCACTATATTTGAGAACAAAGAGTGTTGGATCGATATACTCTGACCAAACTAACTTGTAGCTTGTCTACGGTTTAACAACTTTGAATGAATTCAAAACTATTAATAATGAAACACTGATATACTTTGCTAAGTATGCGGAATCTACTTCAACAAAGCTAAGAAGAATTAATAAACGACTTTGAATATTATTAAAACCTTGAACCTGCTTTCTTACACAGATTCACTAACAAACTCTAAACTCTAATACTTCTGATAATCGACTAATACTTCTCTCTAATCTCTTATAATCGTATCTCTAATTGCATATGTCTAATGCCAACCTAGGGATCCTTTTATAGACACAAGGAGAACCCTAGTCGGTTTACAATACTTGAACGACAAGTAATTCTAATTATAACTCTAATCTAATACGAACATTCTAGAATTACACATTAGTCCTTAAACTATTTGCATAGCAGTCCTTCAACGAGCAGCAGTACTTTAGTCGAACAGCAGTACTTTGACTTGAGTAGCAGTACTTTGACTTTCAGCAGTACTTTGATATTTCATAGCCCTATATTTGAGAACAAAGAGGTTAACCTTACGTCTAGTCACTGATTGGTCTGCAGTGCCATCATTGGACTTGGACATGTTAACGTGGGGTGTCATGAGCTTAGATGCAATAATATTACTTTATCTTTAGGTGCAACGATGCCCACAAGAACTTGTATTCAAACTATTTCCAACTAAACCTACGAATTTCACTCAACCTTTGTGTTGACCTTTAAGCATGTTATCTTAGGTAACTGAGCACTTATGGCCTTACTGCACGGAGTGACATTGGACATGAGGACTTCCAAACCTGTTATCATTCATCTTTGTATTTCAAAAACGTGTCTTTGGGACCTCTCTTTTTGCAAAAGTCTCTCTTTTGCAGTAAAAACTCTGATGAATAAATGAATGATAACTTATTTTTAAAAACTTCTCTTTTTGAGTCATTTTCTATTATTGTGATTGTGTATCAATGAGGTAATACCCCAAGATTTAGCTTCCCCTGCTATTTGTGAAAATCGGGGTGTTACAGATTGGTACCAGAGCCACAATTATAGAGAACAAGGTTTTTACCTAAACTATAACTACTTTTCTAAAAAGTCATCCGTGCCACTGCGTTCCCCGAATAGTATATATAGAATAATAACATAGGTTATTATTATAACAAGTACGTATGTACTTATACTATTTTCTCCCGGGTTATTACAGTCATGTCTTCCACTCACCCTATCATATTATATGATACCGATGATGAGAATTCCTCTTCTACATCATATGGTTCCGACTCTGTCTCGGATTCACTAAGCTATTCCCCTAATTCTGATTCTAATTCTTCGGAAGAATTAACTCATAATCTTTTAGCTTCACTAGCTAGTGAACCGTTCACAAGTGACCCTTATATGCAAACATATAATGGTTATATGCAAGCATATAATGGTGAAATTCCTATCGTTCCCTCTTCATCTCCAATTCCCCCATCACCACTCTTTGATCCCCGAGATTTCTATGTTTCGGAAGTAGTTTCCCCACCTCGTAAGAAAATTCGTTTTCTATCACCTTCCACTCCTCCCGTATTCGAGACCGGAAATAGTTCTTATAAGACACCTTTAGAAAGGCATGAGGAACAAATTGAAGATATTTTGAATCACTTAGATAAGCTATCTCTAGAGCGTATTGAGGATATAGAAGATGAGATTTATGATCTTGGAAAAGGTCGAGTCATCATCCAAAGAGATTTTGATAGGTTAGAAATATAACTAGAAGAAGCTCGTACCCAGATTACAGACTTACAAAAGAAACAAGAAGAACATGCTGATGAAGTTATCCTAGCTCGCGTTAGGATTTCTACTTTTGAAATGATCATTGAGGACATCCAAGTTAGTCATCGATCATATATAAGGAGTCTTCTAGACGCAATCCATGAACTTAAGCATAACAAATGAACAACCCCAGACTAGCAGACTACCAGACTTACTAGCCTAGAATTCTTAAGTATTTACAACTTTCGTACCAAACCTAGTTACGGGATATGTAACATAAATAATGGTACTTGTCAAATTTTCACCTTGTAAGATAAATGGGCAAGTCGTTTATGATCTAATGAAGTATTAGTTTTCCCATACCTAGTTTCATAGCTGTCTATCCCGTATTAAGATTTCTCATATACTATATCTTGGTAAACTTAGGAAATTCTATGGATTTTACACCACCCGGTTATCCCGAGCCTTTATACCTAGGTCTCATGGTTGCAATTCATAACCAAGAAATTAAGCAAGTGACTTCGCCTAGAGACACTGAGACTTCTGTTGAATCTCTATCCGTAGGATCTTCTCTACCGTTTAGTCTATCATCATCTATAGGATCTTCTTCACCGTTTAGTCCATCATCCTCCGTAGGATCTTCATCCCCGGTTAGACCAACTACACCACCACCAGACTATTCCTTCGATGAATCTATGCTTGCAGAACTAGATAATTCCTTATGGATTATACCGAGACCTATAGGAGGTGAACCAGCTCCCGAGAAATGAATCCCATGCTCGTTAGAATATCCATAAGTTTTAGGTTTCCAAAATATTCCGTTGTATCCTACAATGTTCTAAATGTTAGAACTTGTATCAAACTCTTCCGTTGTATCCTACAATGTTCTAAATGTTAGAACTTGCATCGAATAAAATATCTATGTCGGAATTTCCATAATTTTCATTATGACCGACTTGTGATATCTTTCTTATCCCGTCCTATCTGTCAAATGTTGATAGAATGGCACCCACGAGATCGTCAACGTCTGCTGCTCCAGCCATGACTCAGGATGCCATCCGGCAACTAGTTGCTGACAGTGTGACTGCGGCACTAGAATCCCGAGCTGCTAACACGACTAATACTGATAACGCCAATAGAAACCCTAAGCCGAGAGAAGTTCCTGTAGCGAAGAAGAGTAGCTACAAAGATTTCATGAGCTGCCAACCTTTCAATTTCAAAGGTACATAAGGCGTTGTTGGACTAATCCTCTAGTTCGAACGAAGCGAATCAGTATTCTCTCGTAGTAACTGTACTGAGGATTGCAAAGTGAAGTTTGCTACCGGTACACTTACTGAAGAAGCTCTATCCTGGTGAAACTCATTTGCCCAACCGATGGGAATTGAGGAAGCTTATAAAACCGCCTGGACCGAATTCAAAAAGCTTATGATTAAGAAGTATTGTCCCCGAACTGAAGTCAAGAAGATGGAAGATGAATTCTATAACATGACTGTGAAGGGGAATGATATCAAAACTTACATTAAGATATTTCAGGAGTTGGCAACTCAATGTCCTACCATGGTGCCAACTGGTGAAAAGACGACGGAAGTTTTCATCGGGGGTTTACCTCAAAGTATCGAAGGGAATGTTACTACCTCTAAACCTCAAACTTTAGAGGAAGCTATTACCATCACTCAAAGGTTAATGGATCAAGTAACAAAGCACAACTTTGTGCCAGTGCCCAACGATAACAAACGAAAGTTCGATGACAGAAGAACTTTCAACAGCTACCATAACACCAACACCAATACCCGTACCACAAATCCTTACCCATGCCAGAACCAAAGGAAAGAAGCTACTAGAGCTTATGCTGCCACTCCAGCTAAGGAGAGTGGTTATGCTGGAAATCTCCCACTATGTAGAAGATGTGCTCTACATCACACAGGACCTTGCATTGTCAAGTGTAGTGCTTACAACATGGTGGGCCATCAGACCAAGGATTGCAGACGCAAGGGACCAACCACTGGAAGCAATCAGCTACCAGTGACGGTTACTTGTCATGCTTGTAGAGAGAAAGGGCATTATGCAAATCAGTGCCAAAAGAAGAATGATGGTGCCCATGGGAGGACCTACATGTTAAGGGATAGGAATGCTCAGCTAGAGCCGAACGTAGCTACGGGTATATAGAAATCATCATCTAGTTAGAGTGCGATTTGATTCTGGAGCTGATCAAAGCTTCGTATCTATATCTCTTACTTCTAAACTTAGGATTCCACCCCTTACCTTAGATACCTATTACGATATAGAAATGGCCGACGGAAACCTAGTTAGTACAAACACCGTTATCCAGGGTTGTACCCTAACCTTGTTAAACCAACCTTTCAAAATTGATCTCATGTCGATTAAACTCGGTAGTTTCGACGTTGTCATTGGTATGGATTGGTTGTCCAAGAATCATGCTAAGATTCTCTGTGACGAGAAAATCATCCATATTCCTGTCAACGGTGAAACTTTAATCATCCGAGGAGATCGGAGTAAAACTCGACTATATCTCGTCTCCTGTATCAAAACCGAGAAGTATATATCTTGAAGTTGTCAAGCTTTCGCAGTCGTGTTCGCTCTTAGATTATGGAGACACTATTTGTATGGCACAAAATGTACGGTATTCACCGATCATAAAAGCCTACAGCATATTCTTAATCAAAAAGAGTTGAACATGAGACAACGACGTTGGATTGAATTGCTCGCTGACTACGATTGTGAGATTCGTTATCACCCTGGCAAGGCTAACGTTGTAGCAAATGCCTTGAGCCGAAAGGAACGAAACAAACTGTCACACCTCGCCAATGGCGGAAACGCGAGTGCAACATCATGGATATCATCACAACACATGGCGTCTATATAGAGAATTACTACATGCAAATAAATAAAGCAAAGTACAGACACAAAGTGTCGCAACGATACCTCAAAATAAAAAAACCAAAAACAATCCCCAAAGGTATCTTCATTAAAACATAAAGTAAAAATGAAAGACGTTCAAGTATCACAAACAAAAATCCAACTTATTCCAATTAAAACTTAAGATAGTCATCCTCAAATGCAAACTAGTCTCTTCTAGTCACGTCCTTCTACCTTAGCCTTAGAATGCTCACCGGAAAATGATGCTTAAAAACGTCAACTTAATGTTGGTGAGATTCATAGGTTTAAGACACACAAAATATTTCTCCGATAATAGTTCACTGTGATTACAAAACATAGCAGGACAGTAAAAATAGTTATCACACAACTAGCATGCAATTGGGACAGAACGTGCCCACCGATCCAAGTATAAATTGGGACGGAACGTGCCCACCGATACAAATACCACCACAATTGGGACGGAACGCGCCCACCGATCCAAGATAATGGGTAAATTAATACCCTCCGGCCGGACCACACAGAATAATAGTGAGTAGAGCCACTAGGACTTGCTACTCTCCAAATGGATAATGGGAGCATAGCTACCCTCCAAATGGACCACACAGAATCACCACACAACATGCAGTATACATATAAAAACCATTACAAGTCCATGCATTTTATAACCACATAATCACAGTAACTCAAAATAATTTATCACAAGCATCATCTCCATCCCAAGTTAAAAACAAAGTAAAAATTGGGACTATGAAACTCACCTTAACCTTGCAGCTTCCAAATAACCAACTCACAAATCTATACAAACAAAACAGCACCACATTACACGCGACCAAGCTAAAAGCTATAGTCCATGTAACACATATATGATGGATTTCTAAGGTTCATATAACCCTCCATGGATTACCTAGACTCCATACTAATCACTACCAAACACCTATACTCACTAAATCCCTTAAATAAAACATCTCAGAAAACGCAGATTTTTAGGGTACTTTCACCCACATAAAATCACGACCAAAAATCATCCATAACTCACACCAAAAATTCACCATGATCCTTCATAAGCATACAAGCTTCTCTCAAAAAACCATGCATTAAAAACACACACAAGTACCCAATGAAAAATCAAACATGACAACTATCCAGATTCGGATCTGAACGCACACCAAAAAGTTTTGACCTAGTAGACATACTTGTATATCTTATTATCGTCCAATTTTCGCGTGAAAGTCAAAAATAATATAGAAATCAATTCCCCCATAAGGGCTAATCCAAACTACACTTTTTAAACCACTTTTGATCTCAATACTTTTACCCTAATTCTGTCCCGGTTTAACAGTTTTGACACCTTAACTCATAAAATTCGTTTGACTGACTTCCCGACCTTGAAAACACTCGTGGCTGGACTTTTTGGAAAGCTCTTTCTCTGAAATACAATTTAGACATAAAATTCGTGATCTAACTCATCTTCATCTATTAAATATCATCGAATCTCTACAGCCTTAATATTCTGTCAGAATCTTAACTCATTAATTATCAAGTTTTAAACCCTAATCTCTTCACCAAACATCATAATACTACTAATTAATGATCCCAACATGTTTTATAATAATAATTTACAAAATTAAATATAAACCCTAATCCACCATATTATTGTTACATGAATTATAAAAATTAATTAAGCATAAACATTAAAAATTACCTTGATTCTTGAAAGATGAAAACCCTAAAAAAAAATCTCTTCTCCTTGGTTCCTTGGTTTTGGCCGATTTTCAACAAGTGAGAATGAGGGGATATTGGTTTTGTATTTATACTAACCTATGGATTTTCTAGATAACTCTTAATGGAATTATATTTAGAATCAATTTTGGTTTCCTAATTTTCCCTATATCCTAATTCGCCCCCCCCCTAATGTATATATTTTTTATTATTATTATTTTTTTTATTAAATTTAATTATTACACTTAAAACCTTGTACTCTTGATGTTTTATAAAAACCCTATACCGAATTTAAGACCTTACGCGATAAACTTTCGTTTTTACGACAACCTGAAAAAATATCATTTTCAAAATAAAGTTTCCAAAAATAGTTTTTCACACTTATATTTAATATAACCCATAAAAATAACCTCCACGTAACTTATTAACGCTCAAATATTTGAACGGAGACTTGTTACGCAAAATCACAAAACACCAAAACTACACAAGTCATTTCTACACCACCAAGGCGATCAAAATGAACTTATCCCAGAATTGAACGCTACTCAACCATGACGAAAATCTCACACCAAGGGATTTAGTGCTAACACACGTACATATATCGTTCATATACCACATATATACCACATATAACACATAATACACACCAAACAAAAGTTAGATAGGTTGAGACTATTAGTCAAACTAACCTGCTAAAATCCCGGTTGTTACATCATCCCCCACTTAGGGAAATCGCTTCTCGAGATTTAATAGCTCGTCTCATCAACCTTCTCAGCAAACAACTTCGGGTACTTGGAACTCATCTGATCCTCACGTTCCCAAGTAAACTCAGGACCACGTTTGGAATTCCAACGTACCTTCACCAACGCTATCTTACCACGCTTCATACTCTTGACCTCTCGATCCATAATCTCAACAGGTTCCTCAACAAAATGAAGAGTCTTATCTACCTTAATCTCATCTAATGGCACATGCAAACTAGCATCCGCCAAACATTTCTTCAGATTAGATACGTGGAATGAATCATGCACACTACTTAATTCCTCAGGCAATCTCAACCGATATGCCACCAGTCCAATCCTCTCCGTAATTTCAAACGGTCCTACATACCTTGGTGCTCCAGAGTAAAGGTTCAATGTCAGACGCCATCCGGCTTACTGGTACAACCAGCAATTCCCATATGGAAGTGGGAAAGAATCACTATGGACTTCGTTACAAAACTCCCTAACACATCGAACGGACATGACACCATTTGGGTCATTGTTGATCATCTTACAAAATCTGCTCATTTCATCCCTATCCGAGAAACTGGTAATATGGAAACCCTTAGAAGGTTGTACCTAAAGAAAATAGTTTCCCGGCATGAAGTGCCAATATGTATCATATCAGATCGTCACACTCGTTTCACGTCCAGATTCTGGCAATTATTACAAAGTGCCTTGGGTACTCAGATAGACATGAGTACGGCATATCATCCTCAGACCGACAGTCAAAGTGAAAGAACTATCTAAACACTCGAAGATATGCTTCGAGCTTGTGTGATGGATTTCAGAAAAGGATGGGAGAGACACTTACCGTTGATCGAATTCTCTTACAATAATAGTTATCACGCCAGTATTAAGGCGGCTCCATTCAAAGCACTTTATGGTCAAAAGTACAGATCACCTATCTGATGGGCCGAAGTTGGAGATGTACAACTTACGGACCAGAGATAATCCATGAAACCACAGAGAAAATCATTCAAATTCGTCAACGCTTGCAAGCTGCAAGAGATTAGCAGAGAAGTTATGCCAGTATAAGACGAAAACCTTTAGAATTCCAAATAGGAGATCGCGTCATGTTAAAAGTATCACCTCGGAAATGTGTTTTTCGTTTCGGAATGCTAGGAAAGCTTAATCCACGATACATTGGACTATTTAAAATCCTTGAACGGATTGGCCCAGTGGCGTACAGAATTGAGCTTCCAGAAGAGCTCAGTAATGTGCACAATACTTTCAACGTTTCTGTTGTTCCCTTAACACGCTTAGAGTTAACTAGAAAGTTAATCTATTTGTGTTTATGACTAATACAATGTATTGATTAATTCTAACAGTTAATGAAACATTAATATAAAAACACACAGTATTTTAAACGTTTAAATTCTTATTAGAAATGAATCAAAGAATCTATTACCTAAGTGTTTTGCGAAACAAACACATAGGATTGAATAGACAAGGTATGGTGTCTCCTATCTAAACTCAAGCTATGCTTAAGTGGTAACAATTCGACCCACTGAGCTATCTCAGGGATACGTTACTCTTCATAGAAGAAAGGGGGGTATTTGTGAAAGTCTAAGCTTTAATTTCACAAGAATACCTTACCCACTTTTCTCTATCTGTTTGCTATTTATAGATAAACAGATCAAGAGTACTGAAGATTAAAACTAGATAAACAAATAGGAAGCGTGTCTGACAACTACAACAGTAGTTGTCATTTCCAAGAACCAATAGGATTGTGCCAATAAGTCTTCGAGTGTCAGACCTTACACTTCTTCGACTTTTAGCCACTTGAGGGATGGTTTGTCTAACCAAGATAAGACTTGTTCTTATCTTCTTAAAATCATCCCTCTTTTCTCGCCTTTTATTCAGGCATTAGGTTCTTCAGGCATTTGTCTTTAATCTTCAGTTATTGTTGTTGAGGAGACTGGGTTCAGTGAGCTCTTGTCTAAAGCTCACTGATCCATTACCTTCTTCTTCATCTCAAGTAACACTTCAGTGAGTATCGCCTCACTGTGTGGTGAATCTTTCTTTTTAGACTTGTCCTGAGTATCTTGAAGGTAGCTCACTGAGTGACTGTTCACTCAGTGACTTAGAATGTTTTCGGTTTAATTTACACTTAGCTTAATTTGTATTCAAATCTTGTTTTAACGACTCTTGGGTACTGAAGGACCCAATAATCTCCCCCTATTTGGATATAAATTATGCTTAAGTGTTTTTGATCAGTTATGAGTGAGCTAATGACTTCTGCTCATACTGAATGTACTAGAAAGTAAATAAGGACACTGAAATAATAAAAACATCATCTTATTAATATTATTACAAGTCCTAACAAAACTATACAAAGTACGAGGATAGTGGTGGTGTTGGCAGATTCATTCAGTCGATCTTATAACCTAGGGTTTCAGTCTTTGGCTTCTTGGACTCTAGCTCATGCTGGCCAGGATGCTCTTGAATCTTTGTTCTCAGGTCTTGGCAGAACCTCACATTCTCAGGAGTCTTGATTGGTGAGGCCATCATGAGGAAACCCAGAATTTCCTTGATTCCTAATTGGTCAATATCACTCCATCTTTGGAAGGCTGGGTCTCCAAACTCATCAGTGAAGAACAAACCTCTTTCAGGTTGTTCAATGACCAAGTTGTTCCTGAATGGAACTCCTTCAGGGAGGGCTCTATTGCAATCCAGACCAGGGACCTTGATCTCAGGCTCAACTTCAATCTTCTTTCTCTTTCTTGAGGAAGACTGAGAGGGAGCAGGCTGTTCAGCTAAAGCAGGAGGAAGAGAGGGAATACCAAGTTCCTGAGGTGTTGCTGCCAATTTTTCATACCTCAGACTCAGGGACTTCAACAGACCAGGGACCACAACATTTGATTTTTTCACTATTATTGGACCCAATTCATCCAATTCAGTGATCCCGAAGTCAGCGAATCTGAAGGGGTTATGAACCTCAAAGTTTCTCTTGTCAGCACTTTTGTAGACAGTAATAATGGCAGGCTTGGTGTTTCGATGAATCTTGACATCAGTGATTGGTTCTGGTTTCAACCTGCTTGTTATAACCCACTAATATCTCTCAATCATGTTCTGCCTAATCTCTTCAGCCCTTTTCATTCTTTCCTCCCTTTTATATCTGAGAGCTGATATCTCAGCATCCTGAGCTTTCATAAAACTCTTACCACCTTCCCTTTTTGCAAGGTCTTTTGGCTCAATCCCAATCTTCTCAGCCTCTTCTCTGGCAACCTGAATGAGAGCAAGCTTGTTCGCCCTTTCTTCTTCAGCTGCCTTCTTCATTGCCTCCTCTTTCTCCATATGAGCTTGAATTTCCTCATTTGTGAGAAGTTGTATTTTTCCATTTACCTCATAAGGGACCCTGACTGGCTCATCAGGGTCTTGCCTTCTTTCAGAGGAAGCAGGCACCAAGATTGTAGACTCAGGCTCAGTGGTTATGAGAATGCCTTTTCCTTTGTCTTGGTGAGAAGATGGGGTTGCCTTTGGAATCTCCCCCTTAGTGTGAGAAGGAGGTTGTTTAGGTTGTTCTTCTTCAGTGACCCTCTCCCCCTCAACTGTTGCTTGACCCTCGGTGAGAGCAAAAGTTGGTGCGCTCACTGAAGTTGAGGGAGCAGACTGACCTTTGAAAGCTTGATAAATCTCAGTCATCATTGACTTGATGTCTGAGGTGTCCTTCTGAAGAGTTGAGACCTTAGCCTCAAGAGAAGCCTGAGAAGCCTCTATTGCTGTCATCCTTGGCCCAAGGTTCCAAGCCAAGAAAGAAGAAGATGTAGCCCAAGATGCCAAGTGGGACTCCATAAGACCCAGGGAAGACCTGATGGAGTCCACTATAGAGCTGATTCCCTGAAGATTTGAGGAGGTCAGCATGTTTAACAGCTCAACCAACTGAGTAGATTGTTGCTAGTAGATCTCAGAAGCCTGAAGAATTTTACTGTTAAGCTCAGGGTCATCTTTTACTGACGCTTAAATAGTTTCAACGCTCTTTTGTATTTCGGTGAGAGACTCGTTGAACAACTTAAGATTATGATCAAGATTCGTCAGGGAGAAGGAGATAGATGACTTGTGCTCATTAACATCATCATGATAGGATTCCACTGATTTCTTCACTTCGACATAATGAACAGTAGCTTCAGTGTGTTGATCAAACAATTCTTCAGTGACCCCAGTAAAGAGAGCATTGTTGGCCTTTTATAGGAACCTGACCAATTGTCTTTCAGTAAGAAGAAGAGTGTTGTCATACATCTTGAGTTCAGGAGGGCAGGATGATTCAGAATCTGAAGAATGATCAGCCTGAGATTCAGATTCTTCACCATGAGGAGAAGACTGATGCGATTGTTCAGTAGGTTGGGAATCAGTCTCCATGTCATCACCTGCCTCAAAAACTTCTTCCTCACTCTCTTCCTTGAGATCATCTTTAGAATCAAGAAGAGCCTGAATATCCACCATAGACTCAATCTCCAAAAAGTTACCCGGCTCCTCTTCATAAGAAGACTTGCCTTGGTTTTGGCCAGGTCCTGACCCTGCCATAAAAACTAAGTGGGTTTGCTCAGCCTGGCTAACCATAATAACTGATTTCTCAGCCTGGTGTTTGGGGTCAGTTCCCAAGAGAATGGATCCGCCTGAGGGGGTTATGGGTTCCGTATCAGCGGGTGGTTTATATCCCTCTGAGTCTTTGTCCCCCTTAGCGCCTTCAAGTCCTGATGGGTGTTTTTCAGAACTATCATGAGGCACTGTTTGTGATGATTGATGGACCCCCTTCCCATCAGGGTTGTTCTGCCCTTTTGGGGATTCAGGGTCCTTGACTCCCTGAGACCCTGAGTGTGATTTCTCAGGGACGTTAGCGGATGTGATTGGGTGTAGGTCCCCTTCCCAGTTGAGTAGTGCTGCTCAACCGAGGATTCAGGACCCTTTTCTCCCTCAGGCCCTGATTGTGATTTGTCAGTGCCTTCATCGGGATGTGAATGGGTGGAGGTTCCTGACTCCAATGACTTGTTTTCGTCAGTGGAATCATGAGGAAAGGGTTTGCCCGAGGACACTGTGGATGATTTCTCAGTACCATCCATTGGCGTTTGTTTTTGGGTCAAGAGGGTCTCAGTGACGGGTGTCTCAGAGGTCTCGGCCAAATTTAACCCTTGTTTAGGGTTGTTTGAGGCATCAGTCTCAGCGACGAGTGGTTTGGGTCTAACCACCTTACTGGACTGACCCTTCTTTGTCTTCTTCACCTTCTTTGTAGGTGAAGGTACTGGAGAAATAGAGTTCTCCCCCTGATTAACCACTAGCATGTAGTTGGTCAGGGCAATGGGTTGTACCTCAGTAATGCCACTGGTATAATTGGTCTTATGTAGGACGTCATGTTTTGTACCTTCAACGTCATACCTAACATAGTCAGGGCCTAATAGGTCCTGAAGCACGCAGGAAATAAACCTAGGATAAGACATAAGTCTTTGCCTAGATTTCCCTGAGAGCTTGGCAACAAGGTCACGGAAGATTATTCCTCCGATATCTATTTTTCTACCCTCCAGGAGACTGAACAACATCAATTGTTGTGATGAGTTCAACTGCTCCGTGGAGGATTTATTCCCTCCAAGGACCTGAATGATGAAGGTCATCAGGATCCTCCAGATAGGGTGGAACCAGGTTTTAACTATTGGAGCCTTCTCCAATAAGGCTCCTGCGGCCATTTCAGGACGCTTAGGGTTATGAGGTCCTAGATAAAGCAATTCTGCTTTAACCTCTTGGTCAGTAGGGTTGGGCTCAAAGGCCTCAGCGAAATCAAGACCAGTGGCCTTGATGAAGGTTTTGTAATCCAAGGAGAGGGTCCTTCTCCCATTCATCATTGTAAATGTGATGATGGATTCTTTGGTGTCCTCAGGGTTGGTTGCCACTGAAGTACACCAGAATTCCCTCAAATAGTCATGGTAGATGACTGAAGGGGTCTTGGTGAATGCCGTAGCAAGAAAGCAGTTTTGAAGATACTTCACTACATTCTTGTACGCATAGAACTTTTGAGGATAGGCAAAGTTTCCTACCACATTATTCTTGGTGAGGTCTACACCCTCCAATGTGAATTCCACATTAGGGGCGTATTTGATAGCTTTAGAAGAAGCCATTTGTGTTGGTAGGTCTGGGTTAACAAATGATTCTGGGTTTCTAAAGGCTAAGAACACACACACAAGATTTAGTTTTTTTGAAAGAAAAGGGCAAAATTTTGCTTAAGATTTCTAAAAAACGTGTGTGTGTGTGTTTTTTTTTTTTTTTTTTTTTTTTTTTTTTTGTATGGGGGTATTTATAGGGAAGTGAAGTGGAGGGTAATTTGGGTATTAAGCGGATTTTATTTATTCAAAAAGAATGTTTGAAAACCGTTTTGAATAAAATGTTTTGGGATCCACATTTAATGCCACCACTCCACTTTCCCTGGTTTGGCGCAACAGTCGAGGTGAACAGTTGAGCAGTTCTGCAAAAGTGTAATTTGCAGAGTTGAGTCATCACATATCTATAATGTGATTGGAGAGGCATTTAATGCCAAGTGGGAATGTGGGGGCCCAGAGGTGGAAGCCAGAAAGGCAAAAGAACAAATATTCTTATATTAAATAAGAATTCAGTTACCAACCTCGGACATTTACTAACTACATACTTAGAGCATTTAAGTTAGTATTTAATGTCTCTTGAGGGCCCTGAATGACTTTTCATTCAGTGAACTTGTTTGTCAGGACTTGGGTTTAGTCACTGATGGTTCTAGTGTTCAGGAATTTGGGTTTAATTCCTGAGGTTCAAGGGTTCAGGAACTTGGGTTTAGTTCCTGAGGTTTCAGTGATTCTTTTCACTGAAGTACACATTGAGTCAGGGACCTGGGTTTTCAGAATTTACACTTATTTGGATGGAATCAATCAGTGGACTGATTCTCAATGTCCAACATTCCAAGTTCAGCTTTCAGTCTAGTGAAAGTTGGTTCATCCAATGGCTTGGTGAATATATCAGCTAGCTGATATTCAGTAGGAATGAAGTGTAATTCTATATCACCATTCATGACATGGTCCCTGATGAAATGATATCTTATATCAATGTGTTTTGTTCTCTGATGAAGAACAGGGTTGTTTGAGATGGCAATTGCACTTGTGTTATCACAAAAGATGGGAACCATCTTGTACTGAATTCCATACTCATTGAGTTGACTTTTCATCCAGAATACATTTGCACAACAACTTGCTGCTGCAACATATTCAGCTTCAGTTGAGGACATGGCAACTGATTGTTGCTTCTTAGCACTCCAACAGACTAGTTTTCCACCAAGAATTTGGCAGGAGCCAGAGGTGCTTTTTCTGTCCATGTTACATCCAGCATAGTCAGAGTCTGAGTATCCATTAAGATCAAGGCCTGAACACTTTGGATAGTATAATCCAAGGTTTGGAGTACCTTTCAGGTACCTGAATATCCTTTTCACAGCAGTGATATGAGATTCTCTTGGGTCAGACTGATATCTGGCACAAAAACAGACTGAGAATTGGATATCAGGCCTTGATGCAAGTAGATACATCAGTGATCCTATCATTCCTCTAAAAAGAGTTTGATTTACTAGTTTTCCAGTGAGATCAGGACCAAGGTTGTTTGGGGGTACCATGGGAGTCTTGACTGAGGCACAGTCACTGAGCTCATACTTCTTTAGTAGGCTTCTGACATACTTCTTTTGACTGATAGAGGTTCCTTTATCAGTCTGCTTGATTTGCAGACCAAGGAAGTAAGTCAGTTTTCCCATCATGCTCATTTCAAATTTTTTTGCCATTAGTTTTTCAAATTGTTTGCAAAGTTTAAAACTTGTTGAGCCAAAGATGATGTCATCAACATACACTTGTACTAGTATGACATCATTATTTGTCTTGTAGATAAACAATGTGTTGTCTATCTTGCCTCTGACAAATTTGTTTTGGATCAGGAAGGCTGAAAAAGTTTCATACCATGCTCTGGGAGCTTGTTTTAGTCCATAAAGGGCTTTGTTAAGCTTGCAGACATAGTCAGGAAACTCATGGCTTTCAAATCCAGGAGGTTGCTGAACATAAACTTTTTCTTTCAGTGAACCATTTAAGAATGCACTTTTAACATCCATTTGGTACACCTTGAAGTTCATGTATGTAGCAAAAGCAAGGAAGATCTTGATGGCTTCCATCCTTGCTACTGGTGCAAATGTTTCTTCATAGTCAATGCCTTCTTGTTGATTATAGCCTTTGGCTACAAGTCTGGCTTTGTTTTTAATGACTATGCCATTTTCATCAGATTTATTTTTGAATACCCATTTCATGCCAATGACTGAAACATCTTCAGGACACTTGACCAAGGTCATTACCTTGTTTCTGTCAAATTGTTCCAGTTCATCATGCATGGCCTAAACCCAACTTGGGTGATTAAGTGCTTCCTTAACACTTTTGGGTTCTATTGTGGAAATAAAGTCCACAAATAGGCATTCATTGGCTGAGGCTGCTCTCAGTTCAGCAGCCATGCTTCTTGTGAGCATGCCTTCAGTAGGCTCACCAATTATGTTGACAAGTTCTATATCCTGAGACCTAGTCCAACTGTCCTGAGGTCTTGGAAACTGATTAGAGCTTATTGAGGCCTGATGGGTAGGATCAGGATCAGACACATGATGATCTTCAGTATCTTGAGTGTCTGAGTGGGTTGACTCATCATTGTGATTGTTTGTTTCCTGAGCATTTTGTACTGACTGAATGATTTCATCAGTACTTTGTGCTTCAACAAACTCAGTGATGGTTGGGTAAGGAAGGTTATGGGGAATGATGTAATAGGAGATGTCAGCATTTGCTTGGTACTGAGTGGAAGGATCATTTTCATGATGATGTTCATCAGGAGGATATCTTGATGATTCATCAATACCTATCTCTTCCACTGAGTTGTTAGAGACACTGATAGCATCAGTGCTCTCATCAAAGGTAACATGAAATGTTTCCTCAGTATGCTGTCTCCTAGTGTTGAACACCCTGAAGGCCTTTGAGACAAGGGAGTATCCAAGGAAGTATCCATCATCAGATTTGGCATCAAATTTTCCTAAGTGATCCTTGTGATTATGAATAAACACAGGACACCCAAAGACATGAAAGTAGCTGATGTCAGGGATCCTTCCCTTGAATAACTCATAAGGAGTTTTGCTATGTCTCTTGACAATGATGGATCTGTTTTATGTGTAACAGGCAGTCTTTACTGCTTCAGTCCAAAAGTGTTTGGAAAGGACTGATCCATTTAGCATTGTTCTGGCTGCTTCAATGAGAGTTCTATTTTTCCTTTCAGCCACACCATTTTGTTCAGGTGTGTATGGTGAGGAAAATTTTTGGGAAATTCCTTTCTCATCACAGAAACATTCAAGTTCATAATTTTTGAACTCTGTTCCATTGTCAGTCCTAATCTGTTTGACCTTGATGTCATTTTGATTTTCAATGTTCCTGACAAAGGAAATTATTGTTTCAGCTGCCTGACTCTTTTTGATCAGGAAGTATACCCAAGTGTATCTTGAGTATTCATCCACAATGACCAGAGTATATTTCTTATGGTTAATGGATCTAGGACTAATTGGTCCAAATAGATCCATATGGAGAAGATGTAGGCAGTTCCTGATGGAAAAGTTGGTTTTTGGTTTTAAAGGATGCTCTGTGATGTTTACCTTTTTCACAAGCTAAGCATGGTTTATCCTTTGAAAACACAAGAGATGGTAAGCCAAGGACCTTGTTTTGTTTAACAAGGTTGTTTATGTTTTTGAAATTCAGGTGGGAGAGTCTCTTATGCCAAAGCCAATTGAGAGTTTCAGTGGCCTTGGTAAAGAGACAAGTTCCATTCTGAGTCAGACTGGACATGTCCAACACATAAACATCATGTCTTCTTGGTGCAATAAGGACAATTCCCTTATTAGCATTGAAGATGATTCCTTGTTTATCATCAAACTGAACTATGTATTTAGCATCACATAGTTGACTGACACTAATCAAATTGTATTTAAGACCATTTACATAAGCTATCCTAGTAAAGACTATACCATTGCAGTTTACTGAACCATAACCTTCAGTGAGACATGATGAGTTATCAGCAAATATCACTTTGGGTCTTGATTCATCAACATACTTGTGCAGATACTCCTTCACACCAGTCATGCTCCTTGAACATCCACTATCTAGATGCCAAACAGGATCCCTGGCATGTTTCTGCACAAATAGTAAACTGGGTTAGTTTCTTTCTAGGACTCCACTTCTTGGAGGGCTTAGCTTTGGGGGTCTTTTTAACATTTACAATTGATTTATGGTCAGTGGTGGAGTGGACTGAGCTACCACAAATTATGCATTTGATTGCTGATCTAGACTCAGTAGACTGAGAGGCTGACTTTGTCATACCTCTTCTGGCCTGAATGGCCTTATCACGTCCTGAGATGTCATGAGTGGAACTTCCACTATTTTCACAACAATTGTCAATTTGACAATCCTTAGGATGGTGGTCATTGAACCCACAGTAAGGGCAAGGTGCAAAAGGTTTTGTCTTTTGTTTCTGTTTCTGTTTAGAATCAGAAGGGTAGTTTAAAGACTGAGCTTTAAGGCTTGCCATCTTTGATGTGACTGAGTGTGTTTTATGATCAGAGGTCCTGTGATCATCTTTTTTGCAAATCATGCAATAAAGAATTCTATAGCAATCATCAGTGATATGATTGGTATAGTTACACAGTTCACATCTTTTCAGGGGTTTTGAGGGTTTGGGTTTGGTTCTTGAGGAAGCTGGTTTTTGTTCCTTCTTGGATTGAGAAGGTTTCTCAGAAGATGCAATCTTCTCACCCAGCTTCCTGACCATTTCAGCCAACTGATCAAATTTTGAGTCAGGGCTTTGGGTTATTACTTCAGAAGGGACTGAAGATGATGAGTCATCAGTATTTACTGAGACTTCAAGTGTTGGTCTTTTCAGGACTGTTTTTCCCATTCCTGACCTCTCCTTTGGAGAGTGTTGAGAGTAGACCATTGGTGGGAGGCCTAAGTTTGGTGCAGCACCCTGAAGGGTATTCAGTGGTGGGAGTGGTGGATATGATTCTGATTCAGATTCATTCGCTGACTCAGTATTACTGAGTTGTTCAGTGAGTTCAAGCTTACTGAGTTGTTCAGTAAGTCCAAGCATATTTTTCAAGGCCTGACTTTCAGGAAGCAATATCTTTCCAGTCTCAAAGTTTGGTAACTTACTGACTGGGTTGTCCCTGACAATCCAGTCATTTGACTTGGGAAGCATTTCTTGCTCAAATGATATGCCAGCTGGAACAAAGGTCAATTCACTGGGACTCACATAGGGGTTAACCATGTGATGGTCAATTCCTATTGTTTTCCTAGGGATTAAACCCACAGTATCAAAGACCTTGGGGTTCTTTTTGGTCCAGCCTTGGATGACAGCCTTTTCTTTGTTAAGTTCAGTTTGTAGGGCTTGGTTTTGCTTCAAAATTTCAGTGTTCTGAATTTGTAGAGTAATTGTTTCTAATTTGGCTTGCTTCAGTACAAGCAATTCATCTCTACATTTATTCAATTCTGACACTATGTTGTTATATTTTGAAAACATGTTAAGCCTTTGTTCCTCAACAAATTTAAGATCTACACAAATATAATTCATGTAAGACTGCCAATCAGAATCATCATCCATAGAAAGTAAAGTGTTTACCTTCTTCATGGTGATGTTTACCCACTCTCCATTCCTTGCATGGCTTTTCCCAACAGCCACCTGATCACCTTCAGAGAGTGCCAAGAATTGCAAGTTTAAACTTTGCTTTGCTAGTTCCTGAGGAACTATTTCCTGAAAATTTGTAAGAGGGTTCTGAGGTGGTTTTAGAATAACAGTCCCTAGCAAAATGACCCTTTTTACCACAATTAAAGCATTCAGTGGTTTCATTTGCTTTTCCTTTAGAAAAGTTGGACTGGTTTCTTTTGATGAAACGTTTTGAACTAGCAAGGAGTGCCCTCTCTTGGAATTCCAAGTTTAGATCTTTTAGGTACTCATCACTAGTCCTTTCATCAATTTCATCCTCAGAATCCTCTTGAAAGTCCTGCACAACACCATTAGTATAAAAAGCAGTTGATATGGGTGTGGAGGTCAAGGCCTTTTTGGACTCAAGAGCTTTTGAGTCAGGGTATCTCCTTGAGATTAAGTTGTCTTCATAGACAAACTTCCCATAGATCTCAGGGAGCTCAAGGGTCTGAATGTGATTAGCGTTCCTCAGGCCTTGTGAGAAGTTTAGCCACTTCTCAGGGAGACTGTTGACAAAGCCAACATTTGTCTCATGCTTCACTACAACAAAAGTGGCTTTTTAGGACCCTTTGTGTGGGACGGTATGATAATAGAGTCCTAAAAAACTGTTTAATAGGACATATGAGCGTTTAGGGTCCTTTTTAAATATTTGCTACTTAGGCGGTGTCCTAAAAAGTTATATAATAGGATGGTTGATTATTTGGGGTCCTATTATCATATAACTTAATAGGACACTTGAGTTTTGAGTCATAAGACATCAGTTAGTTAAAACGCTTATTCACAAAAGTTTTATTATAACAAAATTTAATAGGACCTTTGACACGTGGGTATTATAACGTTAACCTTTATAGGACGCTTATGCACAATGGTTTTATTATCGTACACCATAATAGGACATTTCATTTTTGAGTCATATAACATCATTTTTTTAAAACGATTATTCGCAAAAGTTTTATTATAACAAAACTTAATAGGACCCTTAAGACGTGGGTATTATAATGTTAACCTTTATAGGACGCTTATGCATAATGGCTTTATTATCATACACCATAATAGGACATTTTGTTTTTGAGTCATAAAATATCAGTATTTTAGAACGTTTATTCGCAAAAGTTTTATTATAACAAAACTTAATAGGACCCTTAAAGTACGCATATTCATTATGGTTTTATTACAATACACCATAATAGGACACTTGATACATTAGTCATAAAACATTAATTATTTAGAACGCTTATTCGCAAACGTATTATTAAAACATAACTTAATATGACACTTGACACTTGGGTCCCATAGATTGATACACCATTATAGGACACTTGATATTTGAGTCATAAAACATCAATTTCATGGAACGCTTTTTCGCAAACGTTTTTTATTATAACAAAAGTTAATAGGACCATTGACAGTAGGGTCTTATAACGTTAACCTTTATAGAACGCTTATTTATAATGGTTTTTTATGATACACCATAATATGACACTTCTGTTTAGAGTCGTAAAACATCCGCTTTTTATAATGCTTATTCAAATTAAGTTTTATTAAAACATAACTTGATATGACACTTGACACTTGGGTCTCATAAATTCATCCACCATAATAGGACACTTGAAATTTGAGTCATAAAGTATCAGTTTTATAGAACGCTTACTTGCAAAAGTTTTATTTTAACAAAACTTAATAGGACCCTTGACACCTGTGTCTTTTAACATTAACCTTTATAGTACGCTTATTTGTTATGGTTTTATTATCATACGCCATAATAGAACACTTCTTATTTGAGTCATAAAACATCAGTGTTTTAGAACGCTTATTTACAAAAGTTTTATTTAAACATTAGTTAATATGACAATTGAGGCTTGGGTCTCAAAACTTGATACACCATAATAGGACACTTGATATTTGAGTCATAAAAGATCAGTTTTATGGAACGCTTATTCACAAAAGTTTTATGATAACAAAACATAATAGGACACTAGCTATTTAAGTAATAAAACATCAGGTTTTTACAACGGTTATTCGCAACAGTTTTATTATAACAAAATTTAGTAGGACCCTTGTCACTTGGGTCTCATAGGTTGAGACACCATAATAGGACACTTAAAATAAAAGTCATAAAACATCAATTTTATAGAACGCTTAATTGGAAAAGTTATATTTTAATAAAACTTAATAAGACCTTTGACACTTGGGTCTTATAAACTTAACCTTTATAAGACGATTACTTATTATGGTTTTATTATCATACACCATAATAGGACACTTCATATTTGAGTCATAAAATATCAGTTTTTTATAATGTTTATCAAAAATTTGATTCGCTAAAATCAATGTGTAATTATTTCCAAGGAAACACAAGTGAAGTATGTGTAACCCGGTTCGTTATCCCCAACGAAGGAAGAATGGAATTTGTGATCTCGATTCGTGATACTTGTTTGAATAGTGAAAACGAAGAGATTTTGGATTTTTAATCTAAAGAGTTAATTACATAAATGGTCACTGTGGTTTGGCTTTTTTTTCACTTTAAGTCATTGAAGTTTTTTTTTTTTTTTTTACTGATACAGTCACTTTGGTTTGCATATATTACGGATCCAGTCCAATTTCAAATAAAATGACTAAAAAGCCCTTGTCATCTTCTTTTTCAAATGAATAATTACATAAATGGTCACTATGGTTTGTCTATTTTTTCATATTTAGTCCTTTAGACTAACGACCGTTAGTCCTTTACACGTTTTCGTCCGTATTTACACGTTTTCGTCCGTATTTACACGTTTTCGTCCGTTTTTACACGTTTTCATCCGTATTTACTCGTTTTCGTCCATTTTTACACGTTTTTGTCAGCATTTACACGTTTTTCGTCCGTTTTTACACGTTTTCATTCGTATTTACACATTTTCATCCGTATTTACACGTTTTCGTCCGTTTTTACACGTTTTCATCCGTATTTACACGTTTTTGTCATTACTTACACTTTTTCGTCCATACTTACACGTTTTCGTCCGTTTTTACACGTTTTCGTTCGTATTTACACGTTTTCGTCCGTTTTTACACGTTTTCATCCGTATTTACACGTTTTCGTCCGTTTTTTACACGTCTTCGTCCGTTTTAACACGTTTTCATTCATTTTTACACGTTTTCGTCCGTATTTACAAGCTTTCGTCAGTATTTACACGTTTTCATCCATATTTACACGTTTTCATCCATATTTACACGTTTTCATTCGTATTTACATATTTTCGTTCGTTTTTACACGTTTTTGTCAGTATTTACACGTTTTTGTTCGTATTTACACATTTTCGTCTGTTTTTACACGTTTTCGCCCGTATTTACTCGTTTTCATCCATTTTTACACGTTTTCGTCTGTATTTACACGTTTTCATCCATTTTTACATGTTTTGTCCATTTTAACACGTGTAAATACGGACGAAAACGTGTAAATACGAACAAAAATGTGTAAATACGGACGAAAACGTGTTAAAATGATGAAAGCGTGTAAATACGGATGAAAACGTGTAAAGACAGATGAAAACGTGTAAAAACAGACAAAAACGTGTAAATACGGACGAAGACGTGTTAATACTGGCGAAAACGTGTAAAAACGGATGAAAACGTGTAAATACGGATGAAAACGTGTAAATGCGGACGAAAACGTGTAAAAACAGACGAAAACGTGTAAATACGGACGAAAACGTGTAAATGCGGATGAAAACGTGTAAATACGGACGAAAACGTGTAAATACAGACGAAAACGTGTAAATACGGACGAAAACGTGTAAATACTGAGAAAAACGTGTAAAAACGGACGAAAACGTGTAAATACGGATGAAAACGTGTAAAAACGGACGAAAACGTGTAAATACGGACGAAAACGTGTAAAAACGGACGAAAACGTGTAAGTATGGACGAAAACGTGTAAATACGGATGAAAACGTGTAAAGACGGACGAATTCTAAATTCGGACGAAAACGTGTAAAAATGAACGAAAACGTGTAAATACGGACGAAAACGTTTAAATATTGAGCAAAACGTGTAAAAACGGACGAAAACGTGTAAATACGGACGAAAACGTGTTAATACTGACGAAAACATGTAAAAACGGACGAAAACGTGTAAAAACGGACGAAAACGTGTAAATACGGACGAAAATTTGTAAATACGGATGAAAACGTGTAAATACGGACGAAAGCGTGTAAATACGGACGAAAACGTTTAAATACGGACGAAAACGTGTAAATACGGACGAAAACGTGTTTAAAACGACGAAAACGTGTAAATACGGATGAAAACGTGTAAAGACGGATGAAAACGTGTAAAAACGGACAAAAACGTGTAAATACGGACGAAATTTTGTAAATACGGACGAAAACGTGTAAATACGAACGAAAACGTGTTAAAACGACAAAAATGTGTAAATACGGATGAAAACGTGTAAAGACGGATGAAAACGTGTAAATACGGACGGAAACTAGTAAATACGGATGAAAACGTGTAAAGACGGATGAAAACGTGTAAAAACGGATGAAAACGTGTAAATACGGACGAAAATTTGTAAATACGGATGAAGACGTGTTAAAACGGACGAAAACGTGTAAATACGGACGAAAACGTGTAAATACGGACGAAAACGTGTTAATACTGACGAAAACGTGTAAAAACGGACGAAAACGTGTAAATACGGACGAAAATGTGTAAAAACGGACGAAAACGTGTAAATACGGACGAAAACGTGTTAAAACGACGAAAACGTGTAAATACGGATGAAAACGTGTAAAAACGGATGAAAACGTGTAAAAACGGACGAAAATTTGTAAATATGGATGAAAATTTGTAAATACGGATGAAAACGTGTAAATACGGACGAAAACGTGTAAAAACGGACGAAAACGTGTAAATACGGACGAAAACGTGTTAAAACGACGAAAACGTGTAAATACGGATGAAAACGTGTAAAGACGGACGAAAACGTGTAAAAACGGACGAAAATGTGTAAATACGGATGAAAACGTGTAAAGACGGATGAAAACGTGTAAAAACGGACGAAAACGTGTAAATACGGACGAAAATTTGTAAATACGGATGAAGACGTGTTAAAACGGACGAAAACGTGTAAATACGGACGAAAACGTGTAAATACGGATGAAAACGTGTAAAGACGGATGAAAACGTGTAAAAACAGACGAAAACGTGTAAATACTGACGAAAATGTGTAAATACGGATGAAAACGTGTTAAAACGGACGAAAACTTGTAATGACGGACGAAAAAGTGTAAATACGGATGACTGGAACGAATGTGTTCAGTCTGGTTCGGTCCGGTCCTTCGGTCTGTTCGGTCCAAGAAGGCATAATGGTTGGTTTTTACGTAAGACCGAACCTAAGTAAGGTAAAAGTTGTAACCGAGACCGGACCGCTCGGCTCGTTCGGTCCGGTCGGTTTTGGGGTTTGCGATACTCAGCCCTACAACTCACAAGCTTTCTAAGTAACTGAGTTTTTGATAAAATTCAATTGCGTCAATCTATGTGTTAGTATTTAAAAAAATTATGTATCTATGATTCTGGTTTAAGGTAATGGTCGTTTGTGTTGTATGTGCACCCTTTAATGTTTTGTGCAAGGTTGCAAAAATCGCTTGAATCGGTAGTCGGGCGGTCGACCACCTTGTAGCTTGTAATCGGTCTAGGCGGGATTAATTGATGATTAATCGGATTGACATTACTGACAAATTTTAGTTATTTCCGGCAAGTTTTGTGTATTTTCGGCGAGTTTTAGGTATTTCCGGCAAGGCATTTTCTAAAAAACAACTTGTAGTAGACTTAAACAGTTACTATAAGTGGTCAAAATAAGTTTACAGTGAGTTTTGGGTACTTCCGGCAAGATTTACTGGTTTCCGGCAAGTTTGACCACCATTGACCGCCGTTGATCGCCATTGACCACGGTTGACCTATTTGTTTGACCCAGTTATATAAATCGGCAAGGTCGGTGGCCTTGTAGCACCTAATCGGCGATTAATCGCCATGTAGACCTTTTTTTGCAACACTGGTTGTACTAGATTACTTTGAGAGGGACCAGAGTAGGGAAAATGACCAAAGGCATTCGATTTAGCGTTATCTGATTATTGTGTGTTGTACGGTCAAAACTTCCCACTTGCTGATCCGTTGAAACTTTTGAGAGAACATAGAAATTGGCAAGAGATAGAAATGTCAAAATTTTGCAAATCCAAAACCGCTGCAAACAAAAAATCAAAGACATCTGAAAAACCACCTCATAGGGTTTAGGTTCGGTCGACCGACCTCCCAAGGGGAGGGGGTTTAGTTTGACTTATTGTCAAACTATAATACTACTTGTACAAGTATTATGACTCTAGAACCTTCCCTTGTAACCTATAAATACCAAGGGATTCTAGCGATCCTTATAAGTTACAACTGAGCCCTAAAATCGCTCTCCCCTCTCATCCTCTATTCGGCCGATCGATCAAGGAGTATTTTGTCCTCGATCGATCCAAATATCGACCACACGCTGACTTCTACCAAACGAATTCTATTCGATCAGTATTACCTCGGTTTCATGCTCGCCTAACTTGCGAAGGTTCGAAGCCCTTGTTCTACTCATGAAGCACTGGTGAATACCTGACGCGATACAAGTTTTGGTATCCCTCCTGGAAACCCCAACTGACCAATCCAAGAAGAATGAAGGTGAACCCATGCGCGTGATTGATTCAAAAGCTTACACAACTGCAGGAAACAAGTAAGTTTTCTATGAACACCCTTTATCACCAGAACCCTAAAATATAAAGTTTGATTTTTAACACAATTTCACAAGAATGAAACAATTTTGAAACTTCGATTATTTTATGGCTTATATAAAGTTTGAGTGGTCAAACTGGAAAGTTGGTTACTATTAGGTTAGGGTGTTCAAAAAAACTCGAGAAACTGATAAAGCGAGTCGAACCGCTCAATCCGAAACTGAAAAAACTCGACCGAAGGAACTGAAACCGAAAAAACCCTCTTATCATGGATCGGTTTCGATTTTTATATTTAAATATTCGTGGTTAACCAAACCGAACCGTGTATAATATACATCAAGGTTTTAGGTTTTATCTAAATAAGTGTTGCATTTACAGGTCTAGTGCTTTTTAAAAATGTTGCAAAGCTTTTAAATAAAAAAAAGGAAAAAACTGAACCGCCTTCCGCTCCCCCCAAATGAAATTTCAGATTTCAGTCTCCCCTCCTTCCAAAATTATTTTCCCCCAAATCAATTTTCACTCTCACCCAAAATTAAAAATTTTAATTCCCCAAAAAATCTCTCTCTCTAGGGCGATTTCCGGCGCCACCCCTTACTTTTTTTCCGGCCATATTTTCCTGTCTAAATCGCCTCTCTACCTTAAACGATCTTCGTTTTTGGTATGCAATCGGTATTCAGGTATATGTTTTCATCTAAGGTGTGGTTGCTATTCATTAATCTATATTAAATCCATTGAAATCGTCCTGATTCACTCGTTGGTTGGTTTGTTTATCTAATATTATACTGGTCGGTTGGTGATATGGTCTCAGTGAAGAAATCATTGGTTGGTTTGTTTTCTTTCTTCATAGGTTGTTGGTGATATGGTCTCAGTGAAGAATGCAATCGAAATTATTTCGTCGCGATTGAGGGAGAGTCAGCATCGAGATCGCAGTCATTTTCAAAATCTATTACAATCACCTGATAGGTTCTTTCCTCCTGAAGAGGAATTTATGCATCACCAAAATAACATGGGGCGTCGACAATCATTGGATGGTCCTAACTATGGATCACGGTTACCTGGTGGTATAAACAACTCCAGAAGTTTTAATCATGGCCCACGTTCATCCGGCTACGTTAATGATACCGGAGCTAGTCCTATGTCAGACAATGCTCAGTCTCAATATGCAGAAGATATTGTATTTCGAATACTTTGTCCAAACAACAAGGTTGATAGTGTTATTGGGCAATCAGATGGATTTAAGGAATTGCTCCAAAATGAAATTGGTGTAGAAGTCAAGGTTGCTGATAATGTGGCGGGGTCAGATGAACAAATAATTATCATCTCTTCTGAGGAGGTATTTTTTTTTTTTTTTTCTTTTTTCTTATCTTCATCTGGATAAACAACTAAAAAGTAACTGTCTCCATTTTTGGAGGATTTCATGTTTAAAGTATTGTTTGTTATTGCTTCATTTCGTACCACTTGTTTGAGCTTGTGTCATTTGCACATCTTATAATGCACTTGTGAATATCATATAAAAATAGTGCAAATAATATTTTCCCTTTATGTCTTGGATGCTTACTGTGATTGTACTATTAGGGCCCTGACGATGAGCTCTTCCCTGCCCAAGAAGCTCTTTTGCATATATTATCACAACTCGGCTTCTCCTATCTACCGGTGAAATTGGATGTTTAGATGGACGAGATGGATTCTTATCTGAGACAAAGAAAATGACTGGTGCTGACATTCAGATTCTGCCCAGGGAAAATCTCCCGCAGTTTATATCAGTCAATGACGAACTTGTACAGGTTTGTTGCTTGCTTTCATGCGTCAAACCTAAATATGACTATGTTGTACCTTTTTTTGGTTCCACATACAATTATAGTATTGGTAGGAGTAATATCATGAATTTTAGTAACACATTGATGGATGATAGTAACAAGGTTTTTATTGACCTCGCGTTGCGGCGGGATTAAAACGATTTGTATGATAAAATTGTAACTATAAATGGTTATAATGTATATCATGAGGCAAATTTTGATTTATATAAAGAAGATTGTTGAAAGTAAAATATTGTTAAAGTGTAAGATTAAAAGTGAAAATTATGAAGTGAGTAGGAATGAATAGTGTTTTGTTTGAAAATTGATATTAAGGGAAGATTGTTCAGATTGTTGGGGAGATTAAGGCTGCTAGAGAAGCTCTTGTGGAGTTGACATTAAGACTACAGAGTTATCTATTCCAAGGACCTTCCCAAAAAGAAACTCAACCAACTCCATTTCATGCACCAAGCCCTGGGGGAAGTGCTTCAAACTTGGAACCAGCTTCTAGTAATAATACAGCACCACGGGAAACTTATTCCGGAAGTGATATTACTGTTGCATCCAACCAGAATGCTCAAACTAAAGCCGCACCTGTACCAGCAAGGGTAAACTATACTTGATCCACTCTTGCAGTTTTGACACATCTACTTATGAATTATTAGTCAATTTGGTTTATGTTTTATCCCTATGGGTAGAGTGCTATTAAAACTTAGAATTATGCATATATACTTTTAATATTTTATTTTTTTATTTAAAAAAAAAGAAAAGGAAAAAGAAAAAGGAGTATAGTGTTTGTAATCATAATTGACACTAATTATGTTTGGGTCAACTGACCTGATTCAACTTGTACCAAATTGCCCATTTTCACCCGAACTCGAATTGCCTGCTCTGCTCGTACGGCTTCCTCTAGTTTGTTGATATGTTTCTTAGTTCTTCTACATGAGTATTTAAAAATCCACTCCAAAATCTTGTTCTTTTCAAAATTTTCTTGGACCTGTTGCTACTCTTTACATGCACTACTGAGATAGACATAGAAATTGGAAATTATTTTCTTAACCATAGAGAGTTTCAAAAGAACAAAGATATATATGGAATCATGTTAAGCGATGCTTCTGTCATAAAAATTATTCTCTCTTCTATCCCCATCTTTATTGCATGTTCTTCTCAATTTGTTTCATTAAAAATTCTGACTTGACATGTGATGCCTGCTCTCTGCTGTGTAGAATACTGGGGGATCTAACAGTGAAGCTATAAATCAAACTGAAAGTGGGAGTCGTGAAGATACACCAACTCCAAGTGCAACAACTAGGTAGTGATTGTGTTCCATTTAACTATTTGTTGAGGTGGCAATTGCCATAGATTATATTTAAATGACCTGAAATCGCCACCTCTTGATTATAATTAAATGTTTTTTCCTTTCAGGATTGCTGTGCCACATTGCTGTGAAAACCTCATGCTTGATATGTCTACGTGCTTAATTGTATATGATTAATCACTTTTCTATTTTCTTATGCGTGTGTGTTGTATAATTATCCTTTCAGCTCAGGATATGGAGAAAGAGCTTCAGGATCGAATGGAAGGCACTCTTCCTGCTGAGAAAAGACTTGCTGTTTTTGACAAAATTTTTGCTGCATATCATGAAGCCCGAGCCTCCATTCGCAATGACTTGGTATGTAGTTGGTCGCTTTGTCCTTAGTTCTAGTCAATAATTCCCTCATGAAAACAATTTCCATTCCTATGAAGTGGATAAAATATGATAATTTATTTATGGGCCAAATATACAAGTAGCCCGGTCTATTTATTGCATATAATACCATTCGCAATGATGTGGTATGTAGTTGAACCTTATTTCTTGTCACTGTACTATTTTTGTACATGTTAGTCATTTAAAGATGGTTTTTGTGTCCCATTTGAGTCCGTTTGTAGCCCATACACCAAGTATTTTCATATGATCTGTCACAATGTAAATGAATATAACATTAAGATACATAAAGCTAAACATTCTTGTATGAAAAATATCTTTTTTGAAACTCGGTTTTGTAAGGGTTTGGTTAATAAAGGAATGAAATGAGACGCATATCATCCATTTTTCAGTGACTCAGACATACAATAAAAACCACAACGACTGAAACGGGACAGATGAACAAGTATGTTATTATATGCAAAAAGCCCGGTATGAATTACATAAGCATGTCCACATTTAAAAATATATTTATAGAGTTATTTCGATTCTGTTTGCTTTAGGCCACGGCAGGTAATTCTGAAAACATAAAGGATGATTTGAGTGGTCTTGACAAAGCTATAGGTGCTGTATAATGGCAACGGACCATTGAACGCAACCAGCTGCTGGTTTACATAGCAAAGAGTAAACTTAACAAATCCCGTGATGAGAAAAATGAGAAAGTTATGAAGCCCGAAGAACTTGTGAGGTTATACGATCTTCTTTTACAGGTATAAGGCTATATCATGTTTCATTTAATGTCTGAAGATGCTTTGCCACTGCTGAAAAATGTTTGTAATTCTTGATCATAGAACACAGCAGATCTTTTTGAATTGTTGAGTTCTGGAGAGGCAGAAAAGAGGTAGAAGTGGTATTATCTGAAGAATGTGAAGGCAAAAACTCGGCTTTTCAAGCAGAAAGGTTAGCGTGGCATTATTTCTGTAATTATATATTTAAAGCAGATGTGTATTATATTTGCTCACCGGGTGAAATATATGTGGCAGGGTGGGTGGGGTAGTGGGTGAAAACGGGCCACTGTTCAATGCGGGTTGACCCGTAAACACTAATTTTGCTATTTTTTTTTAAAATTCTTCTATAAATAGTTTGGGTGACATTCTACCCTTTCCACTTTTAGCTAGTTACTAGTATTTTATTTCTCCATTTTGACCCGTTTACACAACTCAATTCGACCCATTAAAATGAGTCAAAATTTGCTTACTTTTGGCTAAATTATACCGAATCACCTCTTAATGGGACTTGTGAGAGGTGTGATTATTGTATACATGGTTCTTTAAACGCTGAAATTCTTGTTCGTGATATCTGAACCATATTAGATAAATGAGTGTTATCCATAAAACCAATGTAAGATAAAGCTAACTCGGATCATTATTTCTTGGCAGGTGCTTTTTCTTGGCTAAGTCGTATAGTTCAGCTGGGAAGAGGACGGAAGCATATTCCTTGTTTTCTCTTTCTGGCTCTCTTGCTGAAACTGCCTTGAAGAAACTTAAGAGTTTGGCTAACCATGATCAGGTGTCTATCCTGTTGTAATTCTGTAACTTAGTCGTAACTCTTCTACCTAAAAATAAAATAATGAGCAATAAAGTAGCATTGCTAGATATGCAGTTTCATAAATAAAGTTTATTCTTTGTAACAGGTAATGATCAAGAGACATTGTACAACGATTGCAGATCCAACAGCTGTATTGAACATGCATTGGGGATACTGGAACATGAGAAGGCCCACGAAGATCTTTCAAAAAAGATTTCTAATGCATCTATATCTGGGAGTGATAAGAAGGTATGGAATAGCTTTATAGTTATCAATGTTACAAGAAGTATACTGGAAATTGTCATACCAGAGTATGCAGTCCCCAAACTCATTACAAAGTCGAGAAATAAGCTTGCTCAGATTAGTGAAGTAAGCCTATATCGTCTCTGCACTTCAAAGTTATCCTCCAATTATCTTTGATGCTATTGATTATGTCTTCTGACTTTTATTTTATTATTATTATTCTCAAATAAGCTATCGGGAGCCAATGTTAAACTGCTTGATATGAGCTCAGAAGTAACAGAGCATGTCATCCAAATATCTGGGACCCCAGAGCAAACTGAGAGAGCCTAGAGCTTGCTTCAAGGATTTATATTGAGCAGTATGTTCTGTTCTTCCCATCTTTTTATACTTATACTCTTTTGTGTGCGTATGTGTGTGTGTTTTATGTTGAGTACTGAACAACTGATCCAAATCCACCACTACTTGTCTGATGAGAATTGCAGTCAACTCATCCACAACACTTCATCGACTAACCCAATCCCTATGTTAGAAACCTATCTGACTTTTATCATCACATAGGATACTAAGCTCTGTGTTATGGACATAGTCCTTGTTGTTATGGACCCAAATGATCTAGTTGGTGGTACAGAGATTGGACGAGGATGGTGTGAGGTAAACGTTCAAGTAGCAACAAAAAGAGATGAAATGTTGGTGAGACCATATGGGTTATTTGCCACAATTGCAGACTGTGTTGGTGCAACCATAGCATGGCCTTGTCCCTTTATCTCGGTATGTCTTTGTTAAACTTGTGATACCAATAATTTTAATAACATGGAGCTTAATGCTTATACATGGATGTTTATTTGTAGGTGGTCCGTGAGGATTGAGAAAGGATGCATGAGGACCCCGAACTAAGCTTCTTGTTGCTTTAATTTCTTGTCTAATGTTACAAACTTTATGTTGGATAATGTCTATTCCTTATTTATGTTTAGTGCTTTTGTTATGACAATTGCTTATTTGAAATACAATTTAGTTTTATTCATTTAATAATTAGTTGATGTTTTATTCATATCGTAAAATAGAATGTGCATGCTGAAAATAGCGTCCTATCATATGACTTGTCAGGACTTTGAAATTGTCCTATTAAACTTATTAACCGTCCTAACAATAAACTTTTAAGGACGCTTAACATTGTAAAAGTGTCCTAATATGTTGTTATTAGGACGTTATTTAGGTTGTTAATAGACATTTTATACGACCAAAAAATTGGTTTCATAATCTTCTTTGAGATATTAGAACCCTTTTCTTGGTGCTAAAGTAGCTATAATGTTACATGATAAGCGTCCTAACAATTATCTTTTAAGTACGCTTGTATGTGTATCAAAAGATTAAAATTAGGTAACCACATGTTAGAACATTGTAAAAGTGTCCTAATATGTTGTTATTAGGACGTTATTTGGTTGTTCATGGACATATTATGCGACCATAAATTTGGTTTCATAATCGTATTTGGGATATTAGGACCCTTTTCTTGGTGTTAAAGTAACTATAATGTTATATGATAACCGTCCTAAGAATCAACATTTAAGGACGCTTGTATGTGTATCAAAAGATTAAAAGTAGGTCACCACATGTTAGAACATTGTAAAAATGTCCTAATATGGTTTTATTAGGACGTTATTTGACCTATTATGCGACCATAAAATTGGTATCATAATCTTATTTGAGTTATTAGGACCCTTTTCTTGGTTGCTAAAATAGCTATGATGTTGCATCATATGTGTCCTAACAAACTTTTAAGGACCTTTTTAAGTGTGTCAAAAGATTAAAAGTAGGTAAGCACATGTAAAAACATTGTAAAAGTGTCCTAATATGGTTTTATTAGGACGCTATTTGGGTTATTCATAGTCATATAATACGACCATAAAATTGGTTTCATAAGGTATTTGAGATATTAGGACGCTTTGGACCTATTACGACCGCCTTACATGAAACGCTTTCATCCTTGGTCCTATTAAATGAAAGGTCCTAAAAAGTACCATTTTAGGACGCTTATGGGGGTCCTAAAAAGCCACTTTTCTTGTAGTGCTTAGACAAAACTACACCATCATTCGATAGTTCGTTTATCAAGGTCTATTATCTGGTATAAGTCTGAGAGAGACTTTCAGAGTCTTTTGCCCTGAAAGTATTATACTCAAGTTTCAGGTCCATGACCCTATTTTCCTTGGTATCTAAGGGACCCTCAAAGCTATTGACCAAGTCATCTCAAGTTTGCTTGGTTGTTGAACAGTTGATGACTGGTTCCATTATATCGTCAGGAAGACATGATATAATGATGCTTTTCAGGCGTTGGTCTTGATTGACCACCCTCCTCTCATCAATGGTCCATTGAGCCTCAGGCTTGTTTAGCCCTTCAGCAGTCTTTGGGACATAAGGACCATCTTTGACACAAGTGATGTAGTATGGTTCCATACCAGTCAAGTAGCAAAGCATTCGCTTTTTCCACTTGCTAAATTTACCAGCTTCAAGTCGTGGGGCAACAGCTGAAAAGCTTCCACCCTTTTTGTCGACTAGCAGGGGCACATTTGCATCAGTCATAGTAGGATCTTGGTTTTAAAAACCTTGAGCACTCTTGGTTAATTTTGAAAGATTTTATAAACCAGAGGCTCTGATACCACTTGTTGTTCCCTTAACACGCTTAGAGTTAACTAGAAAGTTAATCTATTTGTGTTTATAACTAATACATTGTATTGATTAATTCTAACAGTTAATGAAACGTTAATATAAAAACACACAGTATTTTCAACGTTTAAATTCTTATTAGAAATGAATCAAAGAATCTATTACCCAAGTGTTTTGCGGAACAAACACTTGGGATTGAATAGACAAGGTATGGTGTCTCCTATCTAAACTCAAGCTATGCTTTAGTGGTAACAATTCGACCCACTGAGCTATCTCAGGGATACGTTACTCTTTGTAGAAGAAAAGGGGTATTTGTGAAAGTCTAAGCTTTAATTGCACAAGAATACTTTACCCACTTTTCTCTATCTGTTTGCTATTTATAGACAAACAGATCAAAAGTATTGAAGATTAAAACTAGATAAACAAATGGGAAGCATGTCTGACAACTACAACAGTAGTTGTCATTTCCAAGAACCAATAGGATTGCGCCAATAAGTCTTCGAGTGTCAGACCTTACACTTCTTCGAATTTTAGCCACTTGAGGGATGGTTTGTCTGACCCAGATAAGACTTGTTCTTATCTTCTTAAAATCATCCCTCTTTTCCTGCCTTGTATTCAGGCATTAGGTTCTTCAGGCATTTGTCTTCAATCTTCAGTTGTTGTTGTTGAGTAGATTGGGTTCAGTGAGCTCTTGTCTAAAGCTCACTGATCCATTACCTTCTTCTTCGTCTCAAGTAACACTTCAGTGAGTACCGCCTCACTGTGTGGTGAATCTTTCTCTTTAGACTCGTCCTAAGTATCTTGAAGTTAACTCACAGAATGTTTTCGGTTTAATTTACACTTAGCTTAATTTGTATTCAAATCTTGTTTTAACGACTCTTGGGTAATGAAGGACCCAACAGTTTCTAATCTTAAGAAATGCCTATCCGACGAATCTCTCGTCATTCCTATGAAAGAGCTTCATCTTGACGATAAGCTCAATTTCGTAGAAGAACCCGTAGAAATCATGGACTGTGAGGTCAAACGTCTGAAACAAAGTCGTATCCCTATCGTCAAGGTACGTTGGAACTCTAAGAGGGGACCAGAGTATACAAGGGAAAACGAAGATCAAATTCATGCTAAATACCCTCACCTATTCTCAAACCCCACTCCTACATCTAACTAAAATCTCAGGATGAGATTTCTCTTTTAGGAAGGAAGACTGTAATAACTCACAAATTTCGTCTATGTTATCCACACTCATGATATATATAAATATCATTTTCACGGGTAGAATTTTTGCTTCATTTTACTCCAACTATGTAAAGTAACTTACATAGCCTACTAGACGTGCTCATGCAACTACCAATGCCAAATATCTCTATGTTTACATCATGTAAACCTCCTAATATGTCAAGTCTGTGTTACAAAAATCATTTTGTGGAAACTGTAGAGGGGGGTGATACGTTTCCATTTAAAACTTAAAACTTTTTGTATCAAACTCCCGATCAAGTGTGATGTGATATGAGAAGTGTCAACTATGATCAAATAGCATCAAGAGATGAATATTGTAAACTACAACATATTCACAATCAAACCACGACACATAGATAATCAACATAACATAAGCAACTAGCCACACAAGCAAAAACGCAATGCAAATATAAAGCGATAAAGAATGAAATGAAAGTAAAGACATAAGTAAGAAGGCGCAAACTGGACACGGTGATTTATAGTGGTTCGGTCACGAAGCTCCTCTTCGCCCTACTCCACTCCCCGAGTACCCAACTCGAGAGTTACTTCACTAATCTACAAACTCCCTTCAGGCGGAGAAAACCGTACACGTCGCTTAACTTATTTTCCGACACTAAGCTAGATGTCGAGTGCTAATCTTAGCTAGCACCAATCTACCACGATCTACCCGATCTACACCGTACACGTCGCTTATCCTATTTCCGACACTAAGCTAGATGCTGAGTGCTAATCTTAGCTAGCACCAATCTATCACGATCTACCCGATCTACACTTGATCCACTTGATCAATACACACAAGCCCAATGGCTTCCAGAGATCTTCACTATCTCTTAAGATCACAATGATCTTGACTCACTCTCTCACAAAAGAAAAATAATCTTGATGTATGCTATGATACAATCAAGAGTGTAACCAATGTTACAAGACCTAACAACTACAACTCTTGTATCTTCTTGGATACTTTGAGTTCTTCTCTTGCAAATGAAGAGGAATGATAACACTTTGTATCTACTTGGATACTTTGTGTTCTTCTCTTGCTAATCAAGAGGGATGACAACACTTTGTATCTACTTGGATACTTTGTGTTCTTCTCTTGCTAATCAAGAGGAATGAAGAGGATCACTTGAATGGAGGATTGGATCACTCTTAAACAAACTAAGACTCTCCAAATGATCAAAGAAAGTCATCTAAGTGAGGAGGGATTAGACCAGAGAAAAAGGACTGGAAAAATCAAGTTGGAAGTGTGGAATGGTCCACTATTTATAGGCAAGGGAAAATCTGACCGTTACAGACCCACGGCTCCACTAAATACCCGACGGCTCCACTAAATTTAGTGAAGCCGTCCCTATTTAAAGGAACCATGGACGCTCCTTCGTTTGTCTTTAGTGGGGAAGGTTTATTTGGGGATGTTAGGAGCTGTTTTGGGGGGAAATTTGACTGTTGGGATTTTCAAACATATTTTTCAAAATAAAACATTTCTTTTTAATTCAAAAATAATTTGTGAAATATATTTTTGAAAAAATGTTTTGTCACTTTAAAAATGTGAAGTTTAGAAAAATAAAATCCTTTGATCATTTGTCAAGTAGTAGATTTGTTTGTCCATACCTTGAGTGATTTATGTCGGGATGGAAATCTACGACTTCGTTGAAGCATACTTGAGACGTCGGGAGGTGTTGATGTAAGTATGTATTGATGATTTGTGTTTACAAGTAACTTGCACATTTTACGTTATGTATTACAAGTTACATGTTTGTCATTATTAAAACCGAAGAAACCGTTCAGTTTAAATATCGTAATATTTGTACTAACAATCTCCCCCTTTTTGATGATGACAAATATGTAAACCGTAAGACATAGTAAAATGTAAAAGTTACCTGTTTACACTTCCTTCTCCCCCTTTTGTCGAATCAAAAAGGTAGTTGCCTCGAGCGCTTCCTTGGATTTACTTCCTACTCCCCCTTACTACACTACTATCCTTTTCTCCCCAGAAAGGCGAGTTTGCATCATCCTAGTGAAGCCTTCTATCAACACTTGTGAAGACGACTCCATGCTATGTATTCAAATACTCCCGAGCTCCCCCTAGCTCAATGCTCCCTTATGGTGACTTAAACCCCTTGTTTATTTACCTTAGTATCTTACGGATCCATGGATCAAATTCTTACAAAGGCTTTTCCTACATCAAGGGTTAGCTTCGTGCAACATAATATATAACAGTATAGGAGCAACATTATAGGGATAGAATACACATAGCAAGACATGCATGGGTTAAACTATGTTAACACGTAAGTGTCACAACCCGACCGAAAACCTAAGGTGTAATTGTTCACTCAATCACACTAATCAAGAACGAGATTCGTTCATTGACTGACGCACTAAATGACTTATTCCAAGTTGTCATTGGGAAGGAAAGTTCTAACAAACCTTTTGAACAACATAATCATCTACCTAAGATGATTGATGTTAAGGATAGTTTGTTGATAAGACATACTCTAAATGATTACTATTATGACAAGTCGTGCCATAAAGTAGTCTCGATAGAGGTTATACCTAAATGATTCCATAAGGTGGGAGAGTGTTGCTTGTGGTGACAACAAGGACAACTTGGGTTATGTGGTTGTAGGGGATAAATAATGGGATGACCCATTAGTGGTTGTGGTGATGGTGATAGTGATAAGGATGATGTGTTAGTGCCAAGTTCAAAAGGTGATGTAGGTGACAAGGTTAGTGTGAGAGCTAAAGGTTGTGGTGATGGTGATGGTGACAAGGATGATGTGTTGGTGCCAAGTCCAAAGAGGTTTGATGGTGATAGGGTGAGTGTGATAGCTAAGGGTTGTGGTGGACTTGGTGGAGGTAAGGGTGTAGGAATCCTAAAGGTGGAGGATGATGATGATGTGGTTGGAGATGTTGGTTTTGCCCTTTGAGGAAAGGTGGGAAAGGATGGTTTAGGTTAATATATCATTTGCACTGACAATGAGATGCATGATATATTTCAAAAGGGAAAAAGAAAAGGTGCATGTGATCCTAACAGGATTGTTGGTGGATATCTCTAACGGGGTTAAGGTAACGAAGTTCTAGGTTTCTAGGTTGGATGATCCTAGTTGTGTGTTAGAGATAATTTGGTGCATGAAAGGTTTTGTGTGATTGTGAGGGTTGGAGGTTGTTTAACTAACTATCACTTATCCAAAGTGAGGAGTAGTTGTAAGGTTTGAGTGTGATGATTGATGAGTTGAAGGTTGTAAGGTTTGAGTGTGATGATCTATGGGTTGAAGGTTCTTAGACTAGCTATCACTGTCAAGAGTGAAGTGTAGCTAAAAGGTTTGAATGTGAGATGCAAGATAAGCTTGCAATGGTGAGGCCTTATATAGGAAAGAGTTGTGGGATTCGAACTAAAGTTGGTGTTAGAGTCCTATGGTGTAGTGAGGGAATCCTAGGGTGTATGTGAGTTTGCAAAATTTTGCAGGTTTGAGGTTAGGGATGCAGGGATCTAAAGGAAACAGTGAAAATTCGTCAAACATAGGCACGGTACCACTAAATACCACACGGTACCATTAAATTTAACGGTACCATGGCCTGGAAGTCACGAATTTTCCTATACAGCCTAGTTCTGGGCAGCTAAAGGGAAGTTTCCTAGGGAATAAGAATCACATTTGTGTGTTCTTGAGAGTGTTTGGTGAAAGGCTATAGGAGTGTGTTTTCGCTCCCCCTTAATCTATGACCATCCGGACAAGATGTAAAAGATAAAAAGGAAAACAAACGTTAACGAAAGCGATGAGCTTAGTAACGTTATGACAAGTGGTGGATAGCATGCGACAAACTTCACCTTTGAAGTCACGTAGCTCTTCTCAATCATTGTGAATATTCATCGAATATTTATATGATGAGGCATGTGATTACTTGGAGATATCCTAAGGGTTAAGAAGATAAAATCTTTAGGGTTGTGAGGTAGGTGATAAGGTTATAGGGTTATCTATGTTGATGAAGGAGGGTTATCTCAACGTATCCTAATGGTTCTTCGTTTGAAGTGTGTGGAAGATGTGTGGGATGCGGAAGCATTGGTAGTGTTTAGTACCATGCGGAAGTGTGAGGGAAAAAGGCTAAGGAATCAGATGATAGATACAATCTATTCTGATAGGAGACGGTTTTAGGTTCAAGACTACATCGAGTGGGAAGCAAGATTTTTGACAAAGAAAATTCACATATGTTGTGATTTTTCTGGACTTTAGATTAAAAGAATTTATACCGAATAAATTCTTTTATGAATGAATCCAACGGGATTAGGTGAACGTTGATCGAGAACGAGAGATGACATTTAATTGCATTTCGCAAATTAAATATACTTTAAATATTTCGGATGAAATATTTAAGTTGTCATTAGAATTTAAGAGGATTTTACGAATAAGTCTCGCTGATTTAGTGAGACTTTTCGATACGAGGAGAGAATTTATACCTAATAAATTCTTTGAACGGTACTGGACGAGAAGAGATGACTTTTATATTTCCTAGGAAATACATAGGTAGTCATTAGAGCGATGTGAAAGATGACTTAATATTTCCAGTGAAATATTTAAAAAGTCATCAGACGAGATACAGGATATGACTTGACATTTCCAATGAAATATCTAACAGTCATGGGACGAGATAGAGGGAATGACTTGATATTTCCAGTGAAATATCTAAAAGTCATGACACGAAATAGAAGAGATGATCTCAATATTTCCAGTGAAATATTCAAGAGATCATGCAAGGAACGTGAGGGATGACTTAATATTTCCAGTGAAATATTTAGATAGTCATGAGAGGAATTTAAAGAATGACTCAATATTTCCAGTGAAATATTTAAAGAGTCATGAGACGAGACACACGAGATGACTAAAATATTTCTAGTGAAATATTTAAATAGTCATAAGATTTATGGAAAATGTTCCATCATTCCTAGACCTAGACGAAGATGGTTAGGGGATTCTCGGTTGAGAGGTTTGGTTGATTTACGGATTTTGATGTGCTTCGCACACAAGTGTTTCATGGGGTTTTGAAAGATGGAAAGCTAAGCCTATGGTGCTGATTCGCAACAGGGTTTGGGATCTTAAGACATGTATAATCACACGAGGATGAAATGAACTACTAATCACTTATATAGTAACTTGTGAGTCCTTTGTCATCCGAGGGTTGATGTTAGCTATTAGCTTTTGGATGAGCGTTTTAACATATGTTGTTAAAAGGCTTGAGTATGATGTTTCGGATATGACATTTAACAATTGCGATCGCAAGTTAAACTTACTTGAATATTTCGGACGAAATATTTAAGTTGTCAATCCTACTCCGAGTTCTACTAGGTTTGTATCTAACCTTCCCATGACAAATGGGTGTATTACTTGGAAGAAGGCGAAGTGATGACTGGGGAATTAGGACAACTTCGCGACTACTCTAAATTATAGGTTTTGACACTAGTGTATGACTCTATGACTTCTAAGGGTTTATAGTGATGGGCATACCTAATTCCTAATGTGTCAAAAGAGCATAGTGTGGGTGCACACTTTACAAGCAAATCATGTAAAATGCACATAAGGAATAAATGCAACCATCATGCAAAACATGATAATCATTTAGCATTTAAGATCATGAAGACATTTAATCATGTCTTATGAGAACATGTTATCATTTTGACACACGTATGTGGGATGCAAGCACTCTAGGTTTGCTAAGGCAGATCCTAATTACTACTTGTTTAAGATGACATCCTAATGGGAGATAAAGTTCACCGATGTAAACTATCTCTAGTCAAATGTAGGAATGAAAAATTTTCAAGTTAGAGAATGAGTATGAGACTATCACTAGTGGTGCTCAATTAAGGCTAAACACGACCATTTTTACGGGTTATACACGAACCCAACTTCTCTCCAGGAAGCAATCCAACCGTTAGGTCAAATTGAATTTCTAGTGCGATAGGTTCTCCAGTAGTCATTCTCATGTTAGAAGAATTCAAATTCCTATATTTGCCCATCGAAGTATAGCAAAGATGATGTTATCTTGTTTTGCTTATACATGGCCTAATATGACTCAATTAACCATACTTTGAAAGTTGGTTAAGAGAATGACATGTCTTACACAACTCCTAACAAAGGCAAGCGAAATGTTTTTAATTTTGTATTTGAGATTTAGAGGTTATTTGATGAAGATGGTGTATTTTATGATCTCTTGGACATCATCTTTGTTTGTTGAGTTGTTAAATGTTATTTTAACATGATTTGGTTTCCTAGAACCAAGAGACACTCTAATGTGATACAATGTAGAACCTACTACATCGTGTGTGTTTCAAGAATGCTCCATTGCATATCTTGAGAAAGAATCTAGTGAAGGTTACATACCTCAATAGATCTTGTGAGCATTATATTAAAAATGAGACATATTGTATATTTCAACAAATATGCTTTCTAAGAGGAAACTTATCACTCTTACGAATGTTTTGTGAAACAAGTATTTTAGTGTATGACCAATTTTACTTGTTTATGCAATGACACATGTCTTATTAGGTTATTATTCAACTCTAATGTCCTATATTTGTTAACAGGATGCAATGTATTCTCTTGTAGCATAACCATTCATGTTACAAAGAAAATAAGATGCATAAGATATAAGTTATCTTTTGTCAATCTTTTGATAAGAGAAATACATGTGATATTCTCAAAGATTGATGAATTACATAATAGTTAATAACATATTATGTGTGACACTTATACTAGACATGTGACTTTGAGTGTTGAGTCGTTCATGAGCAAAGTATACATATGTTGTTTGTTTGCTCGTGTTTGGTTTTTCGGAAATGACACATTTACTTATTGCAATGCAATGTAAATTACTTGTATATTTCGGATGAAACATCCAAGTTTTCAATCCTACTTGGTTGTGTATTTTATGCATCTTTTAAACATATTAGTTTAATATTTGGAACACAACCATTGGACAAGAAGACTCAATATGGCATCTTCAACACAAGTGTGAGTTATGATACGATGCATATTATTTTCGTCTTGAGAGGACGTCATTATTTACATAACAATCGAGTGTGATTGAGTATGTAAATTCAAGATAATACTTTTCATCATATTTTGATGTTATCTTGAAGCTGGACAAATAATGACTCCAATTTCATGTCCACACTCAAAAACTTGTCAATTAGATTCGATAATGATATCAATCATAATTTGAATAATGAATTGATATGTACTCGAGATCTTTCTTGACCCTCACAATCACTCCTTTTTAAAAAGAAAATAAAAATTTAAGGAGTGTGTTCCATTTATTCAAACACTAGTTGTATGTGTGAGGTTAATGACAAATTAAGTTTCTACTTTGATATTGTCATTTATTTTTATTTGAGAAAAACTATTTATATTATTAAGTATAATACTCTTAGTTTTTCAACACCTCATTAGTATAAAAATAATTATCTTAACCATTTTTATACCACATACGTAAAATACTAAATGTTTAAAACATTTTGTATGTGTGTTAAATCAATGCAAGTTTAATACATTTTCTTTTACTTAAATACTAATGTATTAAAATGACATTTTATCTTGTTTAGACAACTCATGGTCAAACAAGACAAAATGATGTAATGTTTTAAAGATCATGTTACGGATTTTATGAAAGTGTTAAGTGTTTTGGGGTGATATACTTTTTACACTTAAACCTTTGGAAAAATAATTGTGTAAGACAATATCTTTCGACACACATGATCTACCAACTTAGTTTCTATTCCTAAGAAAGTTACTAAACCATTTTAAGAACTTGCAACAAATGCAAGACAAATGGTTGATGCCTATATGCAATGCAAACTAATTACTTAATATAGTGCAAGTGATTTAGCATGAGCCTTATAAATGCATAAACCGAAAAACTATAATAAGCAAATAGCAATTTAGCTTAACACACAAAAATACTTATCGTCATTTTGTGTATTAGGTATAACAATGTATACTAAGCTTGATTTTATTTCAAAGATTTTTGCTAAGACACTTTGAAAACATGTCAAGGTTTAAAAGTTGAATCGCCCTTTTTCAGTTTGACCAAAAATTTACGCAAACTGCATGACCAGAAGACCTTTAGTTGAAAATCAAGGACTTTAACATACTTTCATTTAGAACTAATTCATAAAAATATTTCTCAAATGAAAGTAGACTCAACATCGTTCAAAATGATGGGCGACACGACTCGTACAGACTCATGGTTGATTTTATATGGATTTTTGAAAATGAACCAAAAATGAAAAACAGACAATCAGATGCACGGCACCGTTAAATGACCCACGGTACCATTAAATATAACGGTACCGTACAATATTTAGTGGTACCGTGGTCTGTTTTCTGATTCAGAACTGCATGACTTAATGACTCGTTCTGAAAACATGACCGGACACTTAAAAACATGATGCGTGGTTTTGCGACCTTACAACAGGTTTTACCTCTCGGGGATCTCAAGAGGCTTGCAATCCCCACCAGGCAGTGTACCTGACCGATGTAGTATAGTGTAGTGGCAAGTACCGGGGGATTGATCGTTCAACTCAAAGAATAGTGCTCGTTAGGATTGAAATTTATCTACTAGGTCTAGAGGTGAGGGATGATTCTTTTTGTATTTTTATATTTTATGAAAAGCAAGTAAAATCTCTGGTTTGAAGGAGTGGGCGGAATTAGTTGCTAATCAACTAACCCAAAAGCTACTAATTAAACTAATGTGCAGGAAAGTAAACTAGGGTTCTACAAGGGAAGTGAAGCATGTCTACCTATGATATGTTACTCCTTGCTAGCTATCCAATTCTACCTATTGAATTGTCACACCTTGTTTTAATTGACGAGTTGTATTCCTTAATACCATTCATGGGGTGGCGTACGTACTTCCCCAACTCTATAAGCTCCTACTTCACTCCTATGTCGAGCCGGCTAAGAAGCTCCTAACATGGGATCACTAGAATTCGCTCATGCATTAAATACAGCCAAATAAACCTAGTACGCATTGGTTCATGTTTCTTAAGACGTTCAAGCAAGTTACCGTATAGGAGGTTAGCCAGTTTTCTTAAGCCTAACATCGATATCACCCAATCAAACAAGAGACAATAGGAAACAAGAATTATAAGCTAAACCAATTAGATCTATTGAAGTGTCACACCTTTATTGATGACGATAGACACATACATCAACAAGGAATCAATAAGATCTAATTAATTATATACAAGTTTCACACAATCATAAGTAGACACAAGGTGAATTAGCAAAGCATGATCAATGAAGGGCAAACAACCATAATAATGAAAGACATAATTAAGTTAGAATCAACAAACCAATATTTGATGTTTATGAAGTGATTGAAACCCTCTAAGTTGCTGGAAAAACACCTACCTAAACCCTAGAATCGGACTTAGGGTTTAGGGCTTACAAAAAGTGAAGTTATGATGTTGTATTTATAGGCAATATTTCTGTCGGCAAGGCTTGACGGCCTTCTTGACGCCGTCTCCCTTTAAACTCCAAAAATACGTTCTGGCCTATCAAGGCTTGACGCTGTCAGGCTTGGTCTTGACGCTGTCAGGCTTGGTCTTGACGCTGTCAGGATTGGGCTTGACGCTGTCAAAGGTACTATTCCAGCAGATTTTGAGACTTTGTCGTTTTCTTCACTTTTATGCTCCAAAAACGTCCAAAATGCTTCCTTTTCCAAATTTCATCTCCAAAGTACCTAAAATGACAAAAGGAACGATTTAGGGCAATATTTGATCAAATAAATACGATTTAGGGCTTAAATGACCCCCTAAAAGCGGTACACTTTTCGCTTCATCAAATACCCTTACACTTGAGATTTGCTTGTCCTCAAGCAAATGCGCTTTTATTCTAATCAAAATACAAGTTAGGGGTCATTTAACGCTAATATAAAAGTAATTACAACAAATAGTCGTTCCACTTTAATCATAATAAGCACGGAGATTACAAACTAGCACCTCACAAGTAGTGTTTAGATACTCACATCTCTCAGGTGTCATAAAAGTATATCTCATAAATGGAAATGAATAATATCTCTCACTACCTGTCATAGCAAATAGATTACCATAGGCTTGGGAAAGGATCAAAAACCTCCTCCACTAGGCGTAAGCACCTAAGATAAACTATCAAAGAGGGCTTTTAAACGGGTTATAACGTTAGGTGTAGGGATATGATAAACACGGTTTTGTTGGATAAAGGATATTTTACTGGTGGCGAGTTAAAGATCTTGATTAATTACATGTACAATATGGCGTTGCTAAGCCAAGACTAGACTCGACTTAAGCTAACAAAAAGATAAAATAAACATAAAATGAAACGGGATGGTAGTCCGTATGTTTTTTTCTACTTTTTTTTTTTTTTTTTTTTTTTTTTTTTTTGCATACACTCTTGCCCTACCATCCAAAATAATACATCGCAGGGGGGTTGCATCCCCCTTACACTTGAACTTTTACATAACTTTACAATTAACTATTCTAATGACTCGAATTAAGATAATCGAAACACTTGGAGTACTTTTTGAAATATTTAGCACATATGGGGGTAATAATGTTGTTCTTCCCCATTACTCCATTACACTAGTACTTTACCCATGAGTCCCAATCGTCCCAAAACAATATGTACAAGGATATGACTCGACTTAGCAACCATGTAATCAATTAGATAATTAACTTGGGGTTTAAACAAATGTTGTCACAATAATGCACTAAAAATGAGTGCATACAAGGTAGGCTAAGGCGATTTGGGTGTACATTTAAGTGGGGTGTAAACAAATTCTTACTTTAAGTAAAATGCTTAAAGTTAGAAACGAAAAGATAGGCTCTGAGGGGTGTACTAGGGGTATCGTGTACTAAAAATGAGTACAATGCAAAGGGTGTGGGAGAATTACTTGACCAATGTAGCCAAAGTAATTATAACAAAAACACAGGTGTAAAACAATGGGTTAATCCTAATGTCTCTTATCATGTAGTAAATCTAACTACACGAATGTAGTCTCACTTGTGGCCTCGGAATGGTCCTTGTTGGGAATAAAATGATCAAAGTCAAAGAGCCTGCCAATGATGTTAAAGAGCCTGCTAGTTGATTTTGAAGTGTATGAAGATGTTCTACCAGTACCTTCTGGGTAGAAGGTACTGCTAGTTGATGAAGAGCCTACCAAGCTTATGTCAAGTCGATTAGATATTTTGTAATAGATATTTAGTTGAATTATTAGTCTTTGTACATTGTTATACGTTATGTAGAAGTAGTTTAGTCTTCTGTGAACCACAGAAGAATATGGCAGAGTTGTACATTGGTAGTTGTATTTAATTGTAGGCGCCAATATAGTCAAAGTATAGTTTTATATTCAACCACTTGACAATCTTGTAATAAGATATCCTTATCTTATAAAAGGATATCTTAGTCACCACTTCATGCATGCATCTTTACCAACTAATAACCAAAAACAAACTATCTCTCAAGTAACCTAGTTACTTCAATTCACAAATCCTTTTTACAATCTTAGATTCAAGATTACTTTGTAATCCCGGTGATATTTAGATCATCCGTATTATTTCATCAATAATATTGAATCGTTTTGTGTTAACCAAAGTTGTGTTCTTTGTTCATTGCATTCTCACGTTTACTTAAACTCACCACCTTGTGTTCTTTTAAGTGTGTTGTAGTAGATTCCGCATGCTAAACACATTCAATACATAAATATCTCAAACGAACAAAACCGTTCCACAAGTGGTATCAGAGCCAGGCTTGATATTTACTAATTTAAAAGAACAATGGATGTTGAACATATTCAAACAAATGTTGCAGCTAAACTTCCATTACTTAAGCAAAATGAGTTTGAAATGTGGCGACTAAGAGTAGAACAATACTTTCAAGTGCAGGACTATGCACTTTGGGAGATCATTGAACAAGGCAATTCATTTAAACCCCAAATCACCACTACAACAGTAAATGATGCTCTTGTAACACGAATACAAGACCAACCATCAAATGCAGATGAAAGAATTTAGAAGAGAAATGATCTAAAGGCAAGGAGTATGTTACTGATGACTATTCCAAATGATCAGCTTCTGATCTTTAACAAATACAAAGATGCCAAAACCCTTTTTGAAGCAATTGTGGCTAGGTTTGGTGGTAATGATGCTACCAAGAAAACACAGAAAACACTTCTCAAACAACAATTTGAGAACTTTACAGCCACAACCAATGAGTCTTTGGACAGTATGTTCAATAGACTTCAGAAGCTTGCAAGTCAGTTAGCCATCCATGAAGTGATGATAACTCAAGAATATCTAAACTCTAAATTTCTTAGGAGTTTACCTTCAGAATGGTCTATGCATGTCATTGTCTGGAAGAACAAGCCAGATATTGACCAGATGAGTCTCAATGATCTCTACAACAATTTCAAAATTGTAGAACATGAAGTAAAGAAGACTACTGGGTCAAGTTCAGGAAATATGGCATTTGTTTCATCACCAAGCATCTCAAAGGCTGATAATGAAGAAAAAGGTGGCAGAGAAGAAGGTACTGCCAACACAACCTTTGGTACTGCTAGTACTTCTAGTAGTACCAAATCCATTTTAGATGAAACAATTGGGTGTGCTTTTCTTACATCTCAACACAATGGGTCCGTATTAACATTTGAAGATCTTCAAGAGATTCATCCTGATGATCTTGAAGTGATGGACATAAAGTGGCAACTTTCACTTTTAAGCATTAGAGCTAAGAAGTTGTTGATGAGGACTGGCAAGAAGATAATGATAAATGGAAATGAGCCTGCTGGCTATGATAAGTCAAAAGTGGAGTGTTACAACTGCCACATGAAAGGTCACTACTCTAGAGAGTGTAGAAGACCTAAGAAGCAGGATGACAAGGGTAGAGGGTTTGACAACAGGAATAAAGGAAGCTTTGAAAGCAAGAGTAAGGTTGTTGAAGTTGCTGAGCCAAAAGCAATGGTTGCTATTGATGGCATGGGTTTTGATTGGAGCTTCATGGGTGAAGATGAGTCAACTTCTGATGAATTGGCTTTGATGGCATTCTCCACCCCTGAGGTACAAACTATCAAATGTTCTAATAATTGTGAATTTCTTAAAGAATTAGAAATTATAAGAAAATCTTATGATACAGAAATATTAGAACACAGAAAAACCCAACAAACATTATTTGACCATAAGTGTGGTATGGCCAAACTAGAAAAACAAATCATTCACTATAGAGAAAATGAACTCACATTTTCTGATGCTAAAGCTGCTCTTAATAGACAAATATTTTTGAAAGATTCAGAAATAGAAATGGTAAGGACAGAGTGTACTAAAGTTACATTGGCTAGAGATAATATTCAACTGACTGTTACTAAATTAGAAATTGCTTCTGAGTGTACTAGAAGCATAGTAGAGAATCAGATGAATAAGAGAATAAAATCAGGGATAGGATACAATGAATGTCCACCTCCTTATAGAGGAATTCCTTGTCCTCCAGGATCATATCTTGCTGAATCAGGTTTGCATGAAGTCATTAACAAACCATTGGCTAAACCTGTAGTGATAAGTGAACCTTCTGAGAGTGCTAAGAATGCCTCACTCTCTAAGGTGCTCACTGATAAGAGACCAGATGTCCTAATTATTGAAGATTGGGTATCTGATGATGATGAAGATGAGACTATTCCTATCAAAGGAATCAAAGTAGGACCATCCAGTCCTAAGAAAGTAGAAGTTAAAGCTAAGGCTAAAACTGTCTTGAAAATAGTTGAAAGTTGTAAAAAAATGTAATAACAAACCTAGGGGAAGCCAAAGAAATTGGAACAACCTTAAGTCACAACAACTAGGTGATGACTTTGTTATGTTCAATAAAGCTTGTTATTATTGTGGTAGCTTTAATCATCTTCATGCTTATTGTAATAAATTGGTTTCTGGGAGTAAATCAAAGTCTAAAACAAATGTTACTCACCCCAGAAAAAGTTCTGTTAAGTCTAACACCACAAATGTTAAACATATTGTTAGACAAAATAAGCCTGTTATTGCAAAACCAACTGATAAGGGTACAAGAAACACTTTAAAACGTGTACCAACAGTTGTGAATAGTCCTATTCAAAAGAAATCTGTGGTCAAAACACAAATTTGGACACCAAAAACCAAAGGTCCTGCTAGACCAAAAGGTCCTGCTAGACCAAATGGTACTGCCAAGATTGGTATTACCAAAATTGGTACTGATAGACCAAAGACCACACAATGGATTAAAAGGGAAAGTGCTGTTAAGTCCTCAGCATGTTGGATTTGGAAACCAATCCAATCAAAAGGTGCATCAACAATCCTGAAAAGGTTTGACTTCATTGATGCAAGAGGCAAACCCAAGTCTGTCATGGCTTGGGTACCCCAAGGAAACTAATATGTTTATTCATGTGCAGGAACATTCATCTGATATTAAAGATCAAGGATATGTTGATAGTGGATGTTCAAGGCACATGACAGGCAACATGTCATTCCTCTCAGACTTCAAAACGTTTGATGGAGGATATGTTACCTTTGGGGGAGGAATAAAAGGAAAAATCACTGGTAAAGGTACTATCAAAACCAGTAAACTAGATTTTGAAAATGTGTATTTTGTGAAAGAACTTCAGTTTAATCTTCCTAGTGTCTCACAAATGTGTGACAAAAAGAACAATGTTCTCTTTACTGACAATGAATGTATGGTTCTTTCTTCTGATTTTAAGATGCCTGATGAGAGTCAGATCCTTCTTAAAATTCCAAAAAAAAGGAACAATATGTACAGTGTCAATTTAAAGAACATTGATCCTAAGGAGAGTCTAACTTGTTTGGTAGCAAAAGCCTCATTGGATGAATCTATGCTTTGGCATAGAAGGCTTGGTCATGTAAACTTTAAAACAATCAACACTATTGCAAAATATGATTTAGTAAGAGGTTTACCCAAAAAGATTTTCCAAAACGACCAATCCTGTGTTGACTGTCTAAAAGGCAAACAACATAGAGCTTCTTGTAAGCCCAAGACCCAAAACTCTATTTCTCAGGCTTTACATATGCTTCATATGGATCTATTTGGTCCTACTAATGTGTGCAGCTTGAATGGAAAAAGATATTGTCTGGTTGTTACTGATGATTATAGCAGATTTTCATGGGTTTTCTTTTTAAGATCTAAACATGAAACTTGTGACATACTTAAAACCTATATCACTGAGGTAGAAAACCAATCTGATAAGAAGGTTAAGGTCATCAGGTGTGACAATGGGACAGAGTTCAAGAATAGAGTTATGGATGACTTTTGCAAGGAAAAAGGCATAAAAAGAGAGTTTAGTGTAGCTAGAACACCTCAGCAAAATGGAGTAGCAGAAAGAAAGAATAGAACACTTATAGAGGCTGCTAGAACTATGTTAGTAGACTCTAAGTTGCCTATTTCATTTTGGGCTGAAGCAGTTGGTACTGCTTGTTATGTACAAAACAGGGTTCTTGTGACAAAGCCACATAGAAAGACACCTTATGAACTTTTCTTTGGCAGAAAACCATCTTTAAGTTTTATGAGACCTTTTGGTTGTCATGTCACTATTCTCAATACCAAAGATCATTTAGGCAAATTTGATGGAAAAGCAGATGTTGGCTATTTGATAGGGTATTCCTTGCAGAGTAAGGCCTATAGAGTGTTTAACACTTGCACTAGGTTAGTAGAAGAGAATCTTCACATAGAGTTTCAAGAGAAACTAACAAATGTGAAAGGAATTGGACCAGATTGGATGTTTGATGTTGATAGGCTTTCAGAATCTATGAATTATGTGCCTGTTAAAGGTACAAATACTAATGATAATGCAGGTTTTGAAGATAATGTTGAAACTCCTAAAGATCAAGATTACATCTGGATGCCAATTTGGAAAAGTATGGATCTATCTTCAAGTCAAGAAGGACCTTCAAACACAAGAAATGAAGGCAGTGAAGAAGATCAAGGAACTCAGAATCAAGAGAATCAAGAAAGTGGTACTAATGACAATGGTACTGCTAGTTCTTCAGATGGTCCTGCTAGTTCAAGTATTGATACTGCTGAGCCATTGAATGTTCAAATAGATGATTCTTTACCAGAAGAGAGGGGGATTAGCAATCTTCCATCTACTTATGAAGTTCCTAAAACACTAAACACTAGAATTCTCAAAGATCACTCAACTGATGATGTGATTGGAAGCATACATTCTGGTGTTAGAACAAGATCTCAAGTTGGTTTATCTCAAGTCTTATCTTCAGATGAAGAAGGGTTTATCTCCTCTATTTATGAAGAAAAGAATAATGATAATTCCAATATATGCCTGTTTTCATGTTTTCTATCTCAGGCTGAACCCAAAAACATAAACAAAGCTTTAGATGATGCAAGTTGGGTGGAAGCAATGCAAGAAGAGCTTCTCCAATTCAAGATTCAGAATGTTTGGATATTGGTTGATTTACCCAAAGGTCATAGGGCAATTGGGACCAAATGGGTGTTCAGAAACAAGAAAGATGAAAGGGGTATTGTGATCAGAAACAAGGCTAGATTGGTAGCACAAGGGTATACTCAAGAAGAAGGGGTAGATTATGAAGAAGTGTTTGCTCCAGTTGCAAGACTTGAAGCAATTAGGCTTTTCTTGGCCTATGCTTCATTCATAGGCTTCACTGTCTATCAAATGGATGTTAAGAGTGCATTTTTATATGGTGAAATTGAAGAACCAGTATATGTGTCTCAACCTCCAGGCTTCATTGATGCAGAGTATCCAGACAAAGTTTATAAAGTTACCAAGGCATTGTATGGTCTACACCAAGCTCCTAGGGCATGGTATGAAACATTGGCTTGTTTTCTACTAGAAAGTGGATTCCAAAGAGGCAGGATTGATCCAACTTTGTTCATCAAAAGAACAAAGAAAGACATCTTGTTAGTGCAGATTTATGTTGATGACATAATCTTTGGATCAACAAACCAAGACTTGTGTGTAGAATTTGAAAAACTTATGCATAGTAAGTTTGAAATGAGTTCCATGGGGGAACTTACTTTCTTTTTGGGTCTCCAAGTGAAACAATCCAAAGAAGGCATATTTATCAGCCAAGATAAGTATGTAGCAGAGATCCTAAGGAAATTTAATTTTGCTGATTCTAAAGTTGCAAGTACACCAATGGATCCAGACAAAGGGCTACTCAAGGATGCTGAAGGAGAAGATATGGATTTGCACAATTATAGATCTATGATTGGGTCTTTGATGTATCTTACATCATCAAGACCAGATATCATGTTCTCAGTATGTGTGTATGCAAGGTTTCAAATACATCCCAAAATCTCTCATCTCACAGCAGTCAAAAGAATCTTTAGATATCTTAAGGGTCAACCTAGGTTGGGTCTTTGGTATCCAAGGGAATCATCTTTTGAATTAGTGGCTTATTCGGATAGTGACTATGCTGGTGCAACTCTAGACAGAAAATCCACAACTGGTGGATGTCAATTTCTTGGTTGCAGACTAATCTCTTGGCAATGCAAGAAACAAACAATGGTGGCCAATTCTACAACTGAGGCAGAATATGTTGCTGGTGCAAGTTGTTGTGGGCAAGTTCTTTGGATCCAAAATCAGATGCTTGACTATGGGTACAATTTTCTTAACACCATTATTTATATTGACTATAGCAGTACTATTTGTATCATTAAAAACCCAGTTCAACACTCAAAAACAAAACATATTGAAATCAGACATCATTTCATAAGGGATTGCAATGAGAAAAGGTTAATTCAAGTAGTTAAAATTGATTCTGAAAAGAATTATGCAGACCTTCTCACCAAAGCTTTTGATTTAGGTAGATTCAAATATCTTGTAGGAGGTATTGGAATGATAAATCTTTGAATAACATGTGTTTTTGTTCATAAAATTAACTGGTATTGGCTTTTAAACAAGGTACTGCTAGTTAGTCAAAAGGTCCTGTTAGTTCATAATTGGTCCTACTGATATAAAATTGCTATGTTTTGTTCATATAAAGGCTTGAATGTTTAAAATGCTATAGATCAAGTGCTTTGCACTTTGTTCTTTTGGTTTGCAACTAACACATTTCAGGTTAATAACAAAACAAGAGTTCTTCCAAACAAAAAGGAGCAACAAAAGTTATATTCATTTCAGGAGAGATAACAATCTCAGGGGAGGAATTAATAGCCCAGAATGGAAGAAAAACCAATTTATGAAAGGAAAGACAAGAGCATACAAGATGATACAAAGTTGAAAAAGAGAGAGTTAGATCACATATCTAGAAGGGATGAAGCATTTCTCAAGGAGAAAGTTCTATCTAGATCAAACTAAGAAAAGTTTCAACTCAAAGGCATGCTATTAGATGATTTCACTTGTTGAACCAATCATCCAAGATACACAGCATCATTGTCTTTTTAAATTTCCTCCATCCAAGGAAATTGCACCATCTTTAGGCCAATATGGATTTTGGTATTCAGCTCACCAAGTTTTTACAAACTAAAGAGTTGGCTAGTCCATAAGCAAACGGCTTTTGGTAAAGACAAATCAAATCCGTTGATGGTTGATAGTTTACCAAAAACTATATGGTTGTTAACTAACCATACTTAATTGTAAATAGTTAGCTAGTCCATAAGCAAACGGCTTTTGGTAAAGACAAATCAAATCCGTTGATGGTTGATAGTTTACCAAAAACTATATGGTTGTTAACTAACCATACTTAATTGTAAATAGTTAGCTAGTCCTTAAGCAAACGGCTTTTGGTAAAGACAACTCAAATCCGTTGATAGCTGGTAGTTTGCTAAAAACTATAAGGGATTTTTATAAAACTTTCAAAGGTACTGGTAGTTCAAAATTGGTACTGCTAGAGGAAAATGGTACTGCTAGATAGCCGTTGAGCCTGTCAGAAAAAGTTTTAGCCGTTTGGCCTGGTAGTTAAAATTAGCCGTTGGGGTAGTTATGTAAATTACTGATGATTATATTATATTATATTTCACATATAAAAGATCTTTTTAACCGCCTTTTCAATTACTTATTATAATCTTTCTTATTGTCGGTTAAAAGTAATTCTCACATATCTTCTTTCATCAGTCATTACCATAATTCACATACACCTTTCATCTTCTACCAGTACTACCAACAAATCCCACCATCATATTCAAAATTTTCATTATGGCTTCTGATGAGGCGAAAAGTGTACCGCTTTTAAGGGGTCATTTAAGCCCTAAATCGTATTTATTTGATCAAATATTGCCCTAAATCGTTCCTTTTGTCATTTTAGGTACTTTTGAGGAGAAATCTAGAAAAGGAGGCATTTTGGACGTTTTTGGAGCATAAAAGTGAAGAAAACGACAAAGTCTCAAAAATCGGCTGAAAGTTACCTTTGACGGCGTCACAATTAACTCTGGACGGCGTCATGCCTTGGCAAGAATAGTTGGACATGAAATTTACTCATGATAAGCCAGTGAAAATAGCATGTAAATTCTGACGGCGTCACGCTTTAACTTGATCAAGGGCGTCACGGCTTAAATCATAAGGGGACGGCGTCACGTTCACGAGCTGACGGCGTCAAGCCTTGATAAGCCAGAATGGATTTTTGAAGAGCTAAAGAGGGACGGCGTCAAGAAGGTCATCCGGGAACCCTAGAAGCGGCGAGGTGACGGCTTCACAATCCATAAGGTGACGCCGTCAGATGCAAAAGTCTATATATAGTTTTCTAATTTTTTGTCATTGAGAGAGCTTAGTGTGTGGAATTTTGGGAGAAAACCCTAAGACGATTTTAGCTACTTTTTCAAGGCTTTTTGCCTTGAGATCTTCCATGTTACATTGAAGATAAGTTATCAATTAATCATTCAATATGTCTATGTGTTGTTTGATTTTATCTTATTCTTGTCTTTTGATTAACATGTTAGGCTAAATTTATCTTGTGTTTGCTTAGATCTAATGAAACCTAGCTATTGATTATTGGTTATTAGTGTGTTATTAGTTGTATTGGATGATTGTTTATCTATGTTAGGCTTAAGAAAACTGGCTAACTTCCTATTCGGTAACTTGCTTGAACGTCTTAAGAAACATGAACCAAATGCGTACTAAAGGTTTTTATGGTTGTATTTAATGCACAAGCGAATTCTAGTGATCCCATGTTAGGAGCTTCCTAGCCGGCTCGACATAGGAGTGAAGTAGGAGCTTGTAGAGTTGGGGAAGTAAGTACGCCACCCCACGAATGGTATTAAGGAATACACCCGTCATCCACGCGACTAATACACACTAATTAACCGGTAAAAGATAGTTAGGGAGTAAGGAAATCTAAGTAAACACATTTCTCTACACATAAGTTTCTCACCACATTTTCATTTTTGTTATTTACTTTATTTGCATTTGTAGTAATTTGGGTTAGTTGACTAGCAACTAATTCCGCCCACTCCTTCAAAACCGAGATTTTATTTGCTTTCATAAAAAATATAAAAACATAAAAAAAGAATCTTCCTCAACCCTTAGACCTATTAGAGTAGCTTTTCATACCTAACGAACACTATTCCCTGTGGAGAACGATCAATCCCCCGTACTTACCACTACACTATACTACATCGGTCAGGTACACTGCCTGGTGGGGTTGTAAGCCTCTTGAGATCCCTCGAGAGGTAAAACCTGTTGTAAGGTTGCAAAACCCACGCATCAAGTTTTTGGCGCCGCTGCCGGGGAATAGTTATTGTTTAGGTTGAATTTTTATTTCTATTAGGTCTACTCACTAGATTCCTTTCTAGTGAGATTTTTATTTTATTTTTCTAGGTTTTCTTTAGTCTATCTATTTTCTTCGTGTCTTTGTTCGTAACCATACCATCCGACATCATGGAAGATGGTAATATCCTTAACCCCCACAACCCACCACCACAACAACCACAACCACCTCCTAGAGCCCGTACTTTAGGAGAGTATTCCCGTCCTAGCCACCATGGCTATCGAAACACCATTGAGCTCACTTAAGGAGCCAATATCACACCCTTGCGATCCGACACCATCCGGTTGGTGCAAAGCGGATGCGCATTCCATGGACTTCGTTCTGAAGATCCTAATCAACATCTCAAGGACTTTCTTAAAATCGTTGATTCTATAGACCTTGATGTTGCCACTCGAGAGACGACCCGATTGCGTCTCTTCCAATTCTCTTTGCGGGACCAAGCTAGTCAGTGGCTAGAACGTCAACCCGCAGGATCCATTACCTCTTGGGATGATCTCACCACTCGTTTCCTTGCTCAGTTTTTCCCACCGGGAAGAACTACCAAGCTAAGGAATGATATCTTGATGTTCCAACAACGTCAAGGCGAAACTCTCTACGAGGCATGGACTCGATTCAAGGACTTACTCCGAAAAGTCCCTCACCATGGCATAGAACTTTGGCTCCAAGTCCAAATCTTCTATGACCATATCAATCTCTCCACGAGGCAAACCATTGACCAATCGGCCGGTGGCAAGCTACGTGATCTAAGTGCGGAACAATCATGGGCTCTCCTAGAGGATCTTGCTCTTTATGACAACGAAAGTTGGAGTGATCCCCGTGATTTGAATAAAACGGTCAAGGCAATATCTTTGCCTTCGAACAATTCAAGCACTTCCGACCGTAGGATCATAGAACTTGAAGACCAAGTCAAGTTTCTCATGAAATCCTACGAGGCTCCTAAACCTCCAAGCCAAGTGAACAAAATCACTTCTTCATGTGAATTATGTAGTGGTCCCCACGACACTCGTGATTGCATGGAACTCCCCGAACAAGCTTTTGTGGACTACGCATCCTCGCGTACCGACGGAGCGGGAGACAAGTGGTACACTTTCAAACCCGAGCCAAACCATTACGGTGATACATACAACCCCTCATGGAAAAATCACCCGAACCTTAGGTGGAAACAAAACCAAAACGCACAACAAACCAATTCTTCCAACCCACCTAATCGTTTCCAATCAAGCGGTTCCAACTCGAACCGTACTTTCAACGACAATCCGTCCGGCAATGGTAGTACCAATAACTTTGAAGGATTGATGTCCCAATTTATGGCATCTCAAGAAGCTCGTTTGGCTAAGTTTGAATCCGAATTCAATCAACAACAAATGGAGATGACCAATAAAATTGACAACTTGTTGAAAGCTCTCCATAACCAAGTGTTATCACCTCCACATAAGGACGCTAGGAACACAAATAGCGGACCCCAAGTAAAAGACCCCTCTTCATCCAAACACGTCCACTTTGTCAACATTGTCACTATTAAACCAATTGATAGGAATGAGGATAATAGTGAACCTAAGGATGAGGATAAGAAAGTCGAGGTTGATAAGGAAGTTAGGACAAGTGAGATTGAAGGAGTAGATGATGATGAGGACTACTTCAATAGGCTACCCACTAAGGAAGAGCGCGCATATCATACAAACTTATTCGATGACCCCGAGACACCATACTTCCTAGGTAGACCAATCATAGAAATAGGCGACCCTTCTAATCTCAACATACCATGCAACATCGGACATCTACATGTGTGGAAAGCTTACATCGACCTTAGATCACCCATAAACATCATGACTAGAGCCCACTACAACTTGATAATGAAGAATCAACTTGGGTATAGGATGTTCCCTGACAAGGGTTGGATGAGTAACTTCACGGGAAGAGTTAAGGGATTACCGGTTTATGTAGGAAACTTCACCTATGTCACCGACTTTGTAATTGTAGAAGATATCCGCCCAATAGTCGATGCATCCTTGACTCAAGTGGTTTTTGGAAAACCATTTGTTGAGGTCTCTAGAATGACTTATGAACCTTCCTTAGGGATAGTTAGATTTAAGTATGAGACCGATGAAGTAAGCTACCAAATGCCATATAAGATAGAACAATTCCAACACTTGTCAAATGTTGAGAAGGAGCTCAAGCAAGCGGTCTACTATAGGAATGATGAGGATAGAAGTAAAGGAGTAGACTATGTTATGGAAAGGATATTCGGTTTCTACAAGGATTGTTTGAAATTAGGATCGGAATATAAAACCGGGAAGGAGAATGGCCTAGGAACCGTGACCGATGATGGAGTCACGTAATGTACGTGACTTTGAGTCTAGCTACAAGACTCGTTAATAAAGAAAAGCGCTTCTTGGGAGGCAACCCAAGCTTTATTTGTTTTATTTGCTTTGTGTGTTTATTTATTTGCTTGTTTGATTTTATTTTCCGTATGTGTGTTTAATTTTTATTAGTATTGATTCATGTTCAAAAGTAAATTGTGAAAATGCTTTATTTTGTTTTTAACTTCGTCTTAACTACATATAAAGGTATTTTACAAAAGATAAGTGTAAGGGAAATCTAAATTGGTTTATTAGAACACAAATGAACATGAATCGTAATAATATTAAATTAACATACATATTCGTATTTGTTTGAGTCAAATGCTTGTATCGAGTCATAATGATGTTTTACAGGATTTCCAGGAAGTAAGGTAAAGGTTTTTCCAGAAATTTTCCGGAAACTTAAAATGAAAATTTTTGTCAGGTCATTTCTGACGGCGTCAGGGTTTATAACCTGACGGCGTCAGATTTAATTTTCAGAAATTTTTGAAAGTTTTGTTTTTAGAAAAGTTTTTATTAAAATCTCCAACTTATAATCTCCAGGAATCTGCAAAATTATCATTCCACAAGCATTATATCCTTATATATAGATTTTTTCCCGCCGATGTTATGCAGGTTTTCGTGTTTGTTTTCTCAGGTTTAACAGGTTATTTTGGACAAGGAGATGTTTTTGGATCAAGCTTGTGGCGATGCATTAGTCATGGAGCTTCTACATCTCTTTGGAGGAAGATTTAACCGTGTAATTTCATTATCCACCGAGCGAATCAGGGGAGTATTTGATTTCATTCTTTTACTTTTTGCTTTTACATCTTGTTATTTGAACATTGGGGACAATGTTCATCTTAAGTGTAAGGGGGGTAAAAGTACGATTTTAGAGAATGCCATTGCGCTTGATTTTTGTTTGTTTAATAGTAGACGTGTAATAAAACTGAGAGAAATACTTGTTAGGGTAATTTTAGTGCCAAATTTAAAATTTTTTACAACATATAGGAGTGAAACTTTGATCTTAATGAGCGTCTCACGGATAGGAGTTATATGACTAGCACAAAAACCGTACCACTAAAAAATTTTCCACCCCCAAATATGTGAGGTTCGCCCCTAGAATTGGTAGGAAAAGCATTTATGCTATGATGTGTGTACCGGTAGCACTTAGATTCTAGAACTTGCGTTAGGACCATTCCAAGGCCACAAGTGAGACTACATTCGTGTAGTTAGATTTACTACATGATAAGAGGCATTAGGATTAACCCATTGTTTTACACCTGTGTTTTTGTTATAATTACTTTGGCTACATTGGTCAAGTAATTCTCCCACACCCCTTTGCGTTGTACTCATTCTTAGTACACGATACCCCTAGTACACCCCTCAGAGCCTATCTTTTCGTTTCAACCTTTAAGCATTTTACTTAAAGGAAGAATTTGTTACACCCCACTTAAATGTACACCCAAATCGCCTTAGCCTACCTTGTATGCACTCATTTTTTTTGTGCATTATTGTTACAACATTTGTTTAAACCCAAGTTAATTATCTAGTTGATTACATGGTTGCTAAGTCGAGTCATATCCTTGTACATATTGTTTTGGGACGATTGGGACTCATGGGTAAAGTACTAGTGTAATGGAGTAATGGGGAAGAACATCATTTATTACCCCCATATGTGCTAAATGTTTTAAAAGTACTCCAAGTTTTTCAATTATCTTAATTCGAGTCATTAGATTAGTATTTGTAAAGTTATGTAAAAATTCAAGTGTAAGGAGAATGCAATGCCCCTATGATGTATTATTTTGGATGGTAGGGCAAAAGTGTATGCAAAAAAAAAAAAAAAAAAAAAAAAAAAAAAAAAAAAAATCAAGAAAAACACAAAAAAATGAGAAAATGAAAAATAGAAAAAACATACGGACTACCATCCCGTTTCATTTTACGTTTGTTTTATGTTTGTTTTTGTTTTTGTTATTTCGTTTCTAGCTTAAGATCGAGTCTAGTCTTGGCTTAGCAACGTTGTATAGTACATGTAATTAATCAAGATCTTTAACTCGCCACCAGTAAAATATCCCTTATCCAACAAAACCGTGTTTTCCTTTTCCCTACACCTAACGTTATAACCCATTTAAAAGCCCTCTTTGATAGTTTATCTTTGGTGCTTACGCCTAGTGGAGGAGGTTTTCGATCCTTTCCCAAGCCTATGGTAATCTATTTGCTATGACAGGTAGTGAGAGATATTATCCGTTTTCATTTATGAGATTTATTTTGATGACACTTGAGAGATGTGAGTATCTAAACACTACTTGTGAGGTGCTAGTTTATAATCTCCGTGCTTATTATGATTGAAGTGGAACGATTATTTGTTGTAATTACTTTTATGTTTGCATTAAATGACCCCTAACTTGTATTTTGATTAGAATAAAAGCGCATTTGCTTGAGGACAAGCAAATCTCAAGTGTAAGGGTATTTGATGAGGCGAAAAGTGTACCGCTTTTAAGGGGTCATTTAAGCCCTAAATCGTATTTATTTGATCAAATATTGCCCTAAATCGTTCCTTTTGTCATTTTAGGTACTTTTGAGGAGAAATCTGGAAAAGGAGGCATTTTGGACGTTTTTGGAGCATAAAAGTGAAGAAAACGACAAAGTCTCAAAAATCGGCTGAAAGTTACCTTTGACGGCGTCACAATTAACTCTGGACGGCGTCATGCCTTGGCAAGAATAGTTGGACGTGAAATTTACTCATGATAAGCCAGTGAAAATAGCATGTAAATTCTGACGGCGTCACGCTTTAACTTGATCAAGGGCGTCACGGCTTAAATCATAAGGGGACGGCGTCACGTTCACGAGCTGACGGCGTCAAGCCTTGATAAGCCAGAATGGATTTTTGAAGAGCTAAAGAGGGACGGCGTCAAGAAGGTCATCCGGGAACCCTAGAAGCGGCGAGGTGACGGCGTCACAATCCATAAGGTGACGCCGTCAGATGCAAAAGTCTATATATAGTTTTCTAATTTTTTGTCATTGAGAGAGCTTAGTGTGTGGAATTTTGGGAGAAAACCCTAAGACGATTTTAGCTACTTTTTCAAGGCTTTTTGCCTTGAGATCTTCCATGTTACATTGAAGATAAGTTATCAATTAATCATTCAATATGTCTATGTGTTGTTTGATTTTATCTTATTCTTGTCTTTTGATTAACATGTTAGGCTAAATTTATCTTGTGTTTGCTTAGATCTAATGAAACCTAGCTATTGATTATTGGTTATTAGTGTGTTATTAGTTGTATTGGATGATTGTTTATCTATGTTAGGCTTAAGAAAACTGGCTAACTTCCTATTCGGTAACTTGCTTGAACGTCTTAAGAAACATGAACCAAATGCGTACTAAAGGTTTTTATGGTTGTATTTAATGCACAAGCGAATTCTAGTGATCCCATGTTAGGAGCTTCCTAGCCGGCTCGACATAGGAGTGAAGTAGGAGCTTGTAGAGTTGGGGAAGTAAGTACGCCACCCCACGAATGGTATTAAGGAATACACCCGTCATCCACGCGACTAATACACACTAATTAACCGGTAAAAGATAGTTAGGGAGTAAGGAAATCTAAGTAAACACATTTCTCTACACATAAGTTTCTCACCACATTTTCATTTTTGTTATTTACTTTATTTGCATTTGTAGTAATTTGGGTTAGTTGACTAGCAACTAATTCCGCCCACTCCTTCAAAACCGAGATTTTATTTGCTTTCATAAAAAATATAAAAACATAAAAAAAGAATCTTCCTCAACCCTTAGACCTATTAGAGTAGCTTTTCATACCTAACGAACACTATTCCCTGTGGAGAACGATCAATCCCCCGTACTTACCACTACACTATACTACATCGGTCAGGTACACTGCCTGGTGGGGTTGTAAGCCTCTTAAGATCCCTCGAGAGGTAAAACCTGTTGTAAGGTTGCAAAACCCACGCATCATATTCAAAATTTTCATTATGGCTTCCACAGTTGTTCTAAACTTTGTCCAACGTCACAATCAATTAGCATTTTTGGAGAAGTCAGAGGATAATGCCTCATTTCATCAAGTAGTGGACTTTTTAAATAACTCCTATATCAGGTTTGCTTTACTAGTCAATCCCACTATTTATGAAACTCAAATTTTGCAATTTTGGCAATCTGCTAAAATTAAAACTTCTGAAAATGGGGAACAAAGAATTAAGGCCAAAGTGGATGGTAAACATTTGACTCTTACTGAGTCATCCATAAGAAGACATCTTTATTTGGATGATTCTGATGGTATTAGTCAGTTACCAGATACTGAAATTTTTGAAAATTTACAAAGAATGGGGTATCATGCTGAGTCTAACAAACTCACTTTTCTGAAAAAGCATCTTACTCCACAATGGAGATTTTTGATTCACACAATCCTTCACTGTTTGAGCCAGAAGAAAACCTCTTGGGAGCAATTTAGTGGAAACATGGCTTCTGCTCTCATTTGCTTAGCTACAAACAGAAAATACAATTTTTCAAAACATATTTTTGAAGGATTGATTAAAAATGTGAAAAGTGAAACAAAGTTTTTGATGTATCCAAGATTTATTGGATGCATCATTGCAAAATTAAAACATTTGTTACTTCCCACAGACTCAATTTATGACACACCAAAACTTTCTCACAAAGTATTTTCAAATATGAGAATTGGTTTTAGAGGGGAAGATATTCCACTTTTTGATGAAATGTTACCACAACATCCAGAAGAACCAACACCATCAGCTGAAACACAATCATCTAGTTCTTCACATGGTTACATTTCACCAACACATCAAACAACACCAATACCATCTCCAGTACCATCAGCAACACCACCTACATCATCACATCAGGTATCACAACCCCAATCACCTCAGACAATGCAAGAACTAAAGGAGAAGGTGAAGATCTTAGAAGAAGCTCTTAAAAGTCAAAACAAGAAGTTTTCTGAGATCAACATCAAATTAGTAAAGAGGGTAAAGAAATTGGAGGATAAAGTGAAGAAGTTGAAGGGTAAAAGATCTGCAAAGGCTGTTTTATCTAGTTCTTCAAAGTCAGATGATGATAAGATAGGTCACTCTTCCAAAAAGGGGAGGATGGATACTTCTGAAGATGAAGAGGAGGCTCAATTTGAATTCCATGATGGAACTCAAGTTTATGATGAAGAGCCTGTTGGAGCAGGGCAAGAGCCTGCTAGGCCAGAAGAAGAGCCTGCTAGGATAGAAAGGCTATTGGCTATGGGGTACAAAGGGTCTGCTGAGAAAGTGTACAAGAGAAAGAGGGATTTAGAGCCTCAAGGGAATTTGTTTGTTCAGGGGAGGATTTTTGCTGCTGATGAGCAATCTTCTGCTCCATCACAAATACCAACTCCAAAGGATAAGGGCAAAAGCATTATGATTGAAGATGAGCCAAAGTCCAAGAAGTTGAAAAGAACTCAGCAAATTCAGATGGCTTTAGGAGAAGAAGAAGCCAAAAGGGTTCATGAAGAAGAGCTAAAAGCACTTGAAGCTTCAAGAATGCTTGCAGTAATGAAAGAGCAGAAAGATGCTGAAGATGCTGCTCAGACTCTTTTTGATACTCAAATTGCTCAAGAAACCTTTGATGCACAGATGCTATGGATTATCAATAATGATCCAATTGTGAAAGGTCAAGCAGCAATTATAGTAAATGACAAGAATCTCAATTCTGATGAGAAAACAGAAGCACTTGAATCATTCATCAACAAGAAGTATAAAGAAGCAGCTTTGGCTGACATTTTTGAGAAGATGAAGGAAATTCAGAAGAGAGGTTTTAAGGTAGGACAAGCTCAGAAAGATCAGGTGATTTTTATGAAGAGATTTCTGAAAGGTCAAGCAAATTGGACTGATTATCAACTTAAGAAGAAATCTGCTGATGAAATCTTCTTCCTGTATCTTCAAGCCTACAAAAGTCTTTACTACAATGTTCCATCTGATGTACACCCCTCAATGAAGAAGAAGGATGCTCAGAAGAAAGAAGTAGCAAAATTGGACACAGAGCAAGTAAGTAAAATGTTGATTACTTTGCCTACTATCATACATGCTGATCCAATTAGCTGTAGAAGACCTATTATTGATTGGGAGATCAACCATGATAGATTAGGAAAATCATGGAAAATAACAAGGGTTGGGGGTCAGTTTGCTATCTTCAAGAATTTTGAAAATTTAGTTAGAGCATGTGACAGAGCAGATTTGGAAGAATTGTGGAATCTAGTGCAGATTAGGCTAGACACAACTTCTAGTTCAGATGCTAAGGAACAGGAACTATGGGTAGAATTCAATAGGATGTTTGATCCTGAACCCAAAGATGTTCATTGGAAATTTCCCTATTATGATCCTTCAACAACTTGGGAATTTCTAAGCCATAGCAATATTCATCACCTTTACACACAGAGTGGGATAGAACTCTTTATGTTGGCTGAGAAAGAGTATCCACTTAGTTATGAAGTGCTTAAAACTATGATCTCCAAGAGATTAAGGTGTGACAAAGATGATGAGAACTCAAAAATTGTTCAGAGTTTGCTGAGGAGCATATCTGAGCAATATGAAAGAAAAAGGAAGAACAGAGAGTGAAGGTTTTTGGAAGAGTTCCCTGAAATCCTCAAGTTATATATTTTATTCATCAGAAACTTGTGTATTTTAATGGAAATAACAAGTTTAGGGGAGGATTGTTGGGAATAAAATGTTCAAGTCAAAGAGCCTGCCAAAGATGTTAAAGAGCCTGCTAGTTGATTTTGAAGTGTATGAAGATGTTCTACCAGTACCTTCTGGGTAGAAGGTACTGCTAGTTGATGAAGAGCCTACCAAGCTTATGTCAAGTCGATTAGATATTTTGTAATAGATATTTAGTTGAATTATTAGTCTTTGTACATTGTTATACGTTATGTAGAAGTAGTTTAGTCTTCTGTGAACCACAGAAGAATATGGCAGAGTTGTACATTGGTAGTTGTATTTAATTGTAGGCGCCAATATAGTCAAAGTATAGTTTTATATTCAACCACTTGACAATCTTGTAATAAGATATCCTTATCATATAAAAGGATATCTTAGTCACCACTTCATGCATGCATCTTTACCAACTAATAACCAAAAACAAACTATCTCTCAAGTAACCTAGTTACTTCAATTCACAAATCCTTTTTACAATCTTAGATTCAAGATTACTTTGTAATCCCGGTGATATTTAGATCATCCGTATTATTTCATCAATAATATTGAATCGTTTTGTGTTAACCAAAGTTGTGTTCTTTGTTCATTGCATTCTCACGTTTACTTAAACTCACCACCTTGTGTTCTTTTAAGTGTGTTGTAGTAGATTCCGCATGCTAAACACATTCAATACATAAATATCTCAAACGAACAAAACCGTTCCACAGTCCTAACGCAAGTTCTAGAATCTAAGTGCTACCGGTACACACATCATAGCATAAATGCTTTTCCTACCAATTCTAGGGGCGAACCTCACATATTTGGGGGTGGAAAATTTTTTAGTGGTACGGTTTTGTGCTAGTCATATAACTCCTATCCATGAGACGCTCATTAAGACCAAAGTTTCACTCCTATATGTTGTAAAAAATTTTAAATTTGGCACTAAAATTGCCTTAACAAGTATTTATCTCAGTTTTATTACACATCTACCATCAAACAAACAAAAATCAAGTGCAATTGTATTCTCTAAGGTATCATCATTTACCCTCCCCTTACACTTAAGCTGAACATTGTCCCCAATGTTCATTCAAAGGATGTAAAAGTAAATAAGGTAAAAGAATGAAAACAAATACTCCCCTGATTCGTTCGATGTGGATAATCCGGTAACATGGTTAAATCCTCCTCCAAGAAAATGAACTTTGAAAGCTTCCCTTCCGAAATATAAATCATCTTCTTGTCCAATATAACCTGTTAAACCTGAGAAAACAAACACAAAAAACCCAAAGCATCAACCTGAACAAAGAAAACTCACAACTAGATGTAATTCCAGACTTAGAAATAAAAACAAAACGATTAAAGATATAATGCTTGTAGAATGAATATTTGCAGATTTCCTGGAGTTTATAAAACTAAAGATTTAACAAAAACTTTATGACTCCGGCAGAAAAACAAAACTTGCAAAATTTCCAGAATTTTACACTTGACGCCGTCAGGTGTTAACCTTGACGCCGTCAGAAGTGACCTGCAGAAATTTTATGGTTAGTTTCCGGAAAATTTCTAGAAAAACTTATGCCTCACTTCCTGGAAATCCTGCAAAATATTCATTATGACTCGATACAAGCATTTGACTCTAACAATTACTAGTATGCATGCTCATTTAATATTGTTGTGATTCATGTTCAATCTTGTTCTTGTAAACAAATTTGGATTCCCTTACACTTATCTTTTGCAAAATACCTTTATATGTAGTTAAGACGAAGTTAAAAACAAAATAAAGCATTTTCACAATTTATTTTGAAACATGAGCACAAACAATAACAATTAAACTTGTATACGGAAACAAATAAAATCAAACAAACAAACAAACAAACAAACAAACAAATAAAGCTTGGGTTGCCTCCCAAGAAGTGCTTGTTTTTGTTCGAGTCACGAGCCTGACTCTACCCTTATTTAACGGATATAGGGGAGGTTTTCCCTACACTTAGGATTAAGTGCGGGTGGAAGTAGCGATACACACCCTTAGGGTGGAAATATGCCACGTGAGGTGAAGGGGGTGAGTGAATGGCTTCCTTCATCCTAAAACTACCCGGATAATATTGGTTGATGGGTGGGTCGGTTCCTCTTTTGTCTCCTAGATGTAAATCTAAGGATGAAAAGTTGTGTAAAGGTTGAGGTTCCGGCTCATCAACACTAGGAAATTCCCTAGAACTAAGAGTAAGGTCATCACTAAAAGTGTTCAAACCTATATCCTCTAGTTGTGCTTGGTCCAAGGGTTCTACCTCCATCGGGATTCCTAAAGTCTCTTCTACTTCTTCCGGGTAAGTCACGGGCGGTGTGGGTGCCTCAAATGATGGTAGGACTTGTGGGGTACTTGGTGGGCTTATGTTACTTACCTCATCATTCCTTATGTCAAGATCACCTATATCCTCATCATGTGTTTTAGTAGGATCTAACCCTAACATTTTCCCAAGTATCTCAAGTGCTTCTCTAGGCATCTCAACTTCTATGTCCGAATCATAAGGATCATCCTCAATATTCTGACTGCTATATTCAAATTGCCTAAAAGATTCATCATGTGTTTCTTGAGATTCATCGTCATCGATCATAAAACCTAGGTCTTTTTTATCAATGTGATCATGCTCGGCTAAATCCTCCATCACATCAAGATCACCTAAGTGTTCACCCTGAATTATGGTAGTGCCTAACCATGACATGCAGCTAGGTGGCTCAACTCTAACCGTCTCAGAATCTTGGTTTGACTCTAAGTCCATGTTCTTAGAAACTAGGTCTTTTTGCTCATACAAATCCACTAATTCGTTCCACTTATGGGTCATGGTTAGGAAGCTTTCCTCAAAATTCATCCAAAGGGTCTTACTAAAAGGAATTGATCCTGATAATGATCGTCTAATAGAAATCACACATGCATAGAATTCATTAAACCCATCTAACTTTACCCCCAACTCCTCTTGGAAATCACTAAGAGCACACAAAAATTCATTGGAATGATAGGAAGCAAATCTATTAGTGAAATATAGTTGTTCCTCTATTGTCAATGATCTAAATGGAGTTTCATCCGCCATAGAGACAAATGAAAATGGTTTTACAAACAAAGGGCACAAAGAAAAAGATAGACTACAAGAAAGCTAATAAAAAGAAAATAAAAATCTCACTAAGATAGGAATCTAATGAGTAGACCTAATAAAAAAAAATTTCAACCTAAACAATAACTATTCCCCGGGCTGCGGCGCCAAAAACTTGATGCGTGGTTTTGCGACCTTACAACAGGTTTTACCTCTCGAGGGATCTCAAGAGGCTTGCAATCCCCACCAGGCAGTGTACCTGACCGATGTAGTATAGTGTAGTGGCAAGTACCGGAGGATTGATCGTTCAACTCAAAGAATAGTGTTCGTTAGGATTGAAATTTATCTACTAGGTCTAGAGGTGAGGGATGATTCTTTTTGTATTTTTATATTTTATGAAAAGCAAGTAAAATCTCTGGTTTGAAGGAGTGGGCGGAATTAGTTGCTAATCAACTAACCCAAAAGCTACTAATTAAACTAATGTGCAGGAAAGTAAACCAGGGTTCTACAAGGGAAGTCAAGCATGTCTACCTATGATATGTTACTCCTTGCTAGCTATCCAATTCTACCTATTGAATTGTCACACCTTGTTTTAATTGACGGGTTGTATTCCTTAATACCATTCGTGGGGTGGCGTACGTACTTCCCCAACTCTATAAGCTCCTACTTCACTCCTATGTCGATCCGGCTAAGAAGCTCCTAACATGGGATCACTAGAATTCGCTCATGCATTAAATACAACCAAATAAACCTAGTACGCATTGGTTCATGCTTCTTAAGACGTTCAAGCAAGTTACCGTATAGGAGGTTAGCCAGTTTTCTTAAGCCTAACATCGATATCACCCAATCAAACAAGAGACAATAGGAAACAAGAATTATAAGCTAAACCAATTAGATCTATTGAAGTGTCACACCTTTATTGATGACGATAGACACATACATCAACAAGGAATCAATAAGATCTAATTAATTATATACAAGTTTCACACAATCATAAGTAGACACAAGGTGAATTAGCAAAGCATGATCAATGAAGGGCAAACAACCATAATAATGAAAGACATAATTAAGTTAGAATCAACAAACCAATATTTGATGTTTATGAAGTGATTGAAACCCTCTAAGTTGCTGGAAAAACACCTACCTAAACCCTAGAATCGGACTTAGGGTTTAGGGCTTACAAAAAGTGAAGTTATGATGTTGTATTTATAGGCAATATTTCTGTCGGCAAGGCTTGACGGCCTTCTTGACGCCGTCTCCCTTTAAACTCCAAAAATACGTTCTGGCCTATCAAGGCTTGACGCTGTCAGGATTGGTCTTGACGCTGTCAGGCTTGGTCTTGACGCTGTCAGGCTTGGGCTTGACGCTGTCAAAGGTACTATTCCAGCAGATTTTGAGACTTTGTCGTTTTCTTCACTTTTATGCTCCAAAAACGTCCAAAATGCTTCTTTTTCCAAATTTCATCTCCAAAGTACCTAAAATGACAAAAGGAACGATTTAGGGCAATATTTGATCAAATAAATACGATTTAGGGCTTAAATGACCCCCTAAAAGCGGTACACTTTTCGCTTCATCAAAACACTATTCTTTTAGTGGTTTAAGAAAACCTTCAAGCTAGTATGACAAAGTATACTTAACAACAAAACTTGTAAGTATTAAACAAGTAAATACTTTTCATATTTTATCACCTTCATAGGTAATTTGATACATGGATCGTACTCAATTTTGAAAACCATTTGTTTTAAAAATTTGAGCGACGTGGCTCTGGTACCAATTGTGGAAACCGTAGAGGGGGGGGGGGTGAATACGTTTCCATTTAAAACTTAAAACTTTTTGTATCAAACTCCCGATCAAGTGTGATGTGATATGAGAAGTGTCAACTATGATCATATAGCATCAAGAGATGAATATTGTAAACTACAACATATTCACAATCAAACCACGACACATAGATAATCAACATAACATAAGCAACTAGCCACACAAGCAAAAACGCAATGCAAATATAAAGCGATAAAGAATGCAATGAAAGTAAAGAGATAAGTAAGAAGGCGCAAACCGGACACGGTGATTTATAGTGGTTTGGTCACGAAGCTCCTCTTCGCCCTACTCCACTCCCCGAGTACCCAACTCGAGAGTTACTTCACTAATCAACAAACTCCCTTCAGGCGGAGAAAACCGTACACGTCGCTTAACTTATTTTCCGACACTAAGCTAGATGTCGAGTGCTAATCTTAGCTAGCACCAATCTACCACGATCTACCCGATCTACACCGTACACGTCGCTTATCCTATTTCCGACACTAAGCTAGATGTCGAGTGCTAATCTTAGCTAGCACCAATCTACCACGATCTGCCCGATCTACACTTGATCCACTTGATCAATACACACAAGCCCAATGGCTTCCAGAGATCTTCACTATCTCTTAAGATCACAATGATCTTGACTCACTCTCTCACAAAAGAAAATTAATCTTGATGTATGCTATGATACAATCAAGAGTGTAACCAATGTTACAAGACCTAACAACTACAACTCTTGTATCTTCTTGGATACTTTGAGTTCTTCTCTTGCAAATGAAGAGGAATGATAACACTTTGTATCTACTTGGATACTTTTTGTTCTTCTCTTGCTAATCAAGAGGGATGACAACACTTTGTATCTACTTGGATACTTTGTGTTCTTCTCTTGCTAATCAAGAGGAATGAAGAGGATCACTTGAATGGAGGATTGGATCACTCTTAAACAAACTAAGACTCTCCAAATGATCAAAGAAAGTCATCTAAGTGAGGAGGGATTAGACCAGAGAAAAAGGACTGGAAAAATCAAGTTGGAAGTGTGGAATGGTCCACTATTTATAGGCAAGGGAAAATCTGACCGTTACAGACCCACGACTCCACTAAATACCCGACGGCTCCACTAAATTTAGTGGAGCCGTCCCTATTTAAAGGAATCGTGGACGCTCCTTCGTTTGTCTTTAGTGGGGAAGGTTTATTTGGGGATGTTAGGAGTTGTTTTGGGGGGAAATTTGACTGTTGAGATTTTCAAACATATTTTTCAAAATAAAACATTTCTTTTTAATTCAAAAATAATTTGTGAAATATATTTTTTAAAAAATGTTTTGTCACTTTAAAAATGTGAAGTTTAGAAAAATAAAATCCTTTGATCATTTGTCAAGTAGTAGATTTGTTTGTCCATACCTTGAGTGATTTATGTCGGGATGGAAATCTATGACTTCGTTGAAGCATACTTGAGACGTCGGGAGGTGTTGATGTAAGTATGCATTGATGATTTGTGTTTACAAGTAACTTGCACATTTTACGTTATGTATTACAAGTTACATGTTTGTCATTATTAAAACCGAAGAAACCTTTTAGTTTAAATATCGTAATATTTTCACTAACACATTTTATTAAGTATACTATCAATCTAACTTACTATTCCTAACATTTTTCCAAAACAAGCCCTATACGTTTACGGTTATTTCAAAAAACCCTAATTTCAAGTTGAAACTAGTTTGAAAGTGTTCAAGGCTTAGGTATAAGTTATCTTAGCTACATTTTCCTTCTTAAACTTTATTACAACCACTTAAAGCCCAATGTACAAGTCTTTTAAGCTTAGAATCGAAATTAGATTATTTAAGTGCCTAAACCATGTTGAAACTTTACCATTTCTTTAGCACAAGTTACAAAACCTTAATACAATATTCCTAAACCTTAAACATAGTCCCTAATTACTTTCTAAACCCTAATCCTAGTACTAAACCCTAATCTAAACCCTAATCGAACCCTAATCCTAAACTAAACCCTAAATCTTAAAAACTAGTTAAACTAGTACCCTAACACCACCATGACCTATCCTAGCAACCTAGCACCTCCATCACCAACTTTTCATCACCAAGCTACCACCCTACCACCTCCATCACCTCTTCGTCACCACCTTGTAGCCAAAGTGTCACCGCGACACCACGATAGCCACACACCACTCCACACCACCCCTAGCTACTACCATAGCTTCTCCTAGTCACCACCTAGCTTCCATGAGTCACCACCCTCCACCCTTGGCCACTACTCCATGCCTAAACCTTGGTCTCAAAGTTTTCGAGCCCTATAAATAGCCGAGGACTCCATACCATTTCAAACCATCCCAAAAAGCTTCACCACCTCTAATCTTTGCTCTCACTTAATCCTAGCAGAAGTATAGGAGTCCTTAGAAGCCAAAGAACCAAGAAGATCAAGCCTTGAAGCCCTCTCCTAGTCGTGTAATCCGAGAAACCCTAAACCATAGCCTTGACCCATTTTCTAGTCGTGTAAGCCTTTCTACTTGTTCAGTAAGCTCTCTTATGGTTTTAGATTGTTCATAAGCTTTATTAGATCCCATATAAGTCCTTTGTTAAGCCTTGATCATAAAAACCTAGGCGTTTTCATTTTAAAACCCTAAATTCATATCGAGTTGGTATTTTTGATCACAAAACCTTTCCATAAGCTATAAGCTCGTAAAAGCTACTTATCTTAGCTTATTCTAATAAGCCATAAGCTGTAAAACCCTTTTGTATTCTAAAAATACACTTTGCATGGTTTTTAGACTAGTTTTGTAACGTATTCCATGCATAGGGGTATATATTGTAACTTTTGGAAACTATTAAGTATAAGGGTTATTTCTGTCATTTTTCTAAAGTTATAAGTATAAGGACCTATTTTGTAAAGTTTTAAAGTTAAAGGGTTAGTATATATATTTATTATATAAAGGACTAATTTTGTAAAAGTTTATAAGTCAAGGGTATATATTGCCAATTTACAAACTTAAGGGTATAAATGAAATATTTTTATAAATTGAAAACCTGTCTTTTTAACTTATTAACTTAATAACGTATCACGTTACTAGGGAATTTCATGTAAGGGGTTTCATTTGGGTATACGTTTCGACGAGTTTGTTGGGTTTACGAGTTAAAGTGCCCTGGCTCCTCAAACGTTTACTACATGACCTCTGAATTATGATAGCCCGAACAGTGTTACGTTATATCTAAATCTAGTGAATCAAAGAAACATTTACTTTAAAAACAAAGTATTGAAACATAAACAAACCAACTAAGACTTGACATACACTACCTCAGGTTGCGTGAGTAAGCCGTCTAATATCTGAGTCACTTTTGACATCAATCAGATTTCCCTGAATTAAGGTGAGTTCGTAGCCTCACTTTTTAAATCCCGTGAGTTCATAGTCTCACTTTTAAATGTTTTATAAACACGTGAGGGGGATACATGCTATAAACCTGAATACAAGTATTTTTCTCCTGATTGATTATTGCACGAGTACCACCTTTTGCCACTATAACTTAAATTTCATGAACCATAATCACTTGCGAGTAAACGCGAATATGGTGGATAGATCTATCTGGAGTTTGACAACTCCCATTGGTGTGCCCCTACCGAGTACCAATTAGCACTATATTTGAGAACAAAGAGGTTAACCTTGGCAAGTTAACCTTACGTCTAGTCACTGATTGGTCTGCAGTGCTATCATTGGACTTGGACATGTTAACGTGGGGTGTCATGAGCTTAGATGCAATAATATTACTTTATCTTTAGGTGCAACGATGCCCACACGAATTTGTATTCAAACTATTTCCAACTAAACCTACGAATTTCACTCAACCTTTGTGTTAGACCTTTAAGCATGTTATCCTAGGTAACTGAGCACTTATGGCCTTACTGCACGGAGTGACATTGGACATGAGGACGTCCAAACATGTTATCATTCATCTTTGTATTTTGAAAACGTATCTTTGGGACCTCTCTTTTTGCAAAAGTCTCTCTTTTGCTGTTAAAACTCTGATGAATAAATGATTGATAACTTATTTTTAAAAACGTCTCTTTTTTAGTCGTTTTCTATTATTGTGACTGTGCATCAATGAGGTAATACCCCAAGATTTAGTTTCCGCTGCTATCTGTGAAAATGGAGGTGTTACACACTGTTTAAAATATACAATTATTTTGAAGATTTATGAAAATGCAATGATAAACAATAACTTTGAGGACAAAAAGATAATACTAATTAAATAATAGCGTTAGTCTCCTAACTTGGTTTTTCAACTATAGAAAATGCAATGACTAGACATACCATTTTACTATTTTCAGCCACTAGGAAAGGAAACCAATCCCACAAATCAATCATTTAGCTAGGTTTCTTCAAGTTGAAAACATTTTCTAAGATGGAAGCACCTCAAGTGGAAGCCATGGAGACCACAACCACAAACAATTATCCACCACAACAAGATGAACAAGATAGCATCATTGATACCTGGTAACTCTAGCTAGTCTCTACACATTTTTTTCTTTTCTTTTCATCAACTAACTTTTTTAATCTTTAATTGACTTTTCATCTAAATTTGATCATCCAGTTGTTCATGCTTCTACGAATGTTCTGAGACCTTGTTGGACTACTTGTTCTGTGGCCTATGTTAGCTTACTCTTAGTTTGAGAATTAGAGTTATGTTTTTTCTCTGTTTTATTTGTCCTCATATGTATTTTTATATTAAAAAGTTGTTACTATTAAATGTGATGCAATCACTTGGTCAGTTTCATTGTAAATAAATGTGATGCAATCTTTCTGTTTGCGAAAAACAGAAAGATGTTTGTACGCAGTTGGTTTACGAAACGAACTATCCACTGTTAGTTACTAATAATCCAATCATAATGACGTTTTCTATGCGTCGTTAGTTGTATATATGATACAAAGACAGTTGAATTTTTCTGATCAAGTGCAAATGTACATAGATTAAACTATTTTAAAAAATATAGTGTTTAATGCTACGTTAGCACTACTCCATATCAAGAAATAATAAGGTATAAAACAAACTGCTCAAGTGGGCGGATATACAATTGGATGTGCGTTAACTGGCTCTATACACCAAAACCCGGTCAATACAGAAACACAGGGTTTCAAACTTGAATCTCTAGACTGTGTTATTGAGCTTTGGCCAAGTTGCGACTTGACGTACCATGTAACACCTTTACAAAACCAAGGAAAGTGAGGTTTCCATCGCTCTGCCTAACCAAATCGTCCAAGACATCACGTACAGGAATTGCTGGCCCGAGGCCAAGTTCCTGAAAAAAGAAGTCCCATAAAAAAAATTTATCGAAAACAAGATATAAAAAATCTGGTTAATTGTTTAAACCATTTTATTTGACCTTTCGTTATGAGCTAACAATCTTTTATGGTAAGAGACTAATAAGAGGGTGTTTGGGATTTGCTTATTTTTGAGCTAAGATGTACAGTTGTGTATATTGATAAAATTGATTACTGTTGCTTATGTTACTCTAGCATGGTAAGCTGACACGCTTATTGTGAAGCACTTAAGCAGGTAAGCAGTTAAATATTAGCAATCCCAAACACCCCTAACTAGTTTTAGACAAAAAGGGGATTAAAATAAGATGGTCTTTTGCACAATTTGTCTAAAATTTGTTTATTCTTGGCATTTTTTGTTTGCAATAATTAGTATCCACATAAGAACGAAGCATTAAGGTTTTAAAAGTCCATATTTTGAAAGACAGAAATCAACTTACAGAAGCAAGTTCTTCGACCACAATTGTTTTGTTACCGTCTTTCTCAAATATTTCATAGGCATCACGAGTTTGTTGTTCCCATCGATCAAGACCTTCGAGTTGATGGACACGTAAAGCAGCTGCGCAGAACTCTTCAAAGTCCATCCTTCTATATTGAAGTCCGGAGAGCTGCAAGAGGACCAAGGGTAGGACGGTCAAATCATCTAAACGCCAGAAGATAACTATATATACTTAATTGAGTGAGGCATCAACTGATACCATTTCTAGGAAATCATGGACACTAGAATCCGTCATTGCATCTGTAGCGTGTTTCGTCAAGGCCTGAGCCGTAGACAAGAAGTTAAGAACAACATTGATTCAAATGGTTCCAAGAAAAAGAGAGAGAAGTTAGTTACCTACCGTTTTGAAGTTTTCGACACTTATGTATCCATTTGTGCTCGGTTCCAACAATGAAAATTGCTCCTTCATGTAGACTAAATCATCAAAAGTTAATGTTTTTGATAGAGCCTGCAGTGAAATAAACAACGGAGACACAAATTTAAATAATGTCTAACTCTAATCATAAACATACGAGTACTCATAGAATATAGGATACAGAACAAACCCGTAAAGCTGCTTTGCGCAGATTCGATGCATAAATATAACGTTTAATGAACTTCAGTATCGAAATATCAACTGGCGTTTTCACTTCATTATCATTTCGGATCCAAGGATGACCTGCATATAATTTTTAGTCATAATGTGATTAAGTGAATGAATTATCAGATCCTCATTTTTGTACAAGTACTATAACAACATCGTGTTTCACAAAATTTCCAAACAGTTTTGGGAAAGAAAAGGTCAATACACAAGAACAATGACTAATTACTTTACTGTAGAGAACCGCATAGATGCTTACACAATGCTTGTGCAGCCGTTAATCGTTTCCTTGGATCTTTATTCAATAAAATTTTGACAAAATCTTTGGCCTCGAACGAAACTTTAGACCAAGAGGCTTCATCGTAGTTTGGTTCATTTTTTATAACAGATCGAAAGATCCCAGTCTCAGTACGTCCCCAAAAGGGACGGCTGCCACACAAGAGAACAAAAGCTATAACACCAATGCTCCAAACGTCAGCCTCTGTACCGTATGACCTCTGTAGAACCTCCGGAGCAACATAGTATGCACTACCAACGATGTCATCGAGTTTTTCCTCTGCAAATCAACAATGTTTTAGTGTACATAGGTAAATGATGTAAAGAGACAGGGTCGAGTGGCGGTGTACCTGGGCTAACAAAGTCTGATAATCCGAAATCTATGGCCTTTAATTCTGCGTCTTTGTCTTTTGAAGCAAATAAGAAGTTCTGATTCATAGGTTAGATATCTTTAGATGAGTGTCTAAAATTAAGATAGCAAAATATGTTCGAGGTTTGAAATTGTCTCATGTTGAAAAAAACAGTAGAGTTCATGTTGTGAGTTTAATCTTGTTTGGAAGAAGTTAAGGTCTAGCTAGTGGCGAAACTTGATCATTTTTGTTGGTTGTGATTTTTATATTAATGTGCAAAAGTATTGACTCATTCTGATTTTTATCGATGTACATCTCATGTTTTTTATGACAACCGCAACCGCTTGAACAACCACTAGATCATTTATGACAACCGCTTGTACATCTCATGTTGATTTCAACACGAGATGATCGAACCCATGGTTGAATAGCAAACCTGTTTACCTCAGGCTTTAAGTCCCGGTGAACCACGCCTTGAAGATGACAAAACGAAACAACAGTCAACATTTGTATCAATACGCTCTTTGCATCATCTTCAGGGTATTTTCCGCCCCTGTACATGCATGATACTGCTTGTTTATACTTATAAAATTATTGCAATGTTGAAACAGAACAATAGTAACTTAAACTGATTCTGAAGGTACATAAATGCAGACCTTGAAAGTATTCTATCTAAAAGCACTCCTCCTTCACATAACCTGAAAAAAAGTAGGATAATTTAACTAGTGTATAGAGAAAGGAGCGAAAAGATCAACAAAAATGGCATTTCCCAACAATTGAATAGCATAGTGTATTTGACTTTTATTGTGTATATGCAACTTCAAATAGATAGTTAGAGCAGAGATGATTTATCAAAAAAAATGTTTGCACTTCTTACAATGTACAAGGTTTCTCATAAGAGAAATGGTTAGTTTGCAGATAAGGATCACGGAAGAAGGTCAATCACTAGACATACATATTCGGAAACATTAGGAAATAGAATAAACGTAAAGCCGCAATACTTACTCCATTACGAGATAGACATGGTCATGGTCCTCGTATGCATCATAAAAACTGATTAGGTTGTTATGTCCTGACAAAGCTCTTAGTATCTTCACCTCCCGTTTAACATCCTCAATGGCAATGGCTGTTGTCATCTGAGAAAATTGTATCAGCTTCCGTTTAGTTAGCGAAAGAGAGCTACTAGTAACATTTCTACGTTTCATATGTCTTGATTTCATATGGAAGCTAGCTACAAACATGATCATTTATGCACTTGTAATCTAGTAATTGTCATTTAATTGGAACTCTACGTACTTTTGTTTTAAGGTGTCCACTACTAACATTCACTAGTGCATAGTGAAATCCTAGCAACATATAACAAGCTCTTTTATACCTAGAAATGAGATAAAGGATATTTGATGCTCATATATACATAACAAAATATATAAGAAATCTAGATGAACAAATAAAAACAAACAAACCTGTGACTTAGAAATAATCTTGATGGCAACTTGTAGACCTTTAAGTTCACCTTTCTTGCACCTACCTTTACAAGTATGCCCGAAATGCCCTTTGCCAACCTCCTCCCCTATCTCATACTTATGCCGAATATGCTTCAAAAACCCAAAACTTTTGTTCAACCTCTCCTCCCCATTACCCTTAGTCGTCCGTCTAGCCAAAACCGCTTTCATGTGTTGTGCCTTAGACAATGGCGCAAACGCCCTCCTAAACAACCGTTTTGGTGATGGATTTGCCTTCTTACGGAACAAATAATAAGCAAAAAGTGATGATTTCTTTCCCACCTCATTTTGGTTATTATTTTGTTGCTTATATTTTTCTATGGCGTTTTCATTATTACTACGTTGAATTGTCACGGGGATGTCCTTGTCTTTTCCAAATAAATTGTGTTTCGAGGTGCTAATACCCATTTGGGGGGTTTGAGATGATTCCCTTTTTACGCGAATCCTCCCCCAAAGGGGACAAACGGATTATATTGGACGAAACCTTAGATGTTTCGGGGCATTGAGATTTTAAATTCCAAAATTTTGTGTTTTATGTTTGATATATATTGGAAAGAGGAGGGGATGAGGAAGATGAAAATTTGTAAGAATAAGAATAAAAACCTTGATAAATTAGTTTGCAAAAATTGAAGTAAATTTGTGAAATAAAGGTGTTTGAATATCAACCACCATTTGGTCCAAGGTGGACAACTAATGCCTACGTGGCTGACAACTAGACTCCCTCCTCTTTTTAAAATTAAAAAAATAATAATAATACAACCACCACTCCACCTAGGGTGTTGATCGGTTCGGTTAGTTCGGTTAAATTTTTTTTTTGGTCAACCCGAAAACCGAACCGAACCGAAAACCTAAAACCGAATTTGAATTCGGTTCAGTTCTTGGGTTGACCCGAATAACCCGAATTTCACTATTTATTTTTAAAAAATTAATAATTATATAGATATTTAGCAAAAAAAAAATTATTTCAAGTATAAAAAGTGTTTTTTTATATTAAGATAACATTTTAATAGTGTTTATATATATATAAATATAAAAAAATATATATATATTATACATATAAATATATAAAAAATATATATATTTATATGAATTCGGTTTTTGGTTCAGACTTCCAAACCCATATCCAACCCGAGAACCGAATTAGTAGTTTGGTTCGGTTCGATTTTAGCAAATTCGGTTCGGTTTCGGTTTTCGGTTTTATCGGTCTTTTCTGTTTTTTTCCTCACCCCTAACTCCACCAGTGCAGTCACAGCCAATGGACATGTTATTTTTAATGTTTCGGCTTAATGGCCCAAATTGTAACAGATTTTGTCAATTAGACCCATTTAGCATGGCCCAGTTTATTCCATGGTCGATGGTGGCACCGGGTTATTTCTTAAACCCAAAATATCCATAATAATCATATACACTTTTAGAAAGTTCAAAAACATGAATACAATTTATATGGCCTCTTGTATATAAACCCCTATTATGTGGGGCCGCCTACTTTTAGTGAAATGTACAACCCGACAAAGCAGAAAGTACAAGCGGCGGCAGCAGGGTGAAAAGTCAACACCCCCCCTAAGGGGGGTTAGGATAAGATGGGCCTTTATATATATATATGAGGAATGATTGGTCTAAAGTGATGTGTCAGGTGAATAGTGTACTTTAACAAAAGTTAAATATAGCCCTTTAACATTGCTAATAATATAATCTCACCCATAAACTCTTTCACTTTTGTATCTTAATACCCTTTTATCTTTAGTAACCTACTAATTTAACCTAAAACCTATTAAACTATACTTCGTCCGTCCTAAAATAAATGTTCATATTTCTATTTTAGGATATCAAAAATTAAATATTCACTTTACATTAAAAAAAAAAAAAAAAAAAAAAAAAAAAAAAAAAAAAAAAAAAAAACCTTTAGCGGTTGAAGATAATATTTGATTAGTGAAAACTGTAGTTAGTGAAATTTTCTAAAACTTTGTGCATTTTCAAAGTAAACATTTATTTTGAGATGAAGTGAGTATATTTTTATGCATTCATTTCATATAAGCAAACTTATTAATCTTTATATATTGACACCCGTAATATTAAAAAACATGCCCTTCAAATCTTCTATTACTAAAAATACATAATAACCTCTAAAAGCATTAAGTGGCCTTTTTTTTTTTCCCTTAATACCCCTTTTAGTTTAACAAAATATATTAACCCTTAAACGCATTAGATTTTATATTTGTGTTCTTTTACGTCATTTTCCATATTATTGTTAACATTTTTCTGGAAAACATATTTGTAACACCCCGTGAACGACACGTCATAAATACTCAATTTTTAAAACTTTTATGCAGAAACGACTTCACTTTAACGGATAATCTGTTACTCTTTTGACCATTGAAAACAATCTATAAACATTCAGCCCTTTAAAGTATTTTTAAATAAAACTAGACTCAATTACCTTCGAAACGCCGGGTGGCACAACCCGTGACGACTTACGGTTTAAAAGATATGATTTTTTAAAAATTGCCGAAATCAGAAACACCTCCCAGCTGCCCTCTCAGCCGTAGGCTGAGTTTCCACCCGCCACGGCTGGAACTTTCTGTCTCACCAAATAGTTTTCAGCCGCTGGTTGGAATGGCTGCAGGCCCCCATCTTTGCGTTTTGACTAATTTTTCTTGCATATGACTCATACTACTTCCTTATCACATCAAACTTTTCAGGAATATTTATACTAGCATAAATATAATTTATAATCATAAACTTGGTCATATGGACTCTCGGAAACATACTTAAAATATGACGGGTGTTTTGCCAAACACCCGTTTTGATCCATTTTCAACACATAACATAACCAAGACATCTTTAGACATGAAACCAACACATTAACTTGGATCAACATTCATTTAACATTCAATCCTTGACAATCTTAATCCATGACCATTGACCAGTTTAAATCCAAAAATGGGTACAAACATACATACATCCAAACACTCCTTTAAACATGGCCATAAACACTTAACCCATGTTATGACATACCATTTAATGACCCACTCACTTCAACGACCATGACATATACCTTGACACTTGACAATACGTTCACAAACCATTTTAATACCAACGAGGGTACAACATTGAATTGAGCTCGTTATCTACCTAAGCTCATACTTTCTTACCATGCTTTTAATCTTCCACATTAATAATCCTTAAGCCTTAGCTCAAGCTTACCATCTCCATCACACATAAACCTACAAAACATTGATAACTTAAACCGTAAGCACGAGGCTTGGTAAGCAAAGCGGATATAACATAATATCATAAATCATTCACAGATTATGCATCATAAACCATTAATCCAATACAATCATTAAACCATTAACAACTTAAAGCATCAACTTTACTTTTCCTAGTCCACCATTGACTAGCATATCAACTAACCTTATACCCACTTTCACATAAACACATATATCCAACCATTCATTAATCTTAAAATAATAAATCACTTAAACACATAACATATAGAAATCATTATAACACCATATTATAACCGGTTTACTTATCTTGATTCCAAGCTAATGAATCAAGAACATCACCATCTCCACTCTTGCAATCTAATCCAATTCACTATAGGCATAAACACATAATCAATTAACTATATTATGGTTACTACAACCATAGCTCCTCTTTAAACACTTCTAACTATCACATAATCATATATTGATTATATGATAATTAACCCTATTAAATTATTAACTTAATTTCATTACCCCTTATTCCATAATCACTATAACTTCATTAATTAGCTTAAAACCATCTTTTACCCAATTTCCCAATTTAAGGTTCATATACCCTAACTCTTAATTATTCGATTAAATCACTAATTGAGATACTTACTTGTAGGGATGATAGGTAAAGCTTATCTTCATTGAATTAGGACCTTAATTCTCCTTCAATTGATCATTCTAGCTTTCTAATTTTTCCCTCCTTTCTCTAAACCGTACACTCACATCCACACCTTTAGATAATGATGGATTATCTAAAATCCTGGATATTTCTAGTACTAACTAACTTCCTTCAAACCAAAGTTATGTCACCACTTAACACTTTTGGTCCCTCAAGCTCCTTTCTTCCTATTTTGGCCATAATAGCTTTATAACACATTTAGCACTTAACAACTTTAATTCCTTAAGTCTACTTTCATTATGATTGTGACACATCATACTTTATAAAACCATTTACATACCATTTAATACTTATAGTTTGACTAACCAATCCCGTAAGTCTTTAAAACCTATAAAAGTCATAGTCAACTATTCCAATGACAATCTTGTAATAAAATGCTTAGGCCCGGTTTTAGGGTGTTATAATATTACCGTCAAATGGTATTTTGTAGCAACAAAATGAATATTTTTACATCCGTTGCAACGCGCTGATAAAAAATATCTTGTTATATACATTTCATATAAAGGGGTGAATTTAGTTTATTTGGTTTTTTAACTTGATGTTGAGCCGATCAGTGCCCAATGATCTCTGACTATATTTAAACATAAATCAGACTAAGTATAAGAAGACTCGTTGATAAGGAAATCAGCGAGCAACCTCAGCAAGGTACATGTCAGAGATATCGTTAAAGAATCAAAGATAACTTGAAGATATACTCGATAGATGATACGAACAGCTAGTATATATAAGAACTAACAGCTGAATGGCAAAGGATCATCAGGGAATGACAATGCCCTGATGATCCTATCAGTTCTCTGATTCTTCCAACACAATGTAACTCAAAATATCTTTTAGATATTTAGGCAAGACTTTTTCAAGAAAGCAAATGATCAGGATAAACTATAAAGTAGAACCTTAAAAAAGTCAAGACAAGTACGAATTGATGAAAAGGCAAGAACAGTTGTCATCATTGTTCTACAAAAGCATGGTTGTTGTATTTCTAAGAAGAAACAATTACACGGATGGTCCCTGTGGTTTACACGGATTTCATGTTTAGTCCCTATTTTGTTTTAATTACGCCAGAGATACCTATTTTTGAAACGTTGCACTCTTTTAGTCCCTATTTTGGATGGACCGTTAGTTTGACCGTTAAGTGTATAAATATTATTTTCCCGTTAGTCCCTCTGTTAGTATTTTTTGCATCGTTAGTCCTATTTTTTTAAATGAATTAAAAATGGCACCACCACTTCCTTATTCATTCATATATCTTCATTTATCTTTCCATCATCATCACCCACCGGCCACCACCAATCAATGCACCTTCTTTTTTTCTTTCATCTTCATCTTCAATAACACAAAATGAAAACGCATAAATACCAAAACATTATCTGCATACCCACACAAACCTATCACCATATTCAACGATCATTTGTTTTCTTAAATTGTCGAACCCATCTCAACAGTCATTGCATCACCATCACCTTCAAAACCAATCACCATTTTCACACTCATCATGTCAATTTAAATACAGGAAATTCATTGACAAATCAAATACACAATAATCACTCCTAACCAGCTTCAAAAACTAAACATCAACTTGAAATAGTCAAAACCCACTTTAATAAGCAAAAAACTTATTTAAATTCACAACCAAATCAAGAAACAGAAACAATCAATTAAATCCTTGGTAAAGACGTTAATGGTGGAAATGGCAGTTCGGTTGATGACAAGACAGACGGTTCAAGTTGACAACGGCGGCGGTCGTAGCTCAGATCTATGTACGTATGTGTGTTTTCAAACATAAATGGGTCGAGTGATTGAGTAATTTGCCATTTTTCTTATAGTTTATAAATGAAAATATGAGATGGGGATCAGACAACTAACCTACCTATTAATCTGTTGGTCCTGTTAAATTTAGATTATTGATTTGGATTTGGGTGTTTGTTGGTAGAGATAGATGAGAGATAAAAGAGAAGTGTTCTAATATGTTAGTTTTTGAGTGATGATATTTGATTTTTGTTATGATATTTTGATATGAAGATGTAAAGAAAGAAAGAAGATGATAGTGGTGAAAGTGTGTTGTTGATCTTGTTGTTTTGTTAGAGTGAGAAGCAGAAAATGTTAGAGAGAGAAGAAAATGGGGAAAAGAAATAGATTAAAAAAAGGAGAAGAATAAAAAAGGAAGTGGGTTGTTGATCTTGCTATTTTTAATTCATTTTAAAAAATATGACTAACGATGCAAAAAATACTAACGGGCAAATAATATTTATACACTTAACGGTCAAACTAATGGCCCATCCAAAATAGGGACTAAAAGAGTGCAACGTTTCAAAAATAGGTATCTCTGGCGTAATTAAAACGAAATAGGGACTAAACATGAAATCCGTGTAAACCATAGGGACCATCCGTGTAATTTTTTCTTCTAAGAATAAAAGCATTAAATGTAAGATGCACCTTTCAAGTGAATGCTCGACACGTCTCAACAACTTAGGGTTTAGGGTTTATCCTCACTTGTCTCTTGTATAAAAGGAATGTTGATCGGAGTAAATACGATCTCTTCCACATGTGATCTCACATTTAAGAAGAACATTTACTCTCTTTGAACTTTTTATTGTCTATGATCCAATCAGAGATTTAGAGTTCACTTGCAAACTCTAACTCTTGTTTGAGTTTGCTTGATCATATAGCTAAATCTTAATGTCATTCAATTAAGCATTATCAGCAAAATACTTTGTAATTCTTTGATTTATTCTAATAAGAAATATACATTGAAAAGTTTATCATTGTGTTATTGCTTTAAAGTTTAAACCCTTAAGACATTGTTTTCATAAAGTGTCATAGATTAGGGAACCACATTTGAAGATGTAGATTTTTAAGAGGAGGGAAGTTTGAATAGACATGCAAAATAAAATGCACCAAAATACAGCTAGGAAAGTAAAGAAGGGTCTAGGGTACGACAGTGGAACACATGGCCATGTTTTGCATCTTGTTTGGGGGTCATAATCAACTTCATAGTGCAAATGATTAAAAAAATGGACGGTATATCTGGGTCCTATGTATGTACTGCTCATAAAATTATGACACGTACAAAAACTAAATAAGCCGCCAAATAAGGTGTACGAAATGTAACTCTCTTTATAGCATCGTATATTAGTTTCTTTCTTCGATACATGATTCCGTTTCGATGTATTTGCATTCATTGTCAATATGTTTGTAATCGAAATTAATGGGATCAATATCTTTGCTCATAAAAATAAATATAAATAGCATAAAGGACGATATCAGAAAACTTATATATATAAGACTAGATGCAAGGCCCGCCCCTATGAGGCGGCTAGCTTTAGATATTCGATTATACGATAAAATTAAAAGTATAATATATATAAAAGTGTAGTTACATCCATGAGACTCAAATGAATAAAATAAACATGCTATTATTAATAAAACAATAACGTTTAATCAAACATAACGTTCAAAATAACCAAATTACATATAGTTTATAATCTATGAAGAACTTCTCTATATACAACGTTTGTCATAGAGTTAGTGTAGTTTCCGTCTTTGTCACAACACAACACTTTTAGACCTCTCTTGCTTTTTACTCTGGAAACGACTACATAAAGTTGTCCGTGGGAAAAAACAGACCGTTCCAAATATAGCCCAACCTTAGACAATGTTTCGCCTTGACTTTTGTTTATAGTCATGGCAAAACAAACGGAAATAAGGAATTGTCTCCTATTAAGTTTAAAGTGTAGATTGGCAGGGACACCTCAACCCTGTGTACCATAATGGTACCCATCAACCCTACCCAGCAAAGGTTTGATGCCTGTAAAATACCTCCACCCAATACCCAACCATGCTGCGGATCGGATTCGAACTCGCGTCCTTTGTTGGAGACATCACATGGCTGGGCCCGGGCTTCTAAGGCAGCTAGTTGATATCATTAGAGCTTATGGTCCCTAAGTGAGGACTTCCCGGTATAGAGCGAACCTCACCCACTTTACCACCTGATATAATCTTTGCCTCAATGTTATTGATTCTCATTCTCAATTCTTGTAACCTGGTGCCATTACACAATCCACCTCGTTGATCAATGTTGCGCAAACACATAACGGGAGTGCCAATCTTCAAAAATAATTTATGGTGTGGAAGTCCAGACATTTTGATTGTATTCAAGAATTCTGTAGTGTACATATCCTCGCTATGATTAAAATCCACGTCTAAATCTGATACTGTATCCGAACTACAATATACTTTCTCTCTGCTACTATGTTGAGAAAGCATTCGGTCATTCGCTTTGTCAACTTCTTCGTGTGTTTGTGCAAGAATGGCTGAATCTTGGAAATAAGATGGATCCCAAAGATTATCTTCCCAATTATCGTAAGTTTCTTGTATCACAACTTGTACATGATCATCATAATCAGGTATTAGCATTTCTTCTGAGAATTCAACATCAGCAGTGCCATCTTTAGTGCCACCAATTGTTCCATCGCCAATACTCAAAATCCATTCAGCAAAATCCTTAATTTGTTCTGCATCTCCAGGGTTGTTGTAACACCCCCAAAATCTGGCTTTGCGGAAGCATTAGGGTCATGAGGTGCTACAAAAATGGAAATCATAACACGAGGTAACGAAGAACCGAATACACACTTCGTAAAAATATATTCAATTGTTTAAATCAGCTTCCATTTAAAATCTTTATTTTACAAGTATGCCCAAAGGTTTAATGGTCCCTAAAAAACAAGTCTTAAATAATTGTGAAAACTCTTTGGTCAATAGTATAAGTCCGTTGCCTTGCCAACTTGAATATGCCTAGTTATCTGAGAAAAACATGCTTAAAAAGTCAGAAAAAAGTTGGTGAGTTCATAGGTTTAAGTTTAAAGTAGTTATAATAAATTTGGACAAATATATGAGCATTATGATGTAAATAATGTCACAAAAGTATTCTATTACGCTAGCACTAAGTTCATGTAACCGAAGCTATAACGGGCACATGCTACACTTGGGTAGGTTTCCAACATATCCTTTCTTTGTACTGGTGCTTGTAGCATGGGCTTTGGTCGCTTCATATCGCTTGTTTAGGCCAGTATCACTGCGGTTCCTATAGAGATCTTCCCGTTTTCTCTTGTTGTCAGTCACCTTTTCGGCGCTTGTCCCGACTACTGAACCCATCGGCTTATGGGTCACATCCATAGGCTCCTGAAGATTAGTGGTCTTGGAGGTAGTGTCATTACCCCTCATGTAAGGGGGTAATCCACCTAAGTACTTCTCCCGTAGCCGAGCGTCCGTTCGGACCACCTCAGGGCTTATTGGTGCCATTCCTTGGTTGTATCCACCAGGTCTGGGCAGCACCTGTGAAGGTGAGTGATGCATACTTAACCCTATCCTCCTTCGCACAACCACATGCTTGAAACATGGCCTCCAATCTTTCCATCCATCTAATTACAGCAATGGTTCCCTCAGTTCCTTTAAGGTTCCCAGACATGGCCTTTCAAAACTCCTGATAGGTGCCAGTGTGGTTGCTGTTGTCCTTAAGTTTTGAGCTCCCGATCTCAGCAGTCGTGTTATTTTCCTCTGTTGCGGCTAGTTCTGCTGTCACACGATGATTAACTAATATGTCTACCATGGCTGGATTTATGATAAGCAGATTTGCTCCATTCTCAGCTGGAATAGTGGCAGCAATAGGTTGACCATGAGTGGCCTTGGCTGTCCTTCCTGTAGGAGTCATCTATACCATAAAAGATGAGAATGAATGAGATTTTAAACAGAAGAATGAGATTATTTGCGTTTTACGATTGATAAAGCACATTTTTGGGAAGAGTAGATCTTAAGGAAAAATCATCGAAGAAAAGGGTGTAAATGGGGTCTGTACCCCTACACATGTTTCTAATATCCTATGGCGTACTTTAGTTGTCCAACTGGGTAGAGCTTGTAATCTAGCAGCTGGCGAAACTTATAGCCTTAAATATTCGTTCTACTTCAAGTCTTGTTCGAGGGGTGTCCTGTCCTAAATTGTTTGGTCCATGGTTTGAAAGGAATAAATCGGTCGGACACTATGCTGAGAAGTATTTTACTAGCGAGAACTGTGTATGAGTAATCCTTCAGTATCTTAAGATTCTCAAATAGTTTTGCTTAAAATTGAGGTCTTATAGAAAACGGCGTGGTTTTATAGTCTAGACTCCTAGGGTGTCTTGCGTTTTAAGGGATGAAAATAATAAATCATACTTTGATGAACTTCATCAAAGCGTGTCATGCTGATATCTATAGTCTGGGGCGATAGCATTTGATTGTTTTCCAAGGTTTGGTTTAGTGAGTAACGGTGTGCTGGTAAAATTCTTCATCCTAAGTCAGCTTGTACTTCCAAGGGATTGATGAAGGGCTAGGCAATTTGCCCTTACGTTAGTGATCCAGGTTATTCCGTGATGCCTTGGGGTTTCTGTTAGGTTACTAATCAATCCTAGTAAATCTCCAGGTTCTTAAAGATTTAGTGGTTCACTTACTGTTTATTCTTGTTGAGGGGTCCTTCATTGGTGGCTAGAATCTTCTGAGTTACATGAACAGGTTTTCCCTTCCGTGGATGTTTATGATAGGGCATTTCGATATCTAGTATATACTGTGGATGCCGCCAACATTTCCAGGTTTTGTGGGTAACGTGTCTCCCAAACTAGTACGGGAAGTCTCGTAGCTCTAGATTACAGTATGAAAGGATGATGTTGATTGCTATTAGAAATCAACCAGTCTGTCCGTTTAAATGCGTGGTGTCTGTACAGGAGGAAAAATCAAGAATCTGAATATAACCATTGCAGTTATTTAACACCTTTGCTATAGAGCAATAATATGTTCCAGTCGCATACGGGGTCATGATATACTCAGTAGCTATTGAATTTGGAGATTGGTCGGATTGATGTTGAAATGATTCAGAATTGGAAAGAGATAGTGTATGATGAGATGCTAATCGGTGAGGTTGTTTGACAACGATTGGGGATGTGAATTTCCTATTAAACTAGATCATGGTATGAGACAAGGCAACTTCTATGTGGTGAAATGATATCAAGGTCTATTGTGCTACTAGCACGATTGTCCAAATCTCCTATTTCCTTTATATGTGTGCTCTTGGTCCCTTGGGATGGAAGCAAATGATTTGCTCTGCGGCAAGAATTTGGGGTCACTGTTCTTTGTATATCACTATTCTTCTTGGACTACAAGTGGATGGTTTGACTACGTAGGATTTAGGCTTGGTGAAAGAATGTCGAGTTTAGTTGACAGGAATTTATTGGTTATTTGTTGGTGAGGGTGGTAATAAGAAATATTTTTCGAGGAATTTTATAGGGCGTCTAAAATATAGTTTGTTATTTGTGGGATAGTAGGAAAAATTGTTGTTTGATTTGTGAGTAAGGAGTGGGGTAATTTCGTAGATTAATAATAAAATAATTTGTAAAATAAACATAATTTGTAGAGTCATGATTTATTGTTTTATGAGGTAATTACTAAAGTAGCTCACAGGGGAGCAAAATAATTTATAAATTGATAGTAAAAATGGTAGCACTATAGTTTGTAAGATAAGTTGTGAAATGTTTTATAAAACAATTTATTGTAGTAGTAAGGTCGAAATTTCTAGTAAAATAGCTAGTGGGGTGATAATAATTTTTTTTAAAGGTATATTTAGTTTTGAAATTTTGTGACTAAGAGAAGTGAACAAAACAATTTATAGGTCATTAGTATAATATAGTTTATAAATTTATAGAGACGCCATTTGTTTATAAAAGAGGACAACAGTGAGATTTTTGGAAAGGTAAAGTAAAGTCATCATATAAATGGATGACGTCACTGTAGGTTATGAAAGGAAAGAATTTAATTAGCGATGGAGATAGATAACAAAATGAGCTTGTTATAGATTAAGATTTGATTACAAGATTTGAAAATTACAAGCTCCCTAACAATATCCTACACTTACTGAGAACTACTCAGTTAAGTGAATCACTACAAATCATAACTAAGGCTGGCCCCTGGTCCTGTCCAGGTGTCGGAACCTAAAAGCATACTCCCCAAGCTGTGCCTCAACTTCGACAAGACGAGTCCTTAATGCTAAGTTCTCACTACGGTGTGCCTGATCAGCCCTCAACAACGCTGCAACCTGAGCCTCGAGGATCAGCATTCTCCCATGCATTACCTGGGCTACCTCTTGGGCTACAACCTGTGTCTGCTCAAGTCTGCCTGCTCTGTCACCTAAGTCAAGGATATCTCGACTGTTGGAGTGTGTCCTAGCATAGAGTCTGCTGAAGTCATCATCGTATATTGCTCGAAATGAGCTGGATGTAATTCGTCAAACAGATCAGAGTGGAGACCTAGTATGTCAGTCTGTAAATCTAGATGGGTCTGAATCTGTGAGATAGTATCGGTCTCTGTAGCTGCTGGTGATGCTACTGGAAGTGAGGAATGTGATATGTCTGTGTTATCCTTTGTCTCACCCTGAGCTCTTCTTGAGCTCTCTCCAGTCTCAAAAGCACTAGGCACATCCTCCAGTACTATGCTAATCCGGGGCACAACTGCCCTATGCTCTATTCCCGAATCCAAATTAGCATCAACCCCTGTACCCTCGACAGGAGTACTCTCGGCTAATGTCAGCCCAACATTCTCTGCTGAACAAGAGTCATTGCTCCTTCTGAGCCTCTGGTGTGGAGGTGAGTGGGTAGGCGAACGTGGTGATGAGGTGGGTGGCGGTGATGTTGGAGTAGTAGGAGTGTCCATGTGAGAGCATAGGGACCTATAACGGGATAGAGATAATAGGAGAGTATGAGCAGGGTTTTGGGTACTCTCTGCAGTGTGAGATGTTGGTCTAGTAGATGGGCGTATGATTATGCGTGTAGTATGGCGAGGAATGGTAGGAGTAACCGGAGTGGCTGGTGTGGTATGAGTATGTGGTGGTGGTGGTGTAGGCCCAATGGTGTTAGGGTTTGATGTATGATGATCTTGGAGCATCTGTATGCTGGAATCATTTGAGCCTGGTGAAGTCTGAGAGATGTTGTGGGAAGGCATAGTCTGTGACAAAACGATATATATGTGTAAGTATATAGAGGATACATGTGATAATTTGTGTAGATTAAGTATATATATAAATATACAAGGTATTTATAGTACATGCAGTTTGAGAAAAATCAATGATTAATAAAATCTAATTAAGACAAGTAAACAGCAATTATGGTGGCAAGCATGGCAAGTGGCGGTCATAGGGACTTGTTTTTGAAAAATGGTTATAGTTTAGGGTTTATATGTACCTAGTTCTCTATAACCTAGGCTATGATGCCAATCTATTACACCCCCAAAATCTGACTTTGCGGAAGCATTAGGGTCATGGGGTGCTACTGAAATGGAAATCATAACACGAGGTAACGAAGAACCAAATACCCACTTCGTAAAATTATATTCAACTGTTTAAATCAACTTCCATTTAAAATCTTTATTTTACAAGTATGCCCAAAGGTTTAATGGTCACTAAAAAACAAGTCTTAAATAATTGTGAAAACTCTTTGGTCAATAGTATAAGTCCGTCACCTTGCCAAGCCTTGCCAACTTGAATATGCCTAGTTACCTGAGAAAAACATGCTTAAAAAGTCAGCAAAAAGCTGGTGAGTTCATAGGTTTAAGTTTAAAGTAGTTAAAATAAATTTTGACCAATATATGAGCATTATGATGTAAATAATGCCACAAAAATATTCTATTATGCTAGCACAAAGTTCATGTAACCGAAGCTATAACAGGTCTGCATGCTCTAGAAGCATTTAAAATATAAAGGCTCGGAAAGTGTTTAACCCAGACACTTGTACTTTGATATGGTATACGTTCGTTTGCCTATCCGGTCAAACCAAACGGGGACGTTACTCCCAATAGATCTATTTATAACATTCACGCTTCCTGTCGGGAATTAATGGTACATGAAATTTGGGCAGTAGGGGACATAGTTGGGCTTAGGCTAACTACGCAATAGTTTTTATAAATAGTAATGAAGGTCCATAAAATGATTTGCATGTTTCTCACCCCATAAAAATAAGTATAAGTAAAGAGGGGCTATAAACTCACCTTAATAATGGATGCAGTGGATGCAAGGATGTATGGCACCAACACGCGACCTAAATTAATAATGTATGTTTAGTTTACAGTCTAATTAGATTTCCATGATAATTTAATTCAAATCTTTGGAGTGTTTATGTTGTTGTTGTTGCTTGTGTGGCAGTAAGTGAGGCTACGAATAAATTCCTTAGCATGGGTAGATGTTGGCTCGAAGAGTTACCTAAATGTACAGTAACGGAGATTTGGGAGTCTTATAGGATTTTGATTAACGGAAGTTGGAAAAACAAGAAACGAATTATTTGAAAGCACGAATCGAGATAGGTAATGTTAAGGATGGGTTGTTTAGTTGTAAAAGTAAATAATTGGTCATATAGATTTTGAAATGAAATGACATTACATGTGTGTGACGTTTAATATTTAAAGGTTTAATGATTTGAGAAAATAAGGCTTATCGTTTGTATAATAAAGGTTTTGTTTATCTCGTTTAAATAAAGTCAATTAAGTTTGCCAACTTATTAGAGATTGGTTACGAATTATGTTTGTAGATTGGTTTCACAATTAGGTATTTAGGAAAAAACATTTGATAAGGTTTTGTCAAAATTATATTTTCTGCTTCCTGTTAATGATGTGGATATCTATTGGTTTAAATTTTTAAAAGCACGTTCATAGATATAAAACATATACTCTTTTCATGTGCTTTATTTTAGTATAAAAATCTTGTATAGTGGCGACGTGTTTTTGTATATAAGTTTACATCTTTTAAGTCGAGAGTTAGTGTCTCACGATAATATTTTATGTCATGTTAATAATCGAATTCTAATTATAAGGTTGATCTGGTCCAAAAATTTATGTTATCGCAAGTTTTATACATTAGTTTCGATATAGAGTTTACGTGTTGTTGGGAATTAAATGTTCTGAAGATTAGTATTGGGAATTAGACGTTTACAAGGTTAGTTCTACTCAAAGAAATATACTAAGTATCATTCTACTGCTAGTGTATTTCATTCTACTGCTAGTGTTAGAGATTCTGCTGCCGTAAGGATTCTACTGCTAGTGCAACAGATACTGCTGTTGAAGAGATAAGTGTCGCGTATTCTACTGCTAGATGGATAAGTATACATAGATATTTTGTGTATAAAAGTCAAAGATATATGGTAGATAATATCTTTGATAGATGTTCAGTCAACAAGTTGTGTATACAGATACAAGTTGTATCTTAAGGACTGACACACTCAAGCAAAGCAAGTAGCTTCGACAAGACTTATCATTTATTGTAAAGATCTCCTTAGTTGTATAAAAGGAAGATCTTATAATAGCTAAATCTGAATGTGTGAATTTGTGATTAATGTAACCAAAAGAAAAACAAACTCAGTTGATAGAACAAGATAGAAAATAAGTTTTTCTTTGTAATAGAGATTCGAGGTTTTGTAACCCTAGTGATAGTGAAGATCACTCGTATTATTCTCAAATAATATTGAATCGTTTGGTGTTAACATTCATTGTTCATTATCAAATTCAACAACCACCACTGTTCCATTTCCAATAATCAAATAACCTTCTAAGTGTGGTTAAGTAGATTCCGCATACTTAATCATATTCACTCAAAGTATCTCATACACTCGTTGTAAAGGACTAACATCCTATTAAGTGTATCGACGCATCCTCTCAATTGGTATCGGAGCCAGGCTGATATCTTTGATTTAGAAGAAGAAGAAGAAGAAGAAATGGACGTTGAATCTATTCAGAAGAATGTTGCTGCAAATTATCCATGCTCAAACAGAATGAGTTTGAGATGTGGAGGCTGAAAATAGAGCAGTATTTCCAAGTGCAAGACTATGCACATTGGGAAATTATTGAAGATGGAAACTCTTACCAGCCTACAACCACTACATCAACAGTTGAAGGCAAAGTGGTGAAAACTCTGCAGCTTCACCCAACATCTGCAGAAGACAGAATAAAGAAGAAAAATGACCTAAAGGCCAGAAGTATGCTGATGATGACCATTCCCAATGATCAACTTTTAAACTTCAGCAAATTCAAAGATGCCAAGTCATTATTTGAAGCCATTGTTGCCAGGTATGGTGGAAATGAAGCCACCAAGAAAACCCGCAAGACTCTGCTCAAGCAGCAGTTTGAAAACTTCTCCTCTACCAACAATGAATCTCTTGACCACATGTTTAATAGGCTTTAGAATATTGTGAGCCAACTTGCTATTCTTGGGGTTGAAATACCTCAAGAAGATTTAAACTTAAAATTTCTAAGAAGCTTACCAGAAGAGTGGGCTATACATGTTGTTGTCTGGAAGAACAAGCCAGACCTTAACACCATGAAACTAATAGACTTGTATAGTAACTTTAAGATTGTGGAACAAGATTTGAAGAAAACTGGAGGTACTAGTTCTAACACAGGGAACATGGCATTTATGTCATCTCCTAGTACCTCAAATCCAAGTGAAGAGGTTAAGGTTGTTGATGGTGTAGGTGTTGCTAGTTCATCAAGCAGTACCATGGGTATTTTGGATGAGAAGACTTGTTGTGCTTTTCTCATAAGTCAAAATGATGGGTCCATGCTCACTTATGAAGACCTCCAAGAGATCAATGATGATGATCTGGAGGAAATGGACCTAAAATGGCAAATTTCTCTTCTTAGCATGAGGGCTAAGAAGTTCTATCATAGAACGGGGAAGAAGCTCAAAACCAGCAATAATGATACTGCTGGTTTTGACAAGTCAAAGATAGAATGCTATAACTGCCACATGATGGGGCACTTCTCAAGAGAATGTAGAAGGCCAAGGCAGCAAGATAGCAAGAATAGAGGTTTTGGAAGCAAATCCAAAACATGGGAGGTTTCTGAGCCAAACTCAAAAGCTATGGTAGCTATTGATGGCCTAGGTTTTGATAGGAGTTTCATAGCAGATGAAAAAGAAGCTTCTTCACAGATGGCACTCATGGCTTTCTCTACTGAGGTACAAAATCATAAAGTTTGTTCTAATACTTGCATAGCTCTTTCAGAACTACAAACTTTAATCAAACATTATGATGACCAAAATAAAGTCCTAAGCAGAACTCAACAAGACTTAGTAGATTATAAGTGTGGTTTAGAATCCCTAGAGAAGCAGATCATTTACTACAAACAAAATGAATTTGCTTTTTCTGATGACAAAACTCTTCTTAGACAAGACATATTCTTTAGAGATGCTGAAATTAAGCTTTTGAGAGATGCTTATGATAGGATTAAAAAGGAAAATGGAAACATTCACTTGACTGTAGAAACACTAGAACATGCTTCTAGAGGTGTAACCAACATGATTGAATGTCAAGTGATTAATAGAGCCAAGTCAGGGTTAGGATATAATGCTGTCCCACCCCCTTACAGAGGAATTCCTGTTCCCCCAGGGATAAACATAGAGAATTCAGGAGTAGCTGAATTTCAACAACCTGAGCTACAATATGGTGTTCAGCCAAAAACCAAGTTAGTTGTTGATGAACCTAAGAAAGTAAGTGAAAGTTTAAGTAAAACTTCACTTCCTGAGGACAAGGTGTCCTCTGATAGAAGATCAGATAGAGTAGTCATTGAGGACTGGATATCTGATGATGATGAAGATGAACAGCTTATGTCTAAACCTGAAGTGGTTAAGAAAGCAGGAACAAGTGTTCCTAAGATAATCAAACATAATACTGATAGGCCTAAAATCAATGTTAAACATGCTAGGCAACCAGTTAGATATTGTGAACAATACAGAACCACAAACAAGCCTAAAGGCAACCAAAGGAATTGGAATGGCCTTAAGTCTCACCAACTAGGTGATGACTTTGACTTCTATAACAAAGCTTGTTTCATTTGTGGAGAATTTGACCATCTTGCAGCTTTCTGCAACCAAAGGGTATCTGGGTATACAAACAATAGGGTGAATTTCAAAAGGCAAACACATAAAAGTCACTATAATAATACTAGAACAACACCCATAGCAGTTTCTACTGCCAGACCTTTTTACTCTGTTTACCCTAAACCAGCAGTACCAAGTGCAAAAACATCTTACAAACATGCACAAACAACTGCTAAGAGACCTTTTCCAACAAAAGCAGTTCACTAAAACAAATTTGGAAACCTAAGGGTTCTACTGCTAGGGAAAAGAAGGCCAATGCTGTTAAGGCCTCAGCATGTTGGATTTGGAAACCTCTTAAATCCAATGGTGCATCAACTGTTCTCAAGAGATTTAATTACATTGATGCACATGGCAAATCCAAGTCAGTAATGGCTTGGGTTCCCCAAGGAAACTAATTTCCTTATTTGTGTGAGGAACATTCACCAACAGATCATGAAGATCAAGGCTATTCAGATAGTGGGTGTTCAAGGCACATGACAGGCAACATGTCTTATTTTTCCAACTTTAAATCATTAGATGGAGGATATGTTACCTTTGGAGGTGGTATCGGTGGCAAGATTACTGGTAAAGGTACTCTTAAAACTGGTAAATTAGATTTTGAAGATGTGTACTATGTGCAAGAGCTAAAGTATAATCTTTTTAGTGTCTCACAAATGTGTGATAAAAAGAACAAAGTTCTTTTTACTGACACTGAATGTCTTGTACTTTCTTCTGATTTTAAGATGCCTGATGAAAGTCAAGTACTTCTTAAAATTCCAAGAAAGGGCAACATGTACAGTGTTGATATGAAGAAGATTGTTCCTAAAGAGGCACTTACTTGTCTAGTTGCAAAGGCCACATTGGATGAATCTATGAAATGGCATAGGAGGCTTAGTCACATTAACTTCAAAACCATAAATATGATTGTTAAGAGTGGTTTAGTAAGAGGTTTACCTCAAAAACGATTTAAAAATGACCAAACATGCATTGCTTGTCTTAAAGGCAAACAACACAAAGCCACTTGTAAGCCCAAACTTTTTAACTCTATTGATCAATCATTGTTTATGCTTCATATGGACTTATTTGGACCTACTTCTGTTAGTAGTATGATGCATAAAAGATATTGTCTAGTTATTACTGATGACTATAGTAGATTTACATGGGTTTTCTTTTTAGGTTCTAAGGATGAGACTTCTAGCATTCTTAAAACATTCATTACAGAGATAGAAAATCTAGTAAGCAAAAGAGTAAAAGTCATTAGATGTGATAATGGGACAGAGTTTAAGAATAGAGTTATGGATGACTTCTGCAAGGAAAAATGTATTAGGAGAGAATTTAGTGTAGCCAGAACTCCTCAGCAAAATGGAGTAGCTGAGAGGAGAAATAGAACACTCATAGAAGCTGCTAGAACCATGTTAGCCGACTCTAAGTTGCCTATCACTTTTTGGGCTGAAGTAGTTAATACTGCTTGCTATGTCCAGAATAGGGTTTTGGTTGTCAAATCTCACAATAAGACATCATATGAGCTTTTTAGAGGTAGAACTCCTGCAATAGGATTTCTTAGACCTTTTGGATGTCATGTGACAATTCTAAATACCTTAGACCATCTTGGAAAGTTTGATGGTAAAGCATATGTAGGATTCTTAGTTGGATATTCTCTTAATAGCAAAGCTTTTAGAGTATACAACTCAAGAACTAGAAGATTAGAGGAGAAACTGCATGTGGAATTTTTAGAGAATAAATCCAATGTAGCAGGTCAAGGTCCTAATTGGCTATTTGATCTTGAGACACTAACCCATTCTATGAATTATGTGCCTGTTGTTGTTGAAACTAATAAATTTTCAGGTTCAAAAGGAGATGAAACAACAAATGAGGCATGGTTAGACAAAAAGAAAGATCAAGATTGTATATGGATGCCAATAAGTACCACTGTGGCTTCAACTTCAAAAAATGATGAACCTTCTTCTGATAAAGCTAATGAAGGGATTGAAGATGAAACCAAGGAATATGGAACAAAGGAACAAGACAATGTTTCTACTGATGATAGTACGGCTGAGACAGAGCATTCTACTGCCAGGCTTAATTTTTCTACTGCTGAGCCAAATGTTTCTACTGCTGGCCCATCAGAACCAAATGAAGCAGGTGGATTTCAACAATCTCCCTCCTAACTATCAAGTTCCTTCTACACCACACACAAGGATTCACAAAGTCCACTCCCTGGATAATGTGATTGGAGATGTACAATCAAGAGTGAAGGCAAGACAACAACTGATGTCTTCAGACCAACAATGGCTTCTTGATGCCCTTTATGCTTCAAAGGAGCATGAGTTTTCAAACTCTTGCTTGTTTGTATGTTTTCTCTCACAATCAGAACCAAAGAATGTTCTTAAAGCCCTAGATGATTCAAGCTGGGTAGAAGCTATGCAAGAAGAGCTTCTTCAGTTCAAGATTCAGAAGGTATGGGTGCTAGTTGATTTACCCAAGCATGTAAGGGTAATTGGCACTAGATGGGTTTTCAGTAATAAAAGGGATGAAAGGGGCATAGTGATTAGGAATAAGGCTAGATTAGTAGCCCAAGGGTACACACAAGAAGAAGGGATAGACTATGAAGAGGTTTTTGCTCCAGTAGCAAGGATTGAAGCCATTAGGTTATTTTTGGCTTATGCTTCATTTATGGGCTTCACAGTTTATCAAATGGATGTCAAGAGTGCTTTTTTATATGGTACTATTGAAGAGGAGGTATATGTCTCACAACCTCCAGGGTTTACTGACCTAGATCATCCAGAAAGAGTGCATTTTTATATGGTACTATTGAAGAGCATGGTATGAAACACTGGCTTCCTACTTAACAGAAAATGGATTTCAAAGAGGCAAGATTGATCAGACATTATTCATCAAGAAGCACAAGAATGATCTTTTGCTAGTTCAGGTGTATGTGGATGATATCATCTTTGGATCTACAAGGAAGGAGATGTGTTTGGAGTTTGAGAAACTTATGCATGATAAGTTTCAGATGAGTTCCATGGGGGAACTTACATTCTTTTTGGGTCTGCAAGTTAAGCAATCAAGTGAAGGCATATTTATCAGCCAAGATAAATATGTTGCAGAGATTCTTAGAAAATTTCAATTTGCTGATTCAAAAGTGGCAAGCACACCAATGGACTCTGAGAAGCCACTTCTTAAAGATTTAGATGGAGACAATGTAGACGTACACACATACAGATCTATGATAGGTTCTTTGATGTATCTCACATCATCAAGACCTGATATCATGTTCTCTGTTTGTGCTTGTGCAAGATTTCAAGTAACTCCAAAGGTTTCTCATTTAATAGTTGTCAAGAGGATTTTTAGATATCTCAAGGGTCAACCTAGGTTCGGTCTATGGTATTCTAGAGAATCACCTTTTGACTTGGTAGCATTTTCAGATAGTGATTATGCAGGTGCTAGCTTGGACAGAAAGTCAACAACTGGAGGATGTCAATTCCTTGGGTGTAGACTTATCTCATGGCAGTGTAAGAAGCAAACAATTGTGGCTACTTCAACAATTGAAGCTGAATATGTAGCTGCTGCAAGTTGCTGTGGTCAAGTCCTATGGCTTCAAAACCAACTTCTTGACTATGGGTACAATTTCATGAACACTGTCATACATATTGATAATAGTAGTACAATTTGCATAATTAAAAATCCAGTGCAACACTCTAAAACAAAACACATTGAAATTAGACATCATTTTATTAGAGACTGCAATGAGAAAAAGTTGATTCAAGTTCTTAAAATTGATTCTGATCATAACTTTGCAGATCTTCTTACAAAAGCTTTTGATGTTGGAAGGTTTCAGTACTTAGTAGCAAGTATTTGAATGCTTAATCCTCAATGATTTAAAACTCTGTGTTTTTGTATATAAATTTTTGTTTGTACTGCTAGCATTGTTAATTACTACTGTTACTGAAAAGTTTGTACTGCTAGTACAAATTTTGTTTGTTAAGTTCATACTGTTAGTCATATGATTCTACTGCTATAAGACAAACGTTTTGCATTTTGTTTCTTGGTTTTGGACTAACAATTTCAGGTATGAACATTGAGCTTAAAGGAAGTTTCAAGTGAAATGGAAGCAGCAGAATGATTATCTTAGTAGCTGATATAATAGGTTTATGATGGACTGAGTTTGGGAATTCATTAACAAAGGTTTACACCTAAGTTAATTGATTCTTTAAAACTTCTTTCTTGAAACCTGATTATGATGTTTCACATTGACTTGATGACTCAGTTGGTCAGATAGTAACTGACACAACTCACTTTCTATCATTTTATACTTTTAAGTATAATGAGCAAGTCTAAAGACATCTGATAGAAAGAACAGCTAGCAAAAGTGAATCTAACTCTTGTGTTAGAGGTAACAACTGCTATGAGCTGGAAACCCTGTCAAGAAAGCCTTTTGAATAGGTTTATCTTTACACAGGCAGTTATTTATAACTGAAAATATTGGTTCTCACACAACCAGAGGTTACTTTAAACCGAATTCTTGATTAAGTGTCTGTTACACACTTAATCCCTTCAAAATGGTTGAGAGCAGTATGATTTTTCAATAATAAAATCATATTCATACTACTAAAAGTTTCTTAAAAAGGATTTTCAAAGAGGTTCAGAAAAACCATCAAATGATGGATCATGAGTCATTGCCCCATGATTCACTACTCATAGGAGTTAACACACCTAGAAGTGATGAGGGCAGCAAATTAAACTCTTAAGGAATTGATGGCCAACATGTACACTATTGTCTGAAAACATGTTCTCATTGGTAGATCAGATGATGGTGAGAGATCTTCCAAATAGGGGAGGAAATGATAAATCTCAGGGAAGGATAAATATTTTGGTACATAGTGAGAGATCTTCCAAGCTCAAGATCCGGGGAGGAAGATTAACCAATGAAGAAAGAAAAGTTGTGGTTGTGTATGCTCAGAACAGGGGAGAAATTGATCAAGCAGTTGTTGTATCTCCCCCTACAATGGAAAAGACAAGAGCATACAAGATGATGATGTCAGCTTTTTGAGAAGCTAACATGTGTTATTATTCAGCCAATAATAAGAACAAGCATTCAGTTTATGGATGCTGGGAATAAACTTTTTCAGTTGATGGATACTGGGAATAAGCTCTTCAAATGAAGATTCTGGAGTATTATATATTCAGAAGGGATGAAGCATTCAATTGGAGAAAGTTCTATCTAGGAGCTTTCAGTTTCAATTTCAGTTCACTACGTTTGTTCATCACTTGCAAAGGCATGCTGGAAGAAGACTTCTTGGAACAAGCATCCAAGATACACAGCACCATTGCCTCTTATAATTCCTCCATCCAAGGAAATTGCACCATCTTTTATTCAAAGTACTGCTATTGTTCAAGAGAAAGAAAGATGATGTTATTGCTGAAAGAGATTCACAGAAGGTAGATGAGTTAGAAAGAAAGATATTTAATCTTGAAGAACAGAAGAAAGCTCAGATCAAGAGTCTGACTATGAAGTGTTTGAAAGATGCTCACAATCAAAATTTAATTCAGAAGAAATATGTTGATTAGGGAAATCACATGTTTAGGGGAGGATTGTTGGGAATTAAATGTTCTGAAGATTAGTATTGGGAATTAAACGTTTACAAGGTTAGTTCTACTCAAAGAAATATACTAAGTATCATTCTACTGCTAGTGTATTTCATTCTACTGCTAGTGTTAGAGATTCTGCTGCCGCAAGGATTCTACTGCTAGTGCAACAGATACTGCTGTTGAAGAGATAAGTGTCGCGTATTCTACTGCTAGATGGATAAGTATACAAAGATATTTTGTGTATAAAATTCAAAGATATGCGGCCCAACTGAGTCAATGGAGGAGGGGGATCTTAGTGTTGGGCTGGATTGAGGGTTTTTACCACCAACAGCCGCATGGGCCTGGTGGGCTCAGATTAGCCATGATCCAAGTGTCCTTCATGGACTAGACTTGGGGTGCTATTTCCTTGGGTTGGGCTTGTTGGAGTATGCTCCTGTCATAATAACTAATTATATGGCTAGACATATGTGAGCCTATGGGGTCACACACATATACACTGAGGTACCACTTTATATGTCGTGTTTATTGTATTTACGATATATAAATAACCATACGTAACTAGGGAACACTATTGGGCTTCTAATGACTAAGTAATGGACTTATTCTATTGGACATGGAAATCAAATGGAGAGCCCATTTGAGCCCATATAAGTGGCCGGCCTTAAGGGATTAAATGGGAGGTTTTATTTTTAAAACTTGGTCAAATAAATCACAAGGATCTCCTCATAATTGTGATTATAACTTGCCTAAAATCTCTCCCTCTCCTCTCTCCTAAAAGTCACGGCACAACTAAAATAATAACCTAGGGTTTTTATTTTTTCTATCGTTTCTTTGATTCTTGTTTATTCAAAGGAGTCTAGAAAGGTTACGGGGTTTAAGGACTAGCATCCATTGGTATACGGTGAAGTGTAGTGTGGACATTCATAGAGGTGATCTCCTTTGGTCACTTGGTTTCATAGGTGGTTCGTGTATATTGGTGTAGGTGACTATACGATTCTACCGATCACGCTACAAAGGTATAAATACTTGTATTCATTTATGTGATTGATCATATGGTTATATGGATCCGTTGTTGGTGATGTATTCCGCTGCGTTTATATATTTAATGTGTTAATTTATATTTTACATCACCTATAGTGGTATCATGAGCCATCATATGATGTCATATGATCATCTAGTATGCGTAAAAATGGCTAAAAATGCGTGTTTTTAATGGATTTAAAGGTTTATTTTCAAAACAGCCCCGGGGCTTATTTTTTGTAAATAATTCGACCCATATGGGGGCTAATGATCTGGACTTTTTGATCCTATGGCCATTTGTTATGCATACTTTAATTGCTATACTTGTTTGGTACCCGTAAAATGGCCTAAAACGCGTTAATTTGTAAGATTTGTAACACGATTTCAAATCAGCCCATGAGGCTTAATTTTCTGTGATAAAATGATGTTAAGAAGGTTCTAATATCAGTGGGTTTTGAACCTAAGGCCATTTGACATGCGTACCAATCGGGGTTTTTAATTCTTGTTAATTAATTTCTTCGATTCGTTGGCTAACAATTTAATTCTTGTCATTTATTTTGTTATCCATGGCAAATACATGCATGTTTGTCCATGGAGTTAGCCAACACCTTGTTTTGATGATAATTTTATTGTATTATTGTGAGTATATGCAAAGCCGATGAAAACCTAGACCACTTGTGCCTTGTGATGCTGTGATTGTTGGTTGATTTCTTGTTTTTTTGAGGTTTGCCATTGTTTCGGCACTTTTGTAATGTAATTCATTTTGGTTTTGCCATTGTTTGGGCATTTTTACAATAGATTAGAAGTAGATTAGTTGTACTTTACTTCATAAATTATGTAATCAAAAGCTTGGAATCTAATGGCAAAAGAATGAAGGACTTTGGACCAAAAGTAGTTGCTGGACACACTGCTGGAAAAATTCGATTTCCAGGAGATTGGTAACGTATTTTGGGCTGAATTTTTTTGCACAGATTCAAAAGACATGGGCCTACAACTTTGTCAACTGGGATGAAGCATGAGGAGGTCATCTTCTAGGCCATTTGGGCCTCCAAAGACAGAAAAATTAGGCTGACAGAATCATTTTTTCATGTGCATAATGGGCTTTTACTTGCCCATGATTGTCTTGGGGCAAGTGGGAGCCCTTCGTGTGGTTGTGGTCTATGTCCCTAGTTGACTCTTGGTTCTCATGATGGCTCACGAGACCATGCATAGAATTTTCATCGGTTGAGGCTTTGCATATTGTGGTTGTGTGTTTGTTGGTTGTTTTATATATGCTATGATTGTATGTAAAACGATAATTGTTTTCTAAAAACTTAAAACGAAACACAAACCAATTTGAACTAAGTCTTATGATTTAGTTTAACTAAGTTTAAATATAGATTTGAAACTTAAAATCATTGTTTTCTAAATAACACTTAAACTAGTTAAGTTTGTTTATTTATTTATTCTATTGTCCAAACTTAATTATAATCCACTTAGTATTTATATTAGTCTTGAAAATGGACAACTTGACACACATAAATTAAAACAATGATTAGATCTAAGTTAAGAAAAGTTTTTAACTTGTGCTACGAAGGATGAATGCATGCTTCTTTCGTACACGTTTTTTATCCACATCAAAATATTTACCCGTCAAAATTTAAGACATGCCGTCCAATTTTGAGGACCCTTGAAATTACTTTTTGCCTATGCGTTGGACATAGGTTGAATTGTAACCCAAGGTGACTATTCTCTATGCGTGAGACCTAGATATATTCTCACAAGTTTTCAAATTGGATGACTTAATCGAGTTAAGCGGTTAGACCTTGACCCGAGGCAAAGATGGGACTAAACATGCCAGCTTGACACTAGTTGCTTGTTCACTAGTGCCATGAGTCCCATAAAGTTCTAAGAGTTGCACATGTAATGCAATTGATCGACGTTACCTAACTATTGAATCTACCATTGCTAGCAGATCAACTGATGTGATGGTGGAACCTCAATGAGGATCTTAGCCTTTTCGTAAAATTAATTGTTTTAATATGCTTAAACTTGGGTAGTTAATTTTAAAAAGGATTAATTATTGAAACTTACTAAAATTTGAACTTTGTTTATTTTGTAGATGACAACTCCTAATCAAACCGTGAACAACTCGTACATCAGATCAATTCTTGAAAAAGAGAAATTGAATGGTAACAACTTTTTGGACTGGTATCGCAACCTGAGGATTGTCCTTAAGGCTGAACAAAAGTTTAACCATCTGGAAGGACCTTTACCTGAAGCACCTCCTGCTTTTGCAACTCTTGCTGTTCGTAACGCCTACTCTCATAGGGTTTAAGAGCAACAAGAAGTGGCTTGTATCATGCTTGCAAGCATGATCCCTGAGCTCCAAAAGAAGACCTTGCAGCATTTGACATGCTGAGAGAACTGAAAACCATGTTCGAACAGCAAGCTGAGCAAGAACTGTTTGACACTGTCAAAGCTTTTCATGCTTGCAAGCAGGAGGAGGGCCAAGCGGTCAGTAGCTATGTCATGAAAATGAAAGGCTATCTGGACCAAACGGAGAGTCTAGGATACCCCATGCCTCAGATCCTTGGAGTGAGCTTGATCCTTACCTCACTGTCGAAGGATTTGATCAATTTGTGCAGAACTACAACATGCACAGCATGGGCAAGACCATCCCCGAACTGCACAACATGCTCAAACTTGCAGAAAAGAGCATGCCCAAGAAGGATCCAATGGTCCTAGCTATCAAGCATGGCAGAATCCAGAAAAATAATAAGCCGAAGGCAAATGGCAAGGGACAAGGTAAGGGCAAGGGTAAGCGTGCTTACGCCCCCAAACCAAAGATCCCCCCACCTGCTAAAAAGGAGCACCCGGCTAAGGACACCCCTTGTCATCATTGTGGAGTGAAGGGGCACTGGAGGCGGAACTGTCCGACCTACCTTAAAGAGTTAAAGAAGAACAACGCTAGCGGAGCTAGCACATCAGGTATCTTCACTATAGAACTCTATACTTTTCCTAACAAATCCTGGGTATATGATACAGGTTGTGGTACTCACGTTTGAAATAATGTGCAGGGGCTTAGGGGAAGCAAAAAGTTGAAGCAAGGAGCTTTGAATCTGTACGTGGGTAATGGCAACCGTGCAGTTGTCGAAGCGATAGGGAGCTTTGATCTCATCCTCCCTAATGGTTTAGTTATTGTTTTGAATAATTGCCATTTTGCACCTACTATCACTAGAGGTGTTGTTTCACTTTCATGTTTGAAAGATGATGGTTACATTCATACTTTTACGGATTTTGGCATTTCAGTTTCTAAGGATAATATTTTTTATTTTAATGCTATTCCTCGTGATGGTATTTTTGAAATTTATATGCGTGATTCTATTTCAAACGATAGTTCTATATATAATGTTAGCAATAAGAAATCTAAACGTAACTTAGATTCCAATTTTCTATGGCATTGTCGTCTTTGCCACATAAACAAGAAACGCATTACGAAGCTGCAACGCGATGGGCTTTTAGAGTCAACCGACCATGAGTCGTTTGATAAATGCATTTCTTGTATATCTGGTAAAATGGCACGAAAGCCCTTCTCCCATGTTGGAGAAAGAGCTAAAGATATACTTGTACTCATACATACTGATGTATGTGGCCCATTTAGAACAACGTCTAGGGAAGGAGCTAACTACTTCATTACTTTTACTGATGATTTCTGTAGATATGGTTATGTTTACTTGATTAAACATAAACATAAAGTCTTTGAAATGTTCAAAGTCTTTCAAAATTAAGTAGAAAATCAACTCGGCAAGACCATAAAGGCTCTTCGATCTGATCGAGGAGGTGAATATATGAGTCAAGAGTTTTTAGATCATCTAAAAAGGTGTGGGATCGTCTCACAATTCACTCCTCCATATACACCATAACATAATGGTGTATCTGAAAGGAGAAATCGAACTTTGATAGACATGGTTCGATCTATGATGAGTCTAACAACATTGCCAATGTCCTTTTGGGGTTATGCTCTAGAGTCTGCTGCACGCATTCTCAACATGGTTCCAACCAAGAAGGTCGACAAGACACCATACGAAATATGGCATGGGAAGGTCCCTAATCTGTCTTTTTTGAAAGTCTGGGGTTGTGAGGCTCTCGTAAAAAGAGACACACCTAACAAACTTGAGCCCAGAGCTATCAAATGTATCTTCGTAGGATACCCAAAGGAAACAATAGGTTACTACTTCTACTACCCACCCGAGAACAAAATATTTGTTGCTCGGTATGCCGAGTTTCTTGAGAATAGTCTCATTTCACAGGAAGCAAGTGGGAGCAAAGTAGACCTTGATGAAATTCAAGAGGAAGATGCACAACCTTCTGGTAACACTAGTGAGCATCAAAATGAGATTGAACATGAAAATGTTGAACCTCATCAAGATGTTGCTCCCATTTGTAGATCCGCAAGGATACCTCAAGCACCTGAGCGATATGGTTTCTATGTCGATGCTGAGGAACATGAGTTAGGGGATCATGGTGAACCCACTAACTATCGAGATGCATTATCGAGTCCTGAACACGATAAATGGATCAAAGCTATGAATGCGGAGATGCAATCCATGAAAGACAATGATGTCTGGGTCGAAGTTGACCTACCTCCTAACGCTAAAACCGTTGGGAGCAAGTGGCTCTTCAAAAAGAAGACCGACATGGATGGAAATGTACACACCTACAAAGCTCGTCTGGTAGCAAAAGGTTACACTCAAACCTACGGGATTGACTATGAAGAAACCTTCTCACCTGTTGCAGACGTTAAAGCAATTAGGATTCTTATAGCCATAGCAGCGTACTATGACTATGAGATTTGGCAAATGGATGTCAAGACAGCCTTCTTGAACGGCCACCTGAACGAAGATGTTTATATGGTGCAACCCGAGGGCTTCGTGAATCCTAAACATCCAACTAAAGTATGCAAGCTTCAAAGATCCATTTATGGATTAAAGCAAGCATCCAGAAGTTGGAATAAGAGATTTGATGAGGAAATCAAGAAAATTGGTTTCACTCAAAATCTCGATGAGCCATGTGTATACATGAAAACTAGTGGAAGTATAGTCGTGTTCCTAGTCTTATATGTCGATGACATATTACTCATGGGAAACAACATTCCAATGCTACAAGATGTAAAATCCTGGCTTGGAAATTGCTTTGCCATGAAAGATCTAGGAGAAGCCGCGTACATACTTGGAGTCAAGATCTATCGGGATAGATCAAAACGATTAATCGGCTTGTGTCAAAGTGCATACATTGACAAAATCCTAAAGCGATTTAAGATGCAAGATTCCAAACGTGGAAGTCTTCCAATGCAACCAAATACAGAATTGAGCAAATCTCAAGGACCCTCTACACCTACTGAGGTGAAGAGGATGAAAGGAGTCCCTTATGCTTCGGCTGTGGGATCCATAATGTATGCGGTTAGGTGCACTAGACCTGATGTAGCGTTCTCACAGAACCTAACGAGTAGATTTCAACAGAATCCAGGAGAATGTCACTGGACTGCTGTTAAGAACATATTAATGTATTTACGAAATACTAAAGATATGTTTCTAGTTTATGGTGGTGATGTCAAGCGTGAGCTCAGTGTTACTTGTTACACTGACGCAGGCTGGGAGACGGATCGTGATGACACCAAATCCCAGACAGGATATGTTTTCATCATGAACGGAGGTGCTGTTGACTGGAAGAGTGCTAAACAAAGCACTATCGCGATGTCCTCTACAGAAGCTGAATACATAGCTGCTTCTGAAGCTGCAATGGAGGCGATTTGGATACGTAAATTCATTTTTGGGCTTGGCGTTGTCCCTAACAATGAACGACCTATGGATATGTACTATGACAATACAGGTGCCATTATCATAGCCAATGAACCAGGTGTTCAAAAGGGTGCCAAACAATTTCGTCGAAAAGTTCACTACATTCGAGAAGTTATTGAAAGTGGTGATATTCGTCTTCTCAAAGTTCACACAGATGACAACATAGCTGATCCTTCTACGAAACCAATGCCTTGTTCCAAACATGTCGAACATGCTAGGAGCATTGGACTTCGACCAGCTAGTAGTCTTATGTAGATCTGTTTTTTAGTATTTGAATAATTGGAACGTTAAACAGTTTATATTTATAATGAATTGATGTACTGGTTATGATCGTTTTCATTCATATCAAATGTGTTCTATATTTGCATGTTTAATCCATGAATGATTTAATTATTCTAAAATTATCCATTGTCGGTTGACGATACGGGAGTATCATCAAATTAAGGCAAATGTGAGCGTGTTGGTGATTTATTTGCCAAACTCACATGTTGTTCATTGTGATGAACATTGGATTGACCCAACCTACGAGTTTTCACTACATGGATCTTCGTCAATCGTGAATCTCGCAAGTGGTTATGTCTCTTATCCTTAGACTTGAGATGCAAGTTGGTCTTGCATATGTGAAATTTCATTCTTTGATGTGGTTAAATGTTGTCCTGAATAAGGTAGTTATAAAGACCATCTTCAGGAGTGATATGAAGCACATGAATGATACGTGCAGTCAAAATAGGATTTGTTCCTCCACATGTTATGGAGTTAGATACTATTGGGCCCCTCGATGAATTGGACAGATGTTTGTATGGCCGTACCCAAGTAAGATTAAGATGAATCTTAATCCACTTGGTAATCTTGTTCAATATCTATATCGAGAAACATAATGGTTGAACTATTAGAATGACATTTGATCCATGTCTAATGTTCAACACGGTATCTGTAACAAAAGGATAGATGATATATAAACCATCTAAAATGAGACGTTTAAGAAACTAACCTCACATATTTCTAGGGGCATTGGCGTGTTGCTAGACGCTAACCATTGCTTGTATAATTACTTGACTATTATGACGTCGCAAGTGGGAGCTGTTGGAGTATGCTCGTGTCATAATAACTAATTATATGGCTTGACATATGTGAGCCTATGGGGTCACACACATATACACTGAGGTACCACTTTATATGTCGTATTTATTGTATTTACGATATATAAATAACTGTACGTAACTAGGGAACACTATTGGGCTTCTAATGACTAAGTAATGGACTTATTCTATTGGACTTGGAAATCAAATGGAGAGCCCATTTGAGCCCATATAAGTGGCCGGCCTTAAGGGATTAAATGGGAGGTTTTATTTTTAAAACTTGGTCAAATAAATCACAAGTATCTCCTCATAATTGTGATTATAACCTGCCTAAAATCTCTCCCTCTCCTCTCTCCTAAAAGTCACAGCACAACTAAAATAATAACCTAGGGTTTTTATTTTTTCTATCTCTTCTTTGATTCTTGTTTATTGAAAGGAGTCTAGAAAGGTTACGAGGTTTAAGGACTAGCATCCATTGGTATACGGTGAAGTGTAGTGTGGACATTCATAGAGGTGATCTCCTTTGGTCACTTGGCTTCATAGGTGGTACATGTATATTGGTGTAGGTAACTATACGATTCTACCGATCACGCTACAAAGGTATAAATACTTGTATTCATTTATGTGATTGATCATATGGCTATATGGATCCGTTGTTGGTGATGTATTCCGCTGCGTTTATATATTTAATGTTTTAATTTATATTTTACATCACCTATAGGGCTTCTAAGTGATATAGGTTAATTTGGCCTGGTAGAATACAACCGCATACACAACCAAGTCCATAAGAACTTGTGTGTATTCTGGCAGTTTCGATACTACATCCCAATATTAACTAGACTTGTGATGTTAAAATTTGGTTCCCATTGAGATCGAGTACTACTCGACTTCTCAACTTGAGAATCTTTAGGGTTAGGTGAGGGCTTTTTGGTTTGATCATGGGATGTTTTGTATTAGACCTAATGGGTTGTATACGAGGAGTCACCATTAGGACTAGCGAAAAGCATACTAACCATTCTTGTGATTAGGTCGAAATTCGACAACCCGGGACACTCAGATTTGGGGTTCTTTGGAGAGGTTGAACTTGACCACTATTTTGGGTGTAAGTTCGAACTAAGCTAGGCCTTACCGAGGACAATTAGCTACCTCTTTGGGTCAAACTCTGGGATCGTTTCTAAAGACTAGAAAAGGGTGGGTTCTCCAAGCGTTGTTTTGGATTTGTCTCAATGTGGTTAACCAAGGTACGCACCATTTTGGGTGGCTGCTTGGTGGGTTTCTAACGAGCTGAAATCACACCCGTTTGGGGTGGTTTCTCTTTGGACACAAATCACCACAGCTCACCCTACTTGGGTGGCTGTTGGGTGCGGTTTAACTGGACTCCATATATAACCTTGCTCACTCTTGTGAGGATGGTTCTTACGAAATTTGTCAGCCTCAACACACCCTTGTGGCATGGTCTTCACTTGGGCTAATGACAACCAAGGTTCCTTCAAAATCTAAACCGAGTTCTAAGATTTCTAATATTCATTCTAGAGGGAAATTTGACACAACAAATGGGTGATCACAACAATTTTAGGTCCATTTCCAAGACCTTTTTGTCAAGAATTTGCTACTGGTTAAAACTAGAGTTGCTTAATCTAGACAAGAGTCGACAACTCATTGAACCAAGATTAACCTATCCTAGTGATTAGTCCTAAGGTTTCTTAAGTTCTACAAGCCACAACAACAACAGCAACATCAAGAACCGGATATAACATGAATTCGAAAGTTCCAATAATTATTCAGTCGATCTTAAAAATCAACAAAACCTACGAAAACATTTCGAATGACAAGTATTAAACATGAAAGAGTTGAATTATAAGGTGACTTTTACCCTTATGATTAATCGAATGGGAGACTGTTGAACTCAGAAGAACTCGATTCAAGATCCAAATTCGAAACCCCAGCTATTCCAATTGAACCTCAACCAAAACCACTTGAAATCACTTGTTTTTTTTTTTCCTCCGAACCCTCTTGTCTTCTCGGAATCTTCGATTGTAAGTGATGGTGTGTGAGGTCGATTATGCCTGGAATAGCGGTTTAAAAGGAGAGGACTTTGGAGTAGCTCCATCTTCACTTTCGGATTTGGGGGAGGGGAAACTCCCATTCGAGTATAATTTCTTTATCTTGTGTAGTTTCCCTATGGTTTGACTTTGGGGAAAAGATCCCTTGTGAATGTCTGCTATAATCTAGGTCAAAGGGGAGAGCTATATAGCTAAAGATGATAGGGATGGGTCACTGATTTATTTTGGGATGGTGGAGCGGCGGACAAGAAGGGGAGGAAGAAGACAATTTGTTTAGGGCTTTGTTTAAGTGGAGGTGTATTTTATATATATGCCGAATTTTATTTTATTAGTGGAGTGGTTAAATTATATCCGTGTCCCACTAAGCTGAGTTGAATTCGGGTTTTCTCCGGAACTGAATTTTTTTATGGGAAATGAATTTTTTTTAGGGACGTTCTTATAAAACTTAAACGAATTTGGAGTTTGTGAACTAAAAATAAATTCTGAGTTTTAAATTTATTATTGATGTGATGTCGGTACGCGTGTAGTTCTGTTTCGAGTAAAAGTGAGATAACCTCCCATTTTTACTACATTATAGTTTGTAAATGTGAGAATGGGACAAATTCATTGTTCCTGGTGAGATTTAATAGTTTTGGTGAGTTAATGTATGCTAAACTGTGCGGGTTTGTCTTCCCGAAATAGTTATGCATGCTCATGTATGCCTAATTTTTATTGGTCTGGTTTTAATAAATTAACATTTATTATTTAAATAATGGTGAAAAATTGCCGTTTGTCACAGGTGCAACCAACACGAAGCCTCATATTCTCAGTAAGTTTAAGAACCGTGCAATTCTTCCATAGATAAGACTGATTTAAGGAAGCATTTACGACATCTTGCCTGCTACCGTTTGGAATAACCGGGAGTATTTGCCGAAAATCGCCACCAAAGACATCAATTTACCACCAAACACCTTATCAGAAACTGCCGTATAAGTACCTGTCAAAAAGATAATTTAAACATTAAATATAAACTATAAACAACACTAAAATGGTAAGGATTTTTTTTTAAACCAAACATTTGGCTAATAATAATTTGTGAGTACAAATCCTATATTATTTTCTACATGGTTAAAGATAAATGTGCATAATGAGGGAAAAAATGAAGAAATGTATTTGGTTAATTAGCAAGGAAGCATAGGGTTGAAAGTTAGACAAATTAGAAATCAGTAAGAAATACACCTACTAAATTAAATTATTATTAGACTTTTTTGTAGTTAAGATTTAAAAAAGTTTTTTGATATCATTAGTATAAAAGAATAGAAATGTAATACTGTACCGATGTAAAAAAATTGCATAAAAAAGGTAAAATGTACCTGTTGATATATCTCGTAAAGTTCTGTCAAAAGCTTCAAAACAAAGTCTGTTAACCATTGGTGCTTCATCCCATATAATTAACTTTGTGTCGCGAATCAATTCAGCAAGATCACCATCAGCACTAATAGTACACATTGAATCCTCAACAACATTGATAGGGATTGCAAACCGAGAATGGGCTGTTCTACCACCATTAAGCAAAAGCCTAGTTATACCACTGGATGCTACGTTTAGAACTATTTAACTCTTGGACCTTAAAGCAGTTGTCAATGTCTTGTACAGGAAGGTCTTCCCTGTACCTCCGTAGCCATATACAAAAAACATACCTCCTTTGTCATTATCGCAAGCATCTATTATAGTATCATATATTCCTTTCTGCTCATTTGTCAAACTTCCATATAGTGCTTGATGTTGGAGTATCAATTCAGGAACATTATAATCAAGTTCATCGTAAATCAACCTATTGTATCCATCCATTGTGAACTCTGAATCCGGATACGGCATATTGACAATATTTTTGAGGCTTTTCGAATTGCTGAGTAGCTTGTCCTCAATATATGTTAAACATATATTGTACCTTTGTTTATCCGTTAGTTGTAGTTCTGCACAAAATAAGTGAATTATTGTTGAATGACTTTCAAACATGAAAATACAATTGAAATTTTTTTATACAATTTTATTACTATTTATGCTGTTAAAAATTAAATTGTAGGATACCTGGATGATTTCTTTTTTGCCTTTCCAAATGTTCCACGTCTTCTGCTAAAAGAGTCCACGACTTCTCCCAAACGACCTCAGGTCTTGACATACTATCCGATAGTATTAACATAACGAAATGATTATGAAGGTAATCCCCAGTTCCCCACGCACTTGCTTCAATTATGCCTTTGATGTATTCCTTGTCATCCTCTAACAATCCACGTGCGTCACAAGCCTCTTTATATGTACCATATAATACACCATCGAATTTCTTAAAGTCGTCCCATTCTTGTGCACCTTTAACTTTGTTTAAGAGCATACGTAAATAAAAAAGCTCGCCCCAAGATGGAGGAACGTGATGGATCCGACCTATGCTTTTGCCTTGCTTTCGTCGAGTCCATATTTTGTCTTGACTGTTCCAAACAAAATGTTTTGGGATCTCAATATTAGCTGAGGCCTGCTCGAGTTGAAAGTCGATACTTTCAGTGGGATCAAATACAACAGAATGCTCGTTTGGAAGGTGAAATGGCAAACGCTCTACTGCAAGAAACCTGTGGTGTATATCAAACTTAAATATCCTCCATGCAGCTTCGCAAGCTGATAAATAACGGCAATCGTAAAAGTCTTTAATCTCATCCGTCTCTTCATCTTCGACAGCTGCAGTAACTCTATCCGGTCCCTTATTTATGTACTTAAATAAATACTTGATGGATCCAAACTGATTGCACCATTCAACATTGATATGAGCTTGGTACCTTTTCAATAAAGTTGGATTGTAGGGAACGACAAAACCACAGTGAAGATCTGCGCCTTGTTTTTTAATAGTTCTTCCATCTTCAGTACTTTTATATATAGCATATCCGCTTTCGTCGATGAAAGTAGACTCATTAAATGGCTTTGGAAACTTCTTCGAACACTTATTTTCAACCATGCAAGGGCAACTTCTATGATCAGGACCACAAGGACCGTGCATCATAAATTCTTTAACCAATTGGTGTAGTTCGGGGTCTTCATCTATATCTGGTATTTCAACAGATATACATCTATCTATATCTGCGGGGAATCTCAACTTGTCATCTGATTTCAACCATACACATAAGTGACAGTGAGGCAGTCCACGTTTTTGAAATTCAATTGTGTAAACCTCTGTAATAATAATAATAATAATAATAATAATAATAATAATAATAATAATAATAATAATAATAATAATAATTAAAAAAAAAAGATGAACATATTGGTATTAATAAAATGCAAGTTGTATAAAACTTAGATTTGGAAACAAAACTTAAGTAAAGCTTGAAATGTACCTGCACGAACACGATCAAAAATACGTTTCTCCTTAATGTTTTTTATCAACTGATCCAACTTGATCTTAAAAATTCTTGTGGTAATGTCGGGACGATCCTTTGATTTTAGACCTTTCTTACGTAAAAACCTTGTAATCTCAGGCCACTTTGGATTACATGTAAAGGTTATAAATAGATCAGGGTATCCATAAAACTTGCACATTGCCATAGCATCCAAGTAATTCTGCATCATATATCTTGGGCTACCTGTGAAGGATGAGGGTAAAATCACTTTTTTTCCACGTTTCTTGTTTTGTTGGTTGGATGATTCAGCAGCTTTAGCTAATCGAGAATAAGTTTCACATCTTAATTCACTGTTCTGATTTTTTTACATATAACAGCCTCTCCGCTTCAACCATAGTGTAACCATCGACCAAAAACTGCTGAAATAATCGCCTACCATTTAAAATAGTTGAAAAAACATTTGGCCTATCTTGTACACGGTAAGCAAACCATTCACGCATTGTGACATATTTTTTATCCTTGTCTGGGGTGGCATCAGTAATACCTTGATGGTATATGTCAGTTCTATAACCATCTTCTGCGTAAGGGAACAACAACGGGTACTGTAATGGAAGGTATGAAACATGTAACTCACTAAACTTTTTCTTCTTCCCACTATTTTTTTGCACCATAATGTCTCTTTCGTTATGATTGTTATCAAAGTCACCAACAATAAGTGCAGCCACTTCATTTGCTGTAGGAAGGTTATATTGCCTCCCATCTTTTTCACGCCTTCCTATCAGCCTGATCTTAACATTTTCCACTCCATGAGCAATTTGCTGACTAGCCATTCGAAACTTCTTTACCAGAGGGTTATCACGATCAAGCATTGTTTTAAGGTCTTTAGTTAGTTGACGGTCTGTTTTTTTATTAGAAGAAGATGATCCACTCTCATTGGAACTGTCATGAATTGGAAAAAACATTATAGTTAGTGTATTTATTTTATAATTCTATGACCTGGAAATTAAACGGCTAAAAAAAGTAATAACAGGAAACGGTATATATTATTGTTACCTGACAGCATTAATGCGGTTTTGAATTTTGTTATGTGGATCATAAATATAAAGCTGAGAAAACTTTGGTGTATCACCAGCTTTGGGTAACAAATCTCCAATTAAATGGTAGTTTTGCCCTTGTATTCTAAAACAATATGGTGCGCGACCATTGTTAACTGTATGGTCAACGTTACCACCCATGGATGTAAAAGCAAACATCGAGTTATACCGGCGTATGTTCTCAAGATATGACTTGCTCTTTCGGTGTTCCCCATTCATGAGTTTCGTTAACAATTCAGGAGGATTCTTCAATGAAACAGGTAATACCACTTTACCTCAACCACAACAGAGAGAAAATGAATCAGTGGTACCAGAGTTAGTAGCTCCTCTTTTACTTTCGGTAAGCCACAACATTGCTCCACATTTTATGCATTGAACATTCTGATCACCATGGTCAAGGTAATCTAAAAAAATATATAAAATGTATTGTTTATTAGGATACAAAAATATATACACCGACTTAAACCTATCAATAGTAAAAAGAACTTAACGATTAATAAATATGTAAAAAATAATTATACCTTTAGATATGCCTGAAATACGTTCAATATATCCATGTTCATCCTCAGAAACATCCTCTGATAAGTCAACTTTCGTTGTATGTGCTATTGACTTGCCTTTGTCTTTGCTGTTACATTGTCTTGTTGAATCAACATTATTATTTGTAGACGGACTTGGTGAGACAATACCTGGACTACCTGTTGCAGATATATATAGTTATACTTAACAATATTTTTGTGCATGAAATTTTCATATAACATGAATAGGATATGAGCGCCACTAATTATGCTCACCAATGTGAAACTGAACTGGACTGTTATTGCCTAATTTTGATTTGCGAGTTCTTTTTGACATGTTACCTGTATACCACGTTTAATGATTGGTGAACTTATAATGTGTTACGATGCAAAATTTATAGATAAAAAACATATGACACAACTTACTTGTAGAATTGATATCTTGGCATGGGATGTTTGCATGTATTTCAGGTGTGAACATATTAGGAGTTAGAGATTCACTAACATTGCTGGAAGATATGTTGGGGACAGGTTGGTTTATACTACTACTTGTACGATTATCTATTTTTTCGAGGAGAAAAAAAAGGCTCGTTAACTTCAAAAGGATTAAATATATATTGTTTATAAAGGTGTTTGTGCTGAAATCATGTACCTGTTTTGGGAGGCCTTCCGCGACGTTTAGCTACATTTCCTATAGTAACATCTGGCGAAGCACCTTCTGAAAGGTTCGGCGAAACAGCTCTACTAGTATAGTTATCTATTGTTTCGACTTGAAAACAAAAAAAATAAAAATGTTTGCTAACTGCAGAAGGATTAAATATAAAATACTTTATAGATAGTGTACTCAAAGCATGTACCTGCTTTGGGAGGCCTTCCGCGTCGTTTAGGTACATTTCCTATTGTAACATCTGGAGAAGCACCTTCTGAAAGGTTCGGCGAAACAGCTCTACTGGTACAGTTATCTATTGTTTTGATTTTAAAACAAAATAAAATGATTGTTAACTGCAGAAGTATTAAATAAAAACAGTTTATAGATAATGTACTCAATGCATTTACCTGTATTGGGAGGCCTTCCGCGTCGTTTAGCTACATTTCTTGTAGCAACCGGTGACGATAAGGATCATGTGTGTTAAATTTAGGATGATTACAACTAAAAGGTATATTGATACTTGATAATACAAAACTTCATACCGGTTTCGCAAACTACTTTGGGAGGTCTTCCTGGTCGTTTAGCTACTTTTTGTACAGTTTCATTTGATGCTCCTTCATTAAGGTTTGGTGAGACCTGACTAACTAAAGGATTCTTACGGGGACGTCCAGGTCGGTTTGTATTTTCTACCGTATTTGTAACATCATTAAGAACACGAGGACTGTTTTTTTGTATAGCAAACTGTGTAGTTCGGCCAAACGTAAGTTATGGTAAAATGACGGTTGCTACATCTTGCTTGCGTGGACGTCTACGTCCTCTCTTAAGTGGTGTAGGATTTGTGAAAATGGATTTCATATTCCTTGATTGAGAAGTTTGCAAAGTTTGGTTCATGTTTGAATACGTGCCTATTACATAAACATATATTGTCAAATAAGGTGTAAAGAACATAGAAATAAATATTTGATCAAGGAATCTGGATATAACATTACTCGTAGTCATGTCATGTAGAGGAGGTCGTTGAGATTGCATATTAGCTAATACATCAACAACACTTGAATATCTCGAACGTTGGATGGGATTTATTGAGTTGTCTACATTATAATTATTTTCAAAATCTTGACTAATAGTACACAATATTCCTCTATCATGATAAACTGCTTTAGATTGATAAGTGTTTTGGTTACACAGAAATTTACGTTTCTGCCATTGATAATTATTCGGCGTACCTATAAAAAAAGTATAGGGATAAAAAATGTCAATCATAAAGATTTACTTGTGAGTCTAAGTTACAAAAAATGCATAAGATAAACATGTAATAGTAATAAAATCATACTATCAATATATATATGATCATAACGTACCAATAGGTGTAAGAGTTGTCGGCATATATATAGGGTCATAGTGAAGAACATTATTGTATGGCAAATCATTGAAAGATAAAACATCATCATTTAGGGTTTTGTCAACCGTAACAGACTTTCTCTTGTTGCGGATATTTGGATGATATTGTAATGGGTTTACTGATTATACATCAACAACAAATCGTGTAAATAATTAAACATTGTTGAAATTTTATACAAACAAAAAAATATTATAACGTAAAAAAATATTTGTATAGATGTAAAAACAACAACACCAAAAAATAAAAACTTACATGAACAATTGTTCAGTCTTTGATCGGCTAATACATGCGATACAATTATGAAAATTGTTACGTAAAATAGCTGCAAAGAAACGAAATTTAGGGTGTGTTTGATAGGCTTTGAATTAGACCATTAAGAGGAGAATAATTGAATCGGTTAGTGCAGATTGTGTTTGATGAAATTATAAATGGCGCTGAACCAATTAGAGACCTTCTGGATCGTGCAGGGCCAAATGAATGCAAAATCATTCAGTTTCCCACTTGTCCCTATTTTATCATCTCCTTGTTATGGTACTCGAACACCATAATCTCAGTCCTATTTTCCGATCATCGTCAAGCCACCATCATTCTATATAAGGACTCACACAAAACGTCAATCCAGATCCATTCCTTGCATGTCCACATCGTCCCGTCCTGGATGGTGGTTGGAGTTGATGTTGTTACTTGTGGTGTAGTGTAGAAGAGCTAATCGGAGTGGCTGTGGTGATGACGTGGCGGATCGGAGTTATCTGATTTGCGGCTGGATGGTGGTTGGAGTTTGACGGAATTATGGTGTAGAAAAATGGATCAATGTATAAAATGTCAATATGTGAGTAATTTTGTTGTTTTGCTTTAGGCATACTGTTATGTTATTGGATAATAGTGATAATGGAGTGAGTAGGTGAGATGAGAAAGTGTACAGGGAAAGAGATGAGGAGAGATAGAAAGTTAATTTGACTATTTTTTTTATATCCCCAAAAGTAAAATACTACTTGTCCATATATAGCCATTTCATATACACAGAGCACTAGTGAATGATAGTTGTTAACTGTTGTATTTCTCTTTTAGGAACTCGCATGTTTTTGATATATCATTATGCCAAAAGTTTATTGGCGTTAATAACTTTTTTATCAAACGGTTTATTTTGTTCAATACAAAATCAGATAGAAGGTTAAATTGGTAATTTCAGGCAACTCAGATTGCTTATTCTGAACAAACATCAAACAATCATTTTCACTCAGAATCAGGTTCACTCAGCATCTTGGAATCATTCAGCAGCTTTGATTCATTCAGCACTAAACCATATTTTTTATCAAACAGCCCCTTAAATTTTAAAATCATTCCATATTTGAATGATTGATTCCGAAAATTATGTAAGTTTTAGACCAAGAAGTCAGCATTGTTAATGAGATTCAAATACACTTTTGTAACCTAATAACAATTAAATGAGGCCCAATGTATACCAAATCAATGTAACCTAATGTAAAGGCCCAACTCCTCATTTATATGTGATACAATTTAAGATAGTTTATATACACTGTTATAAAATAAACATTGAATGTTAAATTTTCAATGAAAAAATTATCATGCATTATAATGATTACTTGTTTTCAAGTATTGTGATTAGTTGCTGCTTTATGTTGTTTGTATGCTTTAGCCTGATGAATGTTCATTGTTGTTTTAGTATTGATAATGTACATTATAATTACTATTGAGCTATAAACATGAATAAGGTTATATATAGATAATAACTCACAATATACATTAACACTATACACCTTGATTGTAAAACACATTATTTTTGACATTGTTGATATTGAATAGGGTAAATTCTTTGACGCTTGCCTACGTGTAAGCGATTGAACTACATCATGATAATTTTATTCGAATAATTGAAAACACGTGGAACGAAATATTGCTTATATGCATTATTCATAACATGTGAATAACCTATCAATCTGTATTCTCAAACTTCGCTATTAGAACTGTTATCGGTAGTTTCATCATCAAGATTTTCATCATCAATGAAACTGTCAAATTCATCAGTAGCTTCATCTTGTGAAGATTCATCATCAATCATGTCTTCTAAATGAATTTGATCATCAGTTTCATCATCAATGTTTTCACCACTGTGTTGTAAATCGTCTTTTGCCTCTTCATCAATTAAGTTGAAAAAATTTTGTGTCATATTTATAGCTTCATCATTTTCTTCATCACTTGGTTCATCAATAAGACGATAAGTTTCTTTTTTTGAAAAGCAAGTTGGCTTAGCGTTTTTTGAACGCTTAAACCTAACTGGCATCTCATCATCCGAATCCTAATTTATATTATTCATGAAGAAAAAATGAATTAGTAATAAGTAGAATTAGAGTGAGAATTTGTTAAGTGATTAATAAAGTGAAAACATGTAAAATGGATATAGTATTTTTATACCAAATTTTCATCCTTTTTGGTGTGCTCTTCAAACTTTTTGTTATTAGATAACAAATTATCCTTCTCATCATCAGAAGAAAGAATATTAATAACGTTGTTGTTCATTTTACTCTCCTTTTTTTATTGTCTTTCGCGTTTCTTGGTGATGGGGAAATCTTGCATGTTATTTAAATAAATTAGAAGGAAGAACATACTTAATAATACTCTTATAATAGGTCACGCATACCAAATCATCATCAGATAGGATAATGAAATTGTTATTCTTGGATTCACGAGTTGGTTCATTTGGACGTTCTTCAGCCTCGAAAACCTAAAAATGTCATAAATATGTTAAAATACATCTAGTATACATTATAAAGTTAACGGAATAAAATGAAAGATGTACGCACTATACAAAAACAAAGTATTTAACCTTAGGTGATTTAGGGTGATCCATCAGGTATTGTACGCAAAAATCGGTTATCATTATAGATGATGATGCTTGATGGTATTTATAGAGACTCGATAGTTAGCAATTTTAGGAAATGACATGCTATTCAAAAATTTAAAATGTGGATTGAAGAATATCATTCAAAAGTTGAATGTTTGTTATGTTTATTTTAGTATGGGATTATAGTCAACTTAAGATGATACATTGGTTTTAAAATAGAGTGAGATATGATAATTAAGTTTAAAATAAATTGGTGGATGGTTTATTTTTGAAGGTTGTTCTTTTGATGAATCAGTCGACGAAAACAATGTTAAACACGTAATGATTTGGTAAATTGCAAACAATGGAAATTGGAATACTTATAAATTATGAGTTGGGGCTTTATAAATTTATGACATGATCCATTTTAACCATTGGGCGTCATTTACATATATTTATGTTAAAAATAGTGGAACATTGTGATAACCCAAACAATATATTTATTATATGAGATTAGCATGTAATAATTATTTGTGATGTTGTTTTTAGAATAACGAAAAACATCTTTATAAGACAAAAAGTTATTTATCCTATTGCATCTGATAAAGGAAGTATACATTTTTGTATACTATACTCTCGTTTTCAATTTACTTGATAGTAAGGCTATAAAATTGGACCATTTTAAATACAACCATGGTTACAAAAGGATGCTTTAACATGGATTATTATAAACATGATTACAAAGAAAGAAAGAAACAAACAAAGATGTTGTGTAAAAAAAAGGTAAAACATAAACATAGTAATGATAAACATGGCTTGCAAAATTTGTAAAAGCCAACTTATTACAAACATAACCGAAAAGAGTACTTCAAACGTACAAAAAACAAACCAACATTAAACGAAAAGAACAAAACATTGTGATAATGAGAATTATAGCATCACCAAACATGTCCAAAACATATTATTCATCATCACTAACGTTGTGATCAACCATATAGTCATCTGTTATCTTGTGTCCTGCTGCACGTAGTTGTTTGATAATTTCATCAGCCTTTTTGACGGAATCCATCATGCTATTCCAATCTAAATTAGCAACATGCTTCTTCTTAATCTTATGCCAAGTACCATTCCAACAAACATACCTGTCTGTATCATATATAAAAAACAATTCTCCATTATAAATATAACAAAACAAATGAATATATGATAGTTTTGTCTTATAAATATTTTACGTATACAATACCTTCAGGCTTTTGTAGAGTTTCCGCCTTCTTATTTTCCTTTTTGTTACCATGGTTAGAATGATGTGTAGCTATTTGTTTTCGTGGATCTTCAAACTGAATGTTTGGTACGTCATTCTCGTGTGTTTCTGTGTTCAAAGAACTGGATGCATGTGTTTTGAATTGTTTTGCAGGTGTCGACATTTTAGATAAAACGAAATTGCGACTTTTATTCTTTTGGGATGTGTGGACAATGATATATATAATGTGGTAGATGTATACATTTGATTTATATATTTCAGGAGTTGATATGGTTTTTAATTAAAATTGATATCAATATCACTAAAGATTTGATTTTTTTAAAATAAAAAATATCTTATGCTCATAATCTCATCACAATAAAATTCAAATTCCCATGTTTAAAAGATAATGTGAATTACTGGTTTTGGTTACATGGATTTTAATAGGAAACTTAAATAAAGTGAATGAGGCCCCAAATTAATGAGCCCCAATATGTTTAAGCCCAACAATGCTCTTCTTGTTAACAAATTAATTAAGCCCATTTTTATTTTATAAAAATGATCATGTTTATTAATTGTTTAAGCCCATCGTCATTTTCAACTTGACTTAGTTGTGACTGAAATATGAATAGTTTTTTTTATAATTACATGCAACTTGGTGTAGATTCATGATTACTATTCTAACTCTAGACTTAGACATACTTCATTTACTATTGTCTTTTCATATCAGTATTAACCATTTGGTTACTTCCACAAAAACATAATTACATCATTGAAAACACAATATTTTCTTAGATCAAAAGATTTGTTCACGAAAAAATCAAAGGTAAAATCTGCAATCTTGATCTTATCAGTTCCTTTTAGATGTTTTGATCTTACTTGCATGTTTCACATTGTTAATAAACTGAAAACCATGAATCGTTATGGTAATTATGTTTCACATTGTAGAAGGTTATGGTAAAAGTTAGGTTGAATAGGTTTAAGTTGATCATTAGCAGTTAACCTGGTCCTTCTATTTGTATGAAGTTTTGTTTAGAATTGATAATTAGGGTTTTTTAATAATTATTTTTTGTCACTCACTGGTAGTTGATGAAATACCTTTATTTGTGTGATTTGGGATTTCTTAAGATGAAGATATCGAAAGAATATTGCGTGTGTAATAAGTTTTACGCCATACTCTGTTTATCAGCACAAAAGTAGCTAAATTATTAGTGGTTTTGTAGGACAATGATTGTTGAATTTGTCGTTTTGGTGGACCGTACAACATATCCAAAATCACAGGTAATGCAAATTCTCCCATATTCCGATATAGTTGTAATAAACTTAGGAGGATATTGATGTATTAAATAATGATTCAGGAAATGCTTGAAGTTTTTTTGGATGAATGTTACAATGGGAAAAAATATGTGTACTTGACAAGCTACAGAAGGATTCGAACAAAAGTATCCTTAGTGAAACCATACAATGGACCTATTGTGCTTAAGGGTTACAAATGGACTTCATTTGCAAAGGAAAACATCGGTCCTAATGTTCAAGTGTTGCATTTTATACAAGAAGGGGACGATTCCTTCTATGTTACAGGATATGATTATCCTGGGCTTGAATTCGGAGGATATGAGGGAATAGAGGGACGTGCATCTCGCTTTAAGAGTAGAGTTCGGGCTGACGAAAACAGGACTCCGATAATAGTTAACTATTGACTTAAGTGTGTTTTAACTTATTAGTAGGTAAATGTTGAATGTAAAAGTAAATAATTGTCATTATCAAATTTTTTTACAGAGACTTTCCGCTGAGTTCTTAACTGGGCTAGGGCTGGAAGGAAATATTGTGATTAATGTTGAAGGACATCGGTTTACAGTTCCTGTGGTTTGTTTAAAAGTAGGAGACGACAATATGCCTGAAGAATATGCACTGAATAGTCAAGTTTGGAATGTTATCAAAGCAACTCTGCATTTGGAACATGGAATGCTATTGGTTTTTACAAAGGAACAGAATTCTGTATTTTGGATGCAGTCGTTTTTAGCAGATGGGTGGCCAAATACAATTCCTCATTTCTTTGGTGCGACAACACTACATCCAATACAACCTACTATACCTTTTGAAGACAAAGGTGAGTTCCATATATATTTTATAATTTAGAATTATGTTAAATTTTATTTGTCTTTATACATTTGGTTGAGTATGTTAAATTTTAGTTGTATTTAGAAATTATCTTTGTATTACGGTACTGATTGGTGTTTGGTATAAATATCGGATGATAACTAAGATGGATATAGTTTAACTGGATCGGATTTTGCTTTGCCAATGAAACTATAAATAAGTAGTTGGTCAAAAATATATATCCTAGTTGTGGTGTATATACTTCATGTATAGGTTTTGGCACCCCTTTTATGGAGATAAATCAATTAGTTAATGAATATTCTCAAACTCTTTGCCAGCATATTGATAGCTTAATTAGTATGTGGTAAATGTGGTTATATTTTAATGATACATAAGTTATATTATAAAGACTTCTTAGAAGAACTAATTGTTTTATGTTATCAGTCATATTTAGTTGAGAAAGAATCAAAATTAGGAGCATAATGATGTTATATAGGGGATTTAAAGATGGTGATATACCTGTACTAATAGTTAAGAGGATGTCGACATGTCAGATAAGTAAGGGGCTCCATTTGAGATTGATTGATTGCCTGTAACATAAGTTTATACATATTAATATAAATTGTGTAGATACGAAGTTAAGAGGATTTTAATTTGTTAAATATATTTGCAGATGATGACAGAATGCATCACATTTGTCGATGGCCAGCTCATCGTGAACATTTTGGTGAATCTGCAGACACATTCTATAAGAGATTTTCTTATATTGTGGTTATGAAAAGACTTGTAAGTATTACTTTGATATCTTTAATGTTAAAAGCTGTGTATTTACATAATTAGTTAGTATTATATTTAACTGTTGCGTTATTGCAGACAATACCGGCGGAGTTCTTAGAGGACCATCCAATGCACACTTACAATAAAGTCTTGATGAAACACCAGCATGTGGAATGTACAATGACTATGAATATGGAGTTTCACAAAGAGGATCCAGAGCGGACCAATCATATCAATGTATTTGGTGAATGGGATGAGTTTGCACAGGAATGTCACTTTGCATACGATAAAATGATAAGGTTCAGGTACATGTTTTTGCTCACAGACATGAAATGGAATGAGGTTGAGGAGTATCCAGTATTTCACTTGTGTTAAAGAATTATCACGTAATAGTTTATCTGTCTTTAAGGTTTGTTGGTATGGTAATCAGACATGCTTTAGTATTGTTTTGTTGTGTTATGTTTGGATATTTGCTATTTTGTGGTTTGTAAAATAACTAATCACTATGTCAGTATTTGGTAAAGTAGGATATTAGGATTATGTAGTAATCACTTTCAGACTCAAACTGGTTCTAAAACTATAATACTTGCAGCTTTTATAATTTAGCCAATCACTATGTGTGTTATTTTTCCCAGCAGTATATTTTTATGAATCACCCTTTTCTATACTTTGTCACTGGTCGGTCAATTTGAATATGCTAAGGCCTGCAAATTGGTGCTGTCTTGCTTGCAGTTTTATACTATTCCACATTCAAGTTGTTGTATGTTGTCTGAGATTGTTGTAACAGATAAAACATCTTAGTTTTATCCGATATTGTTGTTGTACCAGATATAAGAATAATGTGAAACATTGTATGGATTATAAAAGTAATACTGATTGAAGAAACAAATTGAATAACAATAACATAACAGAATGGTAATTATGATAAAAAGAAAATAATAATAAATAGATAAAAGCTGCATCACAAACTTTATTTGACATCGATTCCTCTTCCTCATCATCGTAGTCCACAATATGAGTGTGGAATACTCATTCTTTGTTAATGCAGATCCATTTTACGTTGGGATCATCCACAACATCTTCATCATCAACAATGTTTGTTGATACCAAATTGTGTTCCTTTTTTGAATGGTATAAACATTTTTTCTTGATACACATCCATTTGTCTTTGTCATCATCAGAATCGAGAACATGAACAACATTCTTTTGGACAAGCGTACCATCGGTTGTTAGTCTTTGACGTTTATTATTTTGGTGAACATCCTGTAAGTAAACTATTATAAGTTAAAGGACATAATGAATTTGCTAATATTTGTTTAGAAAGTAATGTAAACCATACCACTTCATCATCTGAGATTATGATCACAGGTGGGTCTTCCTTCCAAATTTCATTTGGTGATTTTGAGTCTTCTTCTTGCTGGTTTGTTATCGAATGAACGAATGCTATAACAATATGTTACCATGCATGTTCATTCTATAGGTATACTAATGGAAATTATATAAACTATATAGATATACGTTTGTTTACCTTTTGTGACTTAGGATGATCCATATGCTAACCTTGAATGAAGTTTGCAAAAATGGTGTAACTGAATGTACGTTCTTCAAGAAATGGATAGTATATATAGAATTTGAATAGAAAGAGATTTTAGGAAATGATATGGATAAAAATAAAGTTTAAAAGTATATTAAACACAATACTTTAAAATTGGAAGTTTGTTAAAATTATTTTAGTATTGGATTGTAGTTTAGGAAGGAATTGTAAACACATATTTGTCTATTTGTGTTTGATATTCAATTAATGTACCTTAATAAATAGGATATCTTTAGTGTACAAATTTAATTTCCTGAAACACCATCTAAACATTAATATAACATTTAATTTGTTACCAACATATAGTATTGAATGATTGGGACTATTTGAAGAATATATGTGAATGTTGTTATCATATAATCTTAAATTAGCATGTCATTTTAATTCAAATTGTAGCATTTATGCTATAACCATTTGTAGATTGTGATGATATTTTTGTTCATAAACATCTAAGGCCCAAACACAAATAATGTAGTCCAAGGAGAAGTATACCCATTATAAGTTTTTTATAAAACATAGTGATTGGCGCACTGTATAAAAAAAACTTTGTAATCAATTAGAAAATGTTTGATATAACCAATTGGTATTAAAAGGTAATTAATTTAACCATGTAAAATTGAATTAAACCATAGCATGAAAATGTGTCTGTGATAAAATCGCAAAAAACAAACAAACTGTCTCCAAACCATAAAAACCAGAAATAAAACTGCAACAATAGTCTTTAACAAAACAGAAAACAAAGCAAAGCATGATAAAGAAGCATGTTTGTGATGTTGATCTGTGAAGGAAAATGATCATCACTTATCCTTGCCATTGCCTACTTCAACCATATCATCATTCTTCAATTTCTTTGCAGATGTATCCTTCTGCACACAATCATCCAAATCAATCACATCACGTTTTGCTTTTCCAGAGCTGGTACTTGCATCATCAGCCTTTTGCATTCCCTTGATAACTTTTGGAGTGCGTTCCATGTTGAATGGAATGTTATCAATAGCATTGAATTTGCTTGTGGTAACAACGGGGGTAACGGGAGTTTGCATTTCACCTTCATTTTCCTGTGATAAACCATGTAAGCATGTATTGTACAGTATTAAGGTTTACTAAATTAATAGAATATAGTATATTTGTAAGGGTTTATAAAAGAACCTCATTGATGAATCCATGTTTAAAGGTCTTTATCATATTTTCATCCTCTGAGATCAGCTTGACTTGATAAACATGGTTGTTGTTGTTGTTTATATTATATGATGAATAAAGGAAGCGAAACAACAATTTTTTTCCAACGATAGGAGCCAATTCATCAGGAAAGATATCATCAGCCTGATCTCCGTACTTCGCCTTGAGCTTATAACATGGGATGTCAATCAGCTTAGTGATAATATCTTCATACAACAAAAGAGATGTTGAGCCAGTGTCTTCAATGACATGCACTATTACTTTGTACCTAAATTTCAACATACAATTATAAGACCATAATTATGTTATTTCAAAAACAACACAAATGTATCCTAGGGGAATTTAGCATAATAATAACAAACGTTACCTTGTCCCACATTAGTAATCTCTTTGTCCTTTTTGCACCACCACGCCTTATTCTTGTTTTTCTTTTTGGATGACGATGATTCACCATATTCTTCAAGTTCTTTGGCGACACATCCACATTTCTTGCAGGCGAGATACCACCAACCATGTTCTCGATGTACCTTGTGTATCTTTGCGTACACAATCGCTTCACATTGCTGTATATTATGATTTATATATTAGTACACAAACTTGAGATTCATAAAAAACCGATTATAATAATCACAGATAACTTACGTATTCAGATTCACGAATAGACCCCACCATTTTTCTAACCGTATTTTCAAAAAACTCATCAGAAGTCAATTCTTTTTTGGATGGCGAAAACACATTTAAAATTATATTCTTCTCAACATATTCATCCATTTCTTGGTACCTATACAACATAACATAGTGATTCATGATACAACCGTATGAATGTAGCATGTTGTGTTTATAGTATACGATGTAAAAAAGGATAAAAATAAAATTCATGTGATATTATTTTGAAACATTAGTTTTATAACTGAAGTACTTACATCTTTCTGAAAGTATTAATCTCTGGTATGTTTTCATTTAGATAAAGCTTCGTTGCAAATGCCCCATTGCTAACAGACGGCTTATCTGCAGTAGTAGAATATCATCGTTATTGCATTGTAAACCCATAAAACTATTAAAAATAAACATCACCATTGATATATAATATTTTACCATTAAATTATTCACTTTTGCAATTTGAAGAATTATTACAACATTTCACATTATATCCAATTGCTGGGCCAAACAGTTGAACCGATCGACCCATCCGTCAAAGAAACAGCAATTCAGAGAGACCCCACTGTATTATTTTCAAACATTTTCGTACATATAAGTGGATCATTTAATATATACCAAAAGCATATTTCTTACTCAACATCTTCCAAGGTGACAATCCTTCTATATTTTTTAGTACCATAACTTTCATAGGGTATTGGTTCAGATACAGATATTATAGTCCCAATGACATCTGCGTTGACATATGAATATAAATGTTTTTTAGTATGAAGATTGATTTAAGTAAATCATCATCATGAAAGTCTGCTAACGTATGAATAAAAAATAAACACAAAAAAATAACTATTACCAACAATGTCGGTTTCTGAGAAGTGCCTTCTCGTAAAGTTTTGAAATGGTACAAATCTAAAACCACGGGTATTCTGGTCAAATGGAGCAACTCTTGTGACAGAGGTATTCTTATAGAATCCGATTTTGTAACGGTGACTCAGCTACAGGAACTTCCCTCCGTTCTCACCCACCCCAAAGCTTCCCACTTTGTAGCAGGACCCTTCATCAAGAATAGCTTGAAACTTATTCATATCTGCCTTCTTAATAGAAGCTTGAATACGGTTACCCTTCAATATGATGAAAATAAGTATAAATAAAACAATAACTGATTATTATAATGTCTTAAACGTAAAACCTAAATCTTAGATACTTAGGAAACGACTTAAACGTAGCTTCATATCAACAGGTTGGCTTAAATAAATATTAGATTATTAATTTATTTCAACAACAATTCTAAAAAACAAATTATAAACATTCTATTGTATAGATGCCAACATCGATACGACTTATAACATGAATGTGGAAACAATTAATGGAAAAACATTTATGTGATGCAACTAAAGAGCAAATAAAGTGTCTGTGTACAAAAAAAAAATTGAACATACAAACATGTATATGCACATATAGATCCATTAAGATTGTTACATTTTATAGCTACGAATATTCCAAGCTTAATAAATGATATATAAACAATAAAAAACAGGATGATGTTAATAACCTGTTCATCTTGGAATAGAACTTCTAAACCCCAAATTTCATTCGGCTTGGTGATAGGATGAGACTTCCATATACGTACCACCCTCACCAAAATTTTGGCATCATCAAGCATAGGGTCAACGTCACTCAAAGTAGTAATAACTTGATCCATTTGTTTTGCCTACAAAGACACAACAGTAATACATCTTTCAAATATGAAATCATATAAACAATATTAATAATTAAAAAAAACAGAGGAAACAAAATTAAAAATTATTGATTATGATTAGGCATTTCAAATACCTTTTGATTTTTTTTAAGATGAAGTTATAAGAGATGAATGAGGAGTTGTTTAGGATGCACTGAAATATATAGTGGTAGGAATTAGGTTAAATGAAGCAAATTGCGAAATTCCAGTAATTTAAAGATTCGAAATTTAAAAGTTTTGGCTAAAAATCAGGATGATAGTTAAGCTGATACGTTTCTTGTGATTGAAATTTAAAAGTTTTCAATGTTATCAAATTATTTTTCAAAATTTCCATCATTACCAACTGATTTTTCAAAGTTTCCTAAAAAAACTTCACAAATGTTTAATTGTTAGAAATAACATTTTTTAAAATTTCCATAAAAAATGCATAAAAGTTTAATTATTTGAAATAACATAAATGATGACATGACTATGATGCAACCAAAGATCAAAAAAATATGCAAAACATTGAAAATAACATTAACCTAAGATTGTTTTGGACAAATACAGATAAAATAATTTTCAATGTTAAAAGTTTAATTATTTGAAATAAAATCAATGATAACATGACTGTGATACAACCAATTAATCTATTGTATAGAGATTCAAAATGATAATGACTGATAACATGAATGTGATGAAACTAAAGATCAAATAAAGTGGGAATATAAATCAACAAAATGGCTCGGTTAGTTTGGGGATGAACATCAAGATCTATTAAAGAGAAAAAAAAATAAAAAAAAAATAACATGAAGCATCAAATCCATTGTATCAATACCTGAAATATATAATTTGAGAAAAAAATCCAAATAGAAAAATCTTGAAGTTCAATGGATCATAATGCATGGAACTGAAGAATTTCGGTTAGGGTTCGAGGTCATAAGTTTGATAGGAAAAATCGTGTGTGTGACCGTGTTTATGATCGATTTTATCAGAACCTGAAGTAAATCATTACTCATCACCATCCAAATGTTAATTGATTATTCCAATTAGGGTTTCCGTGAGAGGGTTTTGAGAGGAGTATTTGTGTGTGTGTGTTTATTTAGATTTTGTGAAATGTTGCAAATGATGATGGGATGAGGAGTTTCGCCCAAATTAGGTGCAAAAAAAAAGGACGGTGTGGATCAAAGTATTTTCCACGTGTCAATTGATTAGATATTTTGAGGGGAGAAATAATAGGACAAGCTTGTCTTATATAGGAGGTAGATGCCTGATTAAGTCTTAATATCTTAAAAATGTATTGAGACCATGCATGGCTTACAGAGTTTTCCAACCTGCCATAATTATCTACTATAAGGGTACCCGCGTAATGCGGCAACGGGTACCCGGTGACTATTTATGTGACGAAAGTAAGTGAGTCGAGAGAGAATCTGTCAGTCAGTTGTGTGTGTTTTTTATGTGTTTGGTGTGTGATAGGCTTATGTACAGTTTGTATACTTAAGGTTGGGGCAAACTCGATTTTAATGGGCTTTTACAAGTTTTTAATGGGCTGTTACAAGTCTTCATATGATTTAAATGGGATGCATCAATATTGAAGGATGTTACAAGTATGAGAATTTAAGACATTAATTATGTGTATGCTGAATTTTTATGCTTAGCAAAAGTAACTTCCTTTTTATAGAAATGTTTTTGGTCTTAAAATTTTTAGGGTGAAAGCTAAAGATACGAAACATACTTATTCAAAACATACGATATACGCAACATCCTTTCAAAATTACCATTGTACGCAATATATTTTCAAAATTTTTACAATATACATAATATGACTGGGAACCAACAAGTTAGCCAGTTATCACCTTCCACACTGGCTTTTTTTTTTTTAATAAAATGCTGGTTTTCTTTTTTTTTTTTTTTTTTTAAATAAAATGCTGGCATTTATTAGTGTGACACGCTGTCTTTTTATTAATTGTTTATGACTATAAAACATGTTGTTGACTTTGATAAACGTTAAACACATAATAACCAATCACTTTCACACACTCAAACCTTATCCACTCACTTACACACTTATCACTTTCAAACAGATTCAAGACTAAACCTGCTACAAATGTTATAAAGGTATGTACTTTATGGAATCTTTATGTTTGAAATCCCTAATTACATTACGGGTTAAAACCCTAATTTTAATGTTCTTAATTTAAGACCCTAATTTTAATTTTCAGTTCAATTAACACAATTCAATGGGTGACATCACTTTTAATCTCTACCATGATGGGGGTTTTGTTCCAAATCCTCTCAAGTACATGGAAGGCGAATTTCAGGTTGTAAATGACGTCCGATTTGAAGAGATGCCAATTGGTGAGTTGTTTGAGCTTGTCAAAAGGTTAGTGCTTAATCCTCCCAAGAGACTGTACTATCGTGTACCTGGTACAACTCTTACTAGAGGAATTAGGGAATTGAAAACAGATGATGATATGACTGCTTTTATGAAGGTAGCTTTTGAGAATGGTTTTAAAATAGATTTGTACACTGAATTTGCTGACTATGATGTTATGGAGAATGTTAGGAATGATAATCTGCATACTAATAATGTGAATGAGGGTGATTATGAGAGTGATGAATCTAATGATGATGATGCAGATGTTGCTAACATTGATTTTCATATTGAGGGTGAACAAAACGTAGTTTTTGAAAGGCTGGCCATTGATGACCCTTTTCTAAACAAACTGGTTGGTAAGGGTAACTTTATAGGCACTAGAGATGATCCCATACCCCCTTTAGGTGGTAAATATTTTGTTGAAGAGGTTGATCCTGACGATGATATGATATATGAAAGATACAAGGTTAAAAAAGGTGTTAAGTACCCTAGTTATAATCCAGAAACACCATGGGATGAAAATAAACCAATACTTGGTATGAAATTTGAAAACCCTCAACAATTAAAACATGTATTGGCTGATTATGGAGTGAAACATGGTTACCAGCTGTGGTATTATAGAAGTGATAGTAACTCTTTGCTTGTGTATTGTGGGAGAGACATAGAGTTGGGTAGGTGTGCTGGTAGGAGAGACAGGGTTAGGAAGGCTAAGATGAAGGCTAAAGATAAGGAAGGGAATGATAAGGGAGGGATCTGCAAACAGGGTTGGCGGGTCATTTAGCAGAGGTGGTGGTTCTCAAAAAAGAGGTGGTGTTTCTCAAACAAGAGGTGGTGGATCTCAGATGCACATAGGTGGTGGTTCTTAAACAAGAGGTGGTGGTTCTAAGAACAGAGGTGGTGGTCCTCAAACAAGAGGTGGTGGTTCTCAAAACAGAGGTGGGGGGGGGGGTTCAAAGAATAACAAGGTTGGGTAAAAGAAAAATGGAAAGGAAGATACCATCAACTCAGAGGTATTACACTGTACTTTGCTTATGTTTTTTGTTTGTTGCAGTTAAGCTTAAGAAATTTTAATACAAACTTATGTTTTATAGGAACTTCAATACCAGAAAGATATAGAAGCTGAAAAAGAAGTTATGGAGGAAGAGGCAAGGAAAAGGGCTGAATGGGAACAAAATGGAAGGATCTACCAAGACTGGGAGGATATGCAGTTGGATCAATTCTCAGAAAACTTATTGGACAGAAGAGCTACATTGAGTGAACTAGCAGCACTTGATGAAGCTATTGACCAACACAATGCTACTCTCGCCTCAATTTTAGAAGGCCAACCATCACAGCCTGAACCAACTCCTCCCCATCTTGTGCAAGCTCCAACTGAAGAAAGCCAGGCTCCAAGGGCTACAAGACCAAGACCTGTGATCAGGCCAAGACAACCATCAGAAAGGATTGCCAAAAGAAGGAAGTTCAACTATCCTGCAGATGGCACTGGAAAGACTCTTGACAGACCATTCAGTGTCTGAACTGTTATGTAACTTTGTTTCATTGCTTTTTGGTCAAAACTGTTATGTAACTTTGTTGCCACAAAACTTATGGATGTAGGGTAAAAACTGTTAGATATGTGTGCAAAACATGGCACATCTTTTGTAACCACTTTGTGCCTGTAAACACTATCCTTTTGCATATCTATCTAAACAGTTGGTTTAAGATCATGCAGGTTTTAAGTTTTTGTTAATCACTTTGTACAGTGCATGTTTCCAACAAAATGGTTGCAAACACAAATATGAAGAAACCCATAGTTTATTACACTAATTAGTACATAAGTTTCATACACCCAAAAGCTGCAATACTACATTGCCATACAACCATACTAAGACTGGGAGACTGCCCAAAAGTTGCATACAACATTGTCAAACTACCAAAAGCTGCCTACAACACTAGCACTACCATACTACACTGCTATAATAGCTAACAACAACACAAACATGACACACAGCAGAAACATCATGAACCCACACATCTTCCTCCAAGTAGCCACATTTGAATTTGTTGTTTGAATTTCATCAACCATCCTTGCCACCCTTTCTTCCAACACTGCAAGTGCAATCTCCATCTAATGACTGTGTACATCATCTTCAAACACTTCTCTTTGTAGTGAACTCATAGAAGCATACAGCTCGTGCATAGTGTGTTTGTACCAATCACTGTATAACTCTCCATCAATCCAAAAAAAAGTCATCACACCTTTGAGGAGAAGACTACAACAAAAGAATGAATAAGCAAAGTGAACAACTAATATTGAGGCATAACAACTAATTAAAAATTTGTAGAAAACAACAAAACAAAATTTTTGGGAAAACATACTAATGGTCTTGGACAAACCAAAAAACGACGACCTGGATTTCTTTCAGTCCAAGAAATACGTCTAGCCAAACGAAGCTTACAACTGCAATGAGTTAGGAGAGAACGCATAAGATATCGAGTGCGATTGTTGGCAGATGTTGGTTGTTGGAAGAGGATGAAGCCATTGCAATGTGATTAGTTGTTAGGGTTATTTGAGGGTCAATTAAGGTTCTAGTTGTGATTAATTATGATTTCTATTTAGGGTAGAAAATGTATGTGAATTAGGGTTCATGTTTCCTGGGTTTATTTTGTGTGTGTCAATTAGGGGAAATCAATTAAGGGGAATTGTTTTAATATTGGGTCAAAGTCAAGGACTTTATTTATGGTCTTAAACAATTAATAAAAAGCCAACGTGCCACACTCATAAATGCCAGCGTTTTATAAAGAAGGAAAAAAAAGAAAAAAAAAAAAAAACCAGCGTGGAAGGTGATAACCAGCTAACTTGTTAGTTCCCAGTCATATTACGTACATTGTAAAAAATTTAAAAATATATCGTGTACAATGGTAATTTTGAAAGTATGTTGCGTACATCGTGTTTTTTGAATAAGTATGTTGCATATCTTTAGCTTTCACCCAAAATTTTAAGTCTACTATATTTAGAATTTCCTAAACCCTTTATAAAGGAGTATAGATAATTTATCTATATATTTCAAAATACAAAATTAAAAAGTACAAAATTAAAAGCCTATGGTACAAACCAATTAAATAAAATAACATTTCTTAACTGTAGCATTCATAAGAAAAATTATAGTTACATTTTCTTGCAACACAAATCACAAATCTTTAACATTAACAGTTACTGTATTTAGATCAAACACCTTTAAAAGATCGATGCCAAACTCTAGGCAGAGACTTTTCTTAACACAAAACCAATACAAAGCACTCATAAAAAGAGATATGATCGGAATTTATTGTGTCTAAAAGAGATGCATAGAAATCTTTAGCGACGGTTTAAAGGAAAGACGATGTTTGATGTGGAATATTATTATGGCCAAATCCGCGGTGGTTGCAACCGAGTCTTTGTTGATAAGGTTTGTGATTGGCGAATAAAATGGTTGCGGTCAAATAGTTTTTTAATGATAGTTCGCCATATGTGGCTGCGGTGAAGGGATGCACGTGAAAAATCTTTGATTGTTGAAGGTGAATGGAGACAAGTGGTGGCCATGAAGGGGTAGTGGGTGTCGGGTTTCTCGTGTTGGAGAAATAATAGTGTAAATAAGCATTATTTGTTTGAATAAATAATTTAGGGAAAAAAAATTACTATGTTTGGATGGGTTTATAAGAAGTGAGTAGGGATCTAGTGAGAAGTAAATTAAAATAAGAAGTGGTTAGAAGTGACCGTGACCACACATTTAAGATGCAACGACTTGCACCAGATGCATTTCTATTCATTTAGATGCACGCCTTTGAGTTTCGAAAGTTATTTTGAAGTGTAAGTGGTACAAATTAATTTTTATGATTTTGACACATGTAGAGGAACAAAATAAAAGAGAAATTATGAAATGCATCTAATATGCGTATATGCATCTAACTAAAAGCTAGAAAACACATTATGATGCATCTAAGATTATAGAGATGCATCTAATTTAAGTCAATGCATCTCGGATATGTGGTTATAGTTACTTTTCATCCTTTTTATTTTAAGATTACTTCTTATTTGATCCAAACTCTATAAGAGGTAAAATTAGTAGCACATGATAATCTGAAAGGTGAAAGTATGGCCTTTTTCATTGGGTCTTATTTTCCTGTTTTAATCCATTGTATATGTATAAATGAGGAAAATAGTTGCTATAATGCTTAAAGCCTTAGACGCCAAAATGGGCAGTTGATATCGATTAAAAGATCATTTTAGTGTTTAAAAATAGAACAGTAAAGAAGGAACAAAATAATAATTGCTTTCTATGTAATCAACTAACCTTCGGTTTTACATTTTTATTTTCCTTGGTCATGCATGTCCCAAAATATCACATGAATATCATAGAGTATACTTTTATATGAAACGGTGTAGTGCTTATATAATACAGTTCATTACATATTTGCCATTAGGCAAGTTTATATTTTCAACTGTCAAGTTATGCACATAAAAATTGAGTTCTTTTGGGTGGATTTATATTTGTAAAGGGACAAGCTAAATTTATAAATTAATTAAGACAAGAAAAGCGTAAAAATAAAAAGAATTATACAACGTGTTAAAATTTCATTACGAGGCCTTATATGAAATTTTGGCATATTGTAACCAAAACTCATTTAACGGCCTTAACTTTAGCAGAATTCAAACTACAAGCCTAATGAAATTCAGTCGCCAAAAACTTTTATTTCTCAAACTTTGGGGTTAAATGCGGAATAAAATAATCACGATTATTGACCCCTGAAGTCTATAAATAAGTAGTATCCAAAAATAATACTACCTCCGTCCCAAAATAAGTGTCCAGTTTGACTTTTTAGAGTCAAACTGGTTCAACTTTGACCATAACTATTTTTGTGGTGTTATATAATATTTGATGTAAAATATATGAATGAATTAGGTTTTAATGTATTTTTCAATGTAAATTTTCATCAAAAAAAAAAAAAGAAAAAATAGACTCAAAGTTGAACAGTTTGACGTGAAAAGTCAACTGGACACTTATTTTGGGACGGAGAGAGTATTAAAACATGCTTAAATAGATTTATAAAATATTTAGTCTTAATTTTCATTGATACACATGTTTAAAGAACATAAGCTTGCTGCAGAAGGGTCGATCGACCCTAGCTCGATCGAGTTAGGGGATCGATCCCCTTACTGCAGAAGTCGGTCGCCACACTCGATCGAGCAGAACATGGTCACAGGGACGATCGATTCCAAATGAAATATGCCCCTTTTTTTTAAACGTTAGCTTGTTGAATTCAAAAAAAAAAAAAAAAAAAAAAAAAAAAAAAAAAAAAAAAAAATTCCTTTCAAAAACACTATAAATACACACACATATTTAACACAATTCACTACACCAAACTCTCTCAATTCTCTTAATCAAAATCTCACACATCAATCCTTAATTCAACATGTCTAAGAAAACACCACAATCAAAAGGCCGAAAATCCCGATTGCCTCAAAACATGCCGCAATTAACACCGGATCCGAATTTCCGGTTAACCGGTATGTCACCAAACATTAATTTCCGAGCTCCTAGTTTTGATTATCAATCGCAACTTCCTCAACAACAACAAACTGAAAATCCATTTTATGTAAATCGTTCTACAAATCGTCCATTTATTCCACCATATCAACAACCACCTCCACAACAACGACAACAACCACCTCCACAACCGTACGGCTCACCCGAATCCGTGTATCGTCCAACGATGGACTCGTCAAACTCTTCATATTCAGGTTATCACGAATATTCTCCGGTTAACCGTATGAATTTTAATGCTTGTGATTTTGATGAACAATTATATAACAATCCTGACTTTTATATGGGAACCGGTTCGGGTTATCCGACTCAAGAGTATCACGGTTCCGGTCAAGGTTCGGGTTATGGTTCGGGTCATGGATCGGTTCCAAATGAAGATGCTATTTCAGAAGAGACTTCGCCGGTGAAACCAAAAAAACGAGCGACGAAGGGTAAGAAGCCGGCTGTGGAGAAGGAAACAAAGAATGATTCTTCGCTTATTGGAGCATTGTTGGGAAATTCTGAAGGACCTATTAATGTATGAACATGCGTTCTTATTGGAGCATTGTTGGGAAATTCTGAAGGACCATGAGGTTTGGAAAGACAATGAGATGCCGGCTTTTTTAAGCCAAGATGTGGGTCGAAAGAAGGCAAGGACTTCCGAAACGGGTTCCGATGTGCCTGATGATGAAGAAGTAGTCATTCGAAAACAGCGACCAATTGGCCGAGACGCCGCTAAGAAAAATAAGAAGAAGTCCTCGGAGAGTTCTTCCAAGTCTTCTTATATGGCAGATGTATCCGAGAAATGGCAGTACTTTCAGGATGTTGCTTTGGAAAAGAGGCAGGAAATGGCAGACGGCTACTACGAACTGAAGAAAAAAGCGTTGGAAATAGAGGCAACTAAAGTTCAAGTCGAAAGAGAAAGACTTGAATTTGACCGGCTAAAGAAACGGGATAAAGACATCCTATTCTATATAACACCAATCGACCCGGCTTTGCCAGAAACTGTCAAAGAAAGGATGCAAGAAATTAAGAACGAAATCAAGGAACGACACAACCTTAATTATTAGTTTTTAATAAGTATCGTAATGTTTTAGTGTGATTTCAATTTTATTGTAATGTTTTTATTTTATTTGAATTATTATGTAATGTTTTAATTATTAAATAAAATTTGAGTTTGTGTTTAAAAAAAAAAAATTGAACTTGGTCGCCCTTACTGGGGCACCTAATCGCCTGTAGGTCGCTGGAGAGAGAAAGCTGACGTGGCAGAGAAAAATGAGAAAACTTGGTCGCCTTACTACAAGCAGCCTAAGTAGTTACACCCTGTTTTTGCTTATTTTCGTACAAAATAATTTGCTATTGTTTATGTCGTTTCAGCCTAAAAGGCTCACCATCAGTAAATGTTTCTGTCACGAAAAATCATAATAAAAAGACATAATTTGCCGAAAACTTTAATTACATGACAACTGCCGTTGCAATACGCTAGTACCCTGATGGTACATAACAAAAAGGTAAATTACGTTACAGATTATTTCAAAACGAATTACGTATGTTTCTTGTTAACTACCTACAAATATTAAAAAATGAATGAGATCTATGAAATGAGTTGTAAAAAAATGCCTAGAGCACTGTTACATCGACCGAGTGCGTAATCACCAAGATGTCGTTGCACTAGAAGTGTCTCGCTGAAAATTACTAGTGGACCAAGACACTGTCACTGTCTCGCTGAAAATTACTAGTGGACCAAGACACTGTCACTGTCTCGCTGAAAATTCAATTGGTTAAGAAAATTAGAAAAGAAGAAACTCTAAAACATAAAGCGTAAATGCAATTTGAACGTATTTACATACAACGATATTCGGTCAATTTGAATTTTCTTGATATCCATAAGTGTAATTAAACTATTTAAAACATTTTATATTCTAATAAACTGAACCATTTTATCCCTTTATTATACCAAAGGACTTCTAGTCCAGCGGTACAAGGTTTTCAAAGTCCTTCAATGAAGGATTCAGCCCACCAGGGTTCGAATCTGGAGAAGGCAGGGTTTACTTCAAATTAAGTGTCGTGCCTTCGGGCGGCTTAAGTTGAAGGTTTCCCCCCCATCGGGTTTCTTGGACTTGGATTTCCTTTCGAGGGAGCTCTCTAGCGCGGGCCCGGTTAAGACAACGTAAGTCTAGACCTCCCTCTTTGCGAAAGTTGCCTTCCAAAAAAAAAAAAAAAAAAAAAACTGAACCATTTTATCCCTTTATTATAACATATTCTTGTAATTAAACAATACAACATTACTTTGAACATGCCAGATGAGTGGATTAAGAGCTAAACCAATTTTATTCAAATACTTGAAATCTTTTAATTCATTACAGAAAACTTGTATTAAGGGGTGTTTGGGATTACTTAGAACAAAATAGTGTCTGGATAAGCACTTAAGTTAGCTATCTGGTCAAACTCCAAAATGATTGACTTATTCGGATAGCTTATAATCTTGTGTGGTGTTGCAACTCATTTCAACAGGTTAACCAATCAAAATGTTTCAACCTAGGTACATACACGAGTTTAGATGTCCACTACACATTTTAGTATGTTATCCAATTTGTTATACGGTTATACCATCTCAAGATAGAAGGTACAAGTAGTGCGTTGCAACAAATTGGAAAGAAATACCGGGACCGTCCATGCAAAAGTAGACAAAAATAAAGGAAGGCCTACCACATGACGGCTGTTCATCATGACTGACATGAATTGTGAATTTTGGGTTCACTAGGTGTCTTATGCAAGTGGTACAATGGATTTGTGTGTGCTCTATGAGGACACGATTCCTCTTATGTACCATATATCCATTTTCTTAGATTCCCGCCTGAGTAAGTAATCTTTTGCGTATGCTATTTTACTTACGGCTTACTTGTATATTGTGACAATGTTAGTGTAGTCTACCTTTCTACTAAGTCTGTTCATCATCAACACACTAAACACATTAAGATTGATATACACTTTGTTCGAGGCTATGTGACATCGGGACAAGTGCGTGTTTTTCATGTTCCCTCTCGTTTTCAGAATTTCAGTATGCGGATATCTTCACCAAACGTCTTCCCACTGCCTTGTTTCTTGAGTTTCGTGCCAGTTTGAACGTTTGAAAGCCTCCCGTTCAAACTGCGATAGAGTATCAGTCTATCGATATCATAGCTTAGGCCCAACATATTATTTATATGTAATTACAGGCTTAGCCCATGCTAGTTATCTTACTTTGAAGCCATATACTCTATGTAATATCGGTTAATGATAACGATTCATTACGGGAATTACCATATCTAATATTTTCTACTTTTTTTATTCCTCACACAAATTTGGTAAACCGCTCAAAAAAAAGTGGCCAAGATTCATTTGACTAATGTAATGTTACTAGAATTTATGTTACACTACCTTGTAGTCCCTGTCGTTTTATCCTCAACTCACTTTCACTTCAATGTTACTTCGTCTATGCTCTTTTTCACTCACTCACTAGGATCAGACGATAACCAATGCACATGTGCACGAATAGATTATGTGTGGGGCATGCACATGTATCGTGGTTCTTGCTTGAATATATAAGGGGGCAGTTTATACGAGCTGAGAAAGACATGTATAAGTGTGGATTATCCGGTCTGCACATATACATTTGTTTTCATACAAACATCAACCGAGTATTTCATATTTCATTTTGATCATATACGGGATAATAAGGAGTGATGCACTTGGTTTATCTGATTTGTCCAAGACTATAGACACAATCCATAAATGATGTAGTCGACAGAGTCGTATGTTATCAAGTTAGTGGCTCTAGTTGGTTTAGAGTGAATTGCAAAAATGGTCCTTGTAGTATGTCCATATTGCAAATACAGTCCTTACCTTTTCGAAAGTACAGGCGTCGTCCTTGTGGGAAATTATTAGTGTGGATATCGTCCCTGGGCAAAAGTGAAATGACTAAAATGCCCCAAAGTAAAAGACATAGTATCACTTAAGTCAAGGGCATTTTAGTCATTTCATTTTGAGGCAGAGACGAAATCCGTATCAAATGTTTCCCATAGGGACGACTCATGCACATTTGAAAAGGTAAGGACTGTGCATGCAATTTAAACATACTACAAGGATGATTTTTGCAATTTACTCGTTTCGGTTTGTGAAAAAGGTTTTATATATCACCCATATGACATGTTCCATGTATCAAATGATCAATCACCGACATATCATTGAGTTACCATTAAACATCTACTATTCAAATCCATAACAATGACATCATGTGTATTGAAAGATGTACAAACAACAACGTTTTGAAACAATATTTCACACTTTTTGAGTTTAAGATGGTTGAATCTAGAAGTTCTCTTCCTATGTATAGAAAGGAAATCTTGAGCATATATATTCACACATATAATCACAATAGCAAATTATTAAAGAAAATAAAAAAGAAGAAGCGATATACAAATGATATATATGCTGCAACCTTTTAGAAGAATCTGGGGTTGGGTGGACCAACATCAATTTCTTGGGTCCAAGCAGCCCGAGGCTGAATGTGCAAATACCAATAGGTCTGAGCCACCGAGTCAGGGTCCAAAGATCCGTCCCCTCCTGCATTCTGTTGTTCCCCAACCAACGCTCTTTGTGATGACGTCGATGCCCTGAAAATCACACATTCAACACTCATATATCTCATTGCCTTCGTCATACACTTAACTTCCGCAGTCTATCAATGTCTCTTTTCATTCATTAGCTCTAATTATTAAAGAGATTTAAAATAAGCTCAAGACATCTGAAATTTATATATGTTAGTTTATGGACATATTTTAATATGTGTATGACCGGATTTGAACTCGAGACTACGGGATTGCACACTTTACGTATGAGACTTGATGTTTAAATAATTAATATAAAATGTTATATTTAATTATTAAATTCACAATAAATGACTAAAGAGCGTTAAGTAATTAACGGAATTGACTAACGGTCGGTAAATGTCAACGGGATACGAAGAAAAGGAAACAAGCCAAGAGAAGGTTCTAGAAACCCTCTCTTGGGCTTGTTTGTGGCCGAACAATGGGATCCCACATAGAAAATCATTGTAAACTTGATATCTACCATAAGGGTATAAATGCATCCCTATGTATTCATCCTTTGGTACACTTGATTTCAATAGAATGCCAAACTTCTTCTTTTCTCCTCTCTCGTTCCTAGGTCGACGAGTGAAGCCCTACAAAAGGGATTTGCGAGTAACCTTGAACATAACAAAGTGTTTGGTTAATCTATTATGATCAAGAACTAGCATTCACATCGAATCGCTAATAGTACGTGTATACAAGAACGTGGTGCAAACACATTATTGTTTGCTACTAGGAGGTGATCGACTTTGTGTTATTAGGGTTTTACTTGTTCTTGTTTATTGATTCCTTGTTTCGCTAGGAATCACAAAGGTACGCATTTTCTTTATTATTCGGTTAACTAATTACATGTTATACACTAGTGAATGTCATGATGAGGTTAAATATGTTAATGTTAAATCTCAAGATGATGGAATTCTCATTCATAGATCTGCAAGGATATCTCAAATATTTGAATAATATGCTTAAGATTATGAGTTACAGGATTATGGTAAACCTGTTGATCATTAAGATGAATTGCAAATATTGAATTTGGCAAATTACTCATACTATGAATGTTAAGATGCTGTCCATAAAGATAATTAGTTTTTTGAAACTTAGTTTATCTTGAACTCTATAGTTAGACTATAGAATAAAGATGAGTTTCTTCAATGGGAATGAAAATCCTAGAGGTTTAAATCTTTGTGTAGAAATCATATGGACAATTTTGTAAACATGTTTAATGTATGTCTTATACTCTTATGACATGATTATTAATCACACTTAAGCAATTAACTGTGATTGAATAATTTTTCTAGGCACATTAAATGTATAAAGATTATGATTGTCATCCTTAGTTTCATTAATAGGAAATTGACAATGGAATATCAAAACTATTTCTTGAGTAATTACGTGTGCGAGGACGATAAGTAATCGAAATGAGTATTTGAATTCAAATAATCTTTGAAAGTGTACAAAATGCAATAATTCATGAATGGATTAATGCATGTATCTAGGAGATATACTTATGTTAATTATTAAATCCAAGTTTTGATTTATAATTAAAATAAGATAATTCCTAAGTATTCCTGAAAGCTAGTGGGAGTATTATGTTTATTTTCTTATTTCATATATGTTGTATAACATATAGGAAGTAACATTCCATATACGTTAAATGTTAAGTCTTAGTTTGGAATGAAACTTCACTTGAAGATTTAGAAAATAAACATACAACCTTGGAATATATGTTTATTATTATAAACATAAGCGGTAAAATAATTCATTCTAATAGAACATGATATATTATTAGAAAGTCTAAATGGATACATATCTTTAAAAAGATATAACATGAATGAAATCTAAGTTTGACACAAGGATTTTTCATGTACATCATGTTATTTGTTGTATCATACTTGGATGAAAGATGATTTAACAACATTGATATCTAATTGAAAGTTATTAGATAACTAAGTGTAATGAATATGGTTGGATATAGAATTACATTCTTAGCCTGGAATTGCTACTAGATTCTAAGTATGCAATATGGCAAATTGTTGCGTAATTGTTATAGCCGACAAATCTTGAAAGATTGGAAGACATCAAACATTACATAATGGATATTAAGTTTACGGATTTTTAAAGAGCATATTATTGTTTATATACAATAATGCAGGTTTAAATTGAGATGACACTCAATACTAGTCATGGTAGGATTTCATATTTGATTAATGGCCATATGAACTAGTTGTGCTCAACTAAGAGCATAGTTGCATTATACATTAAATAATTAGAATACTTTAAACTATAAAAGGTTTGAAAGTTTAATTGTCATAAATTGGTGGTTGAGGATGTCACGCATTTTATGAAATATTATGTGGCAATATCAAGATAGTTGAATGCACACATACAAGAACTTCACTAATTCAATTCTTGAAATAAGTATTCTCAAAATTTTGACAGATCAAAATTAGTTGATTTATGTCTTGTAAACCAGTATGATTGACATGACTTGAGGCATTATTTATTAACTAGAATTATCATGAATTGATCTATTTAGTATTTGGATAAGGGATGTTAAGCAATTATTATTTATAATGAATTAAAGTACTTGGTATGTTTGTTTTCGTTAATAATAGATTGTATCATATATTTGCATGTTTAAATCCGTGAATAACTTATGTTATTCTAAATAGTCCGTTGTCGATCAATGATATGGGAATATCATTGAATTAAGACAAAATCTGAGTTTTGGTAGAATATACTTGAAAGTATATTGATGTGTTGACATACGAATTTCACATAATATTCAATGAATTGAATATAGGACTTATCCCAACCGCATGATTGTACTTTATGGATCTTGTCATCAAGTAAATCATGAATATTTATCCTTAGACTTGATATATCAGAGAATTGTCATGGATGTAGTGCATTTCTGTGAAGGAATTTACCGCTATACGTAACTGGTAGCTATAAGGATTGTTTTCAGAAGTGTTGCAAAGTTCATGTGTTTTGCTTGTAGTCAAGAAAGAATTTGTTCCTTCAAATTCGTTTCGAAGTTTAATACTGTTGGGCCCCTCGTAGGGTTGACAAGATGTTTGCATGGCCATGCCCAAGATCTATCTGGATTATGTTCAAAAGATTTGGTAATCTTGCTCATTCACAAACAATGAGAAACAGAATAGTTAAATAAAGGAATGACTAAGATCCATATCCTTATTTAACGTGGTATTAGAAACAAAAGGATAAGTATGATGATGAATCATCAAAAGATTTTTCCAGGAGACCTTACTCGAGTTGTACTGGGGGCATTGGCGTGTTACTAGACGCAAACCAATGTCATTACACTATTAAGATCTGTCCAAGTGGGAGCTGTTAGTTTATGGACATATTTTAATATGTGTAAGATCGGATTCGAACTCGAGACTACGGGATTGCACACTTTACGTATGAGACTCGATGTTTAAATAATTAATATAAAATGTTATATTTAATTATTAAATTCACAATAAATGACTAAAGAGCGTTAAGTAATTAACGGAATTGACTAACGGTCGGTAAATGTCAACGGGATACGAAGAAAAGAAAACAAGCCAAGAGAAGGTTCTAGAAACCCTCTCTTGGGCTTGTTTGTGGCCAAACAATGGGATCCCACATAGGAAATCATTGTAAACTTGATATCTACCATAAGGGTATAAATACATCCCCATGTATTCATCCTTTGGTACATTTGATTTCAATAGAAGGTCAAACTTCTTCTTTTCTCCTCTCTTGTTCCTAGGTCGACGAGTGAAGCCCTACAAAAGGGATTTGCGAGTAACCTTGAACATAACAAAGTGTTTGGTTAATCTATTTCAATCAAGAACTAGCATTCACATCGAATCGCTAATAATACGCATGTACAAGAACGTGGTGCAAACACATTATCGTTTGCTACTAGGAGGTGATCGACTTTGTGTTAGTCGACTTTTACAAAACCCTTTATTAGGGTTGTACTTGTTCTTGTTTATTGATTCCATGTTTCGCTAGGAATCACAAAGGTATGCATTTTCTTTATTATTCGGTTAACTAATTACATGTTATATGATCCTTACGCTTCCGCATGCTCTTTGATGTTTTATGTGTTTTATATATATGTTCATGTTATGTAATTCCAAAAATATAGTCCACCAATTTGTTTCTATCCATTACTGTTGTAAGTATTTGATTTGGTAAGTTGTGCATGACCAAAAAAAACATACATAGAAAGTGCATCAAAACCGCTTAATAAATGATACTGCTTGGTGGTGTATCCTTGTTCGTATAAGATGTGAACATATAGACCGGTTTACCATCCAAATTACCGACACATTATAATCGTCATAACTATCAATATCTGTTGATTGAAGATTGACATTACATAGAACGATGAACGAAAGACAAAGAATATAACACGTAGCCACAAAAAAAGATGCATGTGGGGGTCTCAGTATGTAAAGTTGAGCATAGAGAACAGCATATGTATAACATCATGTTTCAAGTTCATATTAGGTGTCAAATATTAGATATATTGAATTTGGAACCATTCAGCAGATAAACAGTTAACAAACAATCCCTAAATTTTGCTCATTATAAATGTAAAGGGCTTCAATTTTTTTTTTTTTTTTTTTTTAAAGATTAAAAACGAGAAACTATAATCATCAACCTTATATGCTAGAAGATGATTCCAAATCGACGATCATCAAAAATAAATTTGACATTAATCTATAAGTGCATAGACTCTTAATTGTACATCCACGGTCGATACTTGTTCGTTTTACAAGAACAATTTAAGAGTGTTGAACAAAGAGCAAAACAATTTAGGCCAAGAAGGGAAACGTATTTAACCAAATGTGCAGCTATACCAATAGATGTTTGTAAAATTTAAAGTTAAAAAGAAAAAAGCATATTCAATTTGACAATGAGTGAACGAAAGGAGTTAGTTTACCACCACAAGGAAATAAAGAATCACAATGACTGAAATCTACAATCAACGAAAAAAATTCTCTTTATCCGTGAATAAAGGATAAAAACATGTCTTGTGATTCGACAATTGTGTATTTTCTAATGATCCGTATATAAAGATTATGTCGAGAATATATATAAGGAGAATGAACTTACCGAGATGCACCAATTACACCGTCGATGATAATATGAGCTATGTGCACTCCAAGTGGATGAAATTCTTTAGCTAGACATTGGGATAATCCTCTTAACGCGAATTTTCCGCAACCTAAAATTTGAAACAAATATAACAAGTGATCAATATAGGAATGTTCGTATTCTACCAAGGACAAAGTGTACAAAACTTTGACGGTTCAAATCATCTGTTGGATGTTGCACACACTTGCACTTGTTATAAACATGCATGTTCCTAAAGCAACTTTAGACATGATTTATTACTCCGTATATGTACTTGTCTGGCGAAAGTTTTACATCAAATTATCAAAGATGACTTTATTGTATAAATTTTGTGATTCTAGCATTCTTCTATACTTGACACCAAGAACCAACTTACTCAGTGGATATACATTGTTTGACTAAACATTCATCATATGATCAAGAACCAACGTACTATTTGACACCAATAACATATAAAATTTAGGTAATTAACGATCAATGTGAGATTATAATTAACAAGGATATAATGTGCTCACATAATTCAGAGAATCCGGCAACACCGGATAAAGAAGCAGCACATCCCGTGAATAAAATGGTCCCTTTTCCTCTTTCTACCATTCCGGGCAACACCTATAGGAGCAAACATATAGTCTATGGAATTAAATAAATTAAGTTGTCAAAAATATGTAAACAATTTTTCGCTAAACTCAACTAATTAACATGCAATAGTATTCGTTTTGTCACAGAAATCTTCGCCATGTGGAATATACTTACCTGCTGAGCACAGTGGAAAGCACCTACGGACGATACAGCAAGCGATTTTTGAAACGAGTCGACACGAATGTCTGAAAAGTTAGATGGCCCGCCGTATTGCCAAGGAATAGGTTGGTAAGCATTGTATACCAAAACCTCCACAAAACCTAAAGACAAAACACCTTCAAATGCTTCTCGTACACTTTGTGTCTCCGAGCAATCTATTCGAATAGCGTACACTTGCGCCTTCTCTTCACGCGCTATTTCATCAGCAAATCTCGACAATCTCCCTGCCAATAGTATGCATATATCAACGCATAAACTATAAGGAAATACAATATTTCTTGCCATGTTCCGGCTTTATTTTCCTGCTTCTTACTAGTTTCATTAACAAAAATTTAGCTTTTCAAAAAAAGGTTTTGCACACGGTAAAGTGCAATTAGTGAACATAAAATTTCCTTTTAAATAAAAAAATACATTCAATGAACATTAATTAAACTCTAAAATTACATTGATTAAATAGAAATTTGATATTAATTAACTTAAACATTCCATATATAAAGAGCTAAACATCTACCGGTGAACACATATTAGCAAAAACCCTTAAAAAAAGAAGTGGTAGAAGATGAATAGATATTACCTAGGTCTCTTGCAAGGATGGCGACAGTGTAACCTTCGTGCGCGAATTTTCGAGCAATTGAGCGGCCGAGGTTAGGACCGACGCCAACAATGGCGGCGATGCCTTTTGTATTGTTGGAGTTACTGACGTTACGAATCATTATTAGGAAGAGAAAATGAAAGAAAGAGCTAACACCGTGGAGGAAATTTAACTAAAGGGTTTGAGCATCTGCCCCCTGATCACATATACATGTCGATGAATGATATATATAAAAATTGTTAATTTTGCAATGCAGGCAAGAGAACAAACTCGTCGGTCTGTCTGTCCTACCTCTTTAATAGGTAAGGTAAAAGAAAGTCATATAAAGAGATGGAAATGTTTGGGTTTTTGTGCTAAAACTTTTACCCATTTTTTTGGATGAAAGTGTGAAGAATAAACGTGATATATTTTTTTATGACAAAATTGATCCTTAATTACTTTAATTTGAGCCTCAATTAAATATTTGATCAATTACATAATTATCAAATAACACTTTTCTCATCACTTTCTTTCCTTTCTTCTCACAAACTAATGAAGAACATACTAACAAATTTCTAACAATCTTTCTTTTTTCTCTCCCTACGGCTTTCTATACTTTCCTCCTCCTTCAAATAAAAAGTGGAGAACACATTGGAGCGAAAGTTTCTTAATAAACCTAAATTGATTATAATACTCCCTTCTTATTGTTTTCTATTTTTTTCTTAATTTTTTAATATTTTTATTTTATAGTTTTGTTTTTATTATAAAATTACGGAGCTGAAAGTACGGAACATAAAATTTTGACAAGATAAAAATTACAGAACAAAGAAAGATAAAAAAAATTGACTTGTCCTGTTAATAAAATGGTAAAAGCGGGACAGGAGGGGTAACAATAATATCACGCTAAGTTTGAACCAACTGATAAAGTTATAGCTTTTTAAATTATTATGTCTCAAAATATTTCTAGATTTTGTTGGAAAATTTAGTGCACTTGAGGGATCAATTCATACCTGGTAATGGGCTTGGAGGTACGTAGTGTACACCCATCAGGTCAATGTTTACCCTGACTCAAATTAAGTGGTTTATGGTTCTGCTGCTAGTGTAAATGATAATACTGCTGATGCAGATCATTCTGCTGCTAGTATTATTCATTGTGCTGCTGATACAGAACATTCTGCTGCTAGTGTTATTGATACTGCTGCTAGTACAATAATACTGCTGCTGAGTTGCTAGGCAATAGCTTCTGCTACTAGTACAATTTATTGTGCTGCTAGGCATAAGATTCTACTGCTGGTATGCTGGATAGAATTTGTAACTAACTTTGACCTATTTTGGGAAGTTTCAAATTCTTAATTAAGACCATGATTTTCTGGTCTTGTAACCACTATAGCTAGAATTAAGGAAAGTATATGGAGAATATTTGGCCAATATTTTCTCATATTTCCTTTGACTAGGGTTTTGAGTATATCTCTAATATATATAGAGATCAACACATCGGCATGAAATATACACAGAAAACCTAAACACTTGAAAGCAATTCGGTTCTTGATTTGTGCCTAAAACAAGAACATCACTTGGTCTTATCCCATAGAGATATTCGTGTAACCCAGGCATAGGGTCGAATAGTTTCTATTGGAAAGTGATTACACGATTTCAAGTGAATATCCGGTACCTTGATTGATTATCTTTACCCTGTTATGGGAACACCAAACACAATACAACCAACAATCAATAGAAACTATTTAGTGATAATCAATGGCGGCTGCTATGAGGCATATGGCTGCTAACTTTTCAAAGCTTGAAAAGTTTGAAGGTATCGATTTCAGAAAATGGCAAAAGAAGATGCACTTCTTGTTGTCAAGCATGAATGTGGTGTATGTTCTGACCACATCCATTCCTGAAGATCATGGGGATGATGCTACTATGGAACAGATAAGGAACAGGAGTAAATGGGAGAATGATGACTATGTTTGCAGAGGGTTAATTCTCAATGGTATGTCTGATTCTTTGTTTGATCTTTATCAAAATGTTGAATCTTCTCAAGAACTGTGGGATTCCTTGGAAGCCAAATACATGGCTGAGGATGCATCAAGTAAGAAGTTCCTTGTAAGTAATTTTAACAATTACAAAATGGTCGATTCTAGACCTGTCATGGAACAATACAATGAACTTCTTAGTATACTTGGTCGATTCACACAACACAAGATGAACATGGATGAGGCTATTTCAGTCTCTTGTATCATCGATAAATTACCTCCTTCTTGGAAAGATTTCAAGCATATGCTAAAGCATAAGAAGGAGGAATTAACTCTTGTTGAGTTGGGTAGTCATTTGCGCATTGAGGAATCACTCAAAGCACATGAAAGTGACAAGTCAAAGAGTAGAAATGTTGCTGGTCCATTAGTTGTCAATTTGGTGGAGCATAACAACTCCTCCAGGAACAATGACAACAAGGGCAAACGTAAGCATCAGGATAACACCAAAACTGATCCTAACAAGAAGTCAAAAGCTACTTGTTGGAAGTGTGGTAAATCTGGACACTTCAGGAAGGATTGTAAAGGTGTTAAAATTGGCAATAAAACCAATGGATCAGGCACGAGTGGATCTGAGATGGTAATTCCCTGAAAGGTCAGAATATATTTGATAAGTCTTTTGAGATTTATTATGTTACATATATATCTGATGTGTACTTTGTGTAGGATGATGATGTTGCGTGGTGGGTTGACTCTGGAGCAACAACTCATGTGTGTAAAGATAGAAGCTGGTTCAAGACCTACGAGTCAATGAATGATGGTTCTATTCTTCATATGGGAAATGAGTCAACTGCCCTGGTGCATGGAAGAGGATGTGTAGATTTGAAGTTTAGTTCTGAAAAAATTGTTTCTTTGTTTAATGTTTTACATGTTCCTGTTATTAGAAAAAACTTGGTTTCTAGTAGTATTTTGAATAATTGTGGTTATAAACAAGTTATTGAATCTGATAAGTTTGTTTTGTCTAAACATGGTGTGTTTATTGGCTTTGGTTATTTATGTAATCGTATGTTCAGACTTAATATTGCTCATGATATGGTTAATTCTGCTTTCAGGTCGACTTCTAATTTAAATGATTCAACCCTTTGGCATGCTAGACTTGGCCATGTACACTTTAAAAGAATGCAAGATATGTCTAAGGATGGGTTAATCCCAGCATTTGACATGGACACTGAAAGGTGTAAAACTTGTATGATGAACAAGATAACTAAGAAACCATTTCAAAGTGTGAAACGTGAAACTAAAATATTGGAACTGGTTCACAGTGACTTATGTGATTTACATACTACTCTCTCTTTGGGGAATAAGAAATACTTTGTGACCTTTATTGATGATGCTTCTAGGTTTTGTTATGTTTATTTATTACATACTAAGGATGAGGCATTTGATAAATTTAAAGTATTTAAAACTGAGGTTGAATTGCAACAAGAGTCCCTGATCAAAAGATTAAAGACTGATAGGGGAGGTAAGTACATGGATACTTTGTATTTTCAGTCTGTTGGTATAATCCATGAAACGACTGCTCCCTATACTCCTCAGCAAAATGGTATTTTTGAAAGGAAAAACAGGGTGCTGAAGGAGATGGTTAATTCCATGTTGTCCTATTCTGGGCTGAGTCAAGGGTTCTGGGGTGAAGCTATGTTAACAGCTTGCTATTTATTAAATAGAGTTCCCAACAAAAGGAACAAGACAACCCCTTATGAACTCTGGACTAAAAAGAAACCCAACCTGAATTATCTCAAGGTTTGGGGCTGTAGGGCAGTTGTAAGACTCCCTGATCCAAAGCTAAAGACTTTGGCTGAAAGAGGCATTGAATGCATCTTTGTTGGATATGCTGAGCATTCCAAGGCATATAGGTTCTATGTTATTGAACCTAATGAATTTGTTTCAATTAACTCTATAATTGAATCAAGGGATGCTATCTTTGATGAGAATAGATTCTCATCAGTCCCTAGACCAAGTCAGAGGATTCCTAATGGAACTAATGATGTTGGTGTATCTGAGATCTCTGATAAGGTCCCTGATGAGGCTGTGGTTCAACAACCTGAACCTGAGCTCAGAAGGAGCAAAAGGGTCAGGACTCCAAAGTTATTTGGACCTGAGTTTCAATTATATTTAATTGAAGGAACAAGGGATGAGGTCTCTGACCAACACTCCTATTGCTTTAATGTTGAGAGCCTTAGTTAATTATATGCGTTTATAATACACCTAGAATTGATTATTAATATGTTTTATCGAATAAAGTTTGCATGTAGCTACATGTTTTCACATATTAATTGTTAAGTTATGTGTGTAATTGTTTAGTTGTTTATTTTTTATTATTACTTGTTTTGTTTATTTTGTATTGACATGTTTTAAACAAAAGGGTAGTTTTGAATAAAAAAATAAATCGGACTAATCAATTATAAAATTTGATTTGTTTTTAAGAATTATATTTACATCATTTAATTGAGTGATGATTCTTGTACCAAATAGTAAGAAATGCTCACCCAATTTTGACAAATTGTGTGAGTGGTTTAAGGAGGGTACACATTAAATTGTGACCTAAAAGAAACATGTACTTAATTAGCCGTATGCTAAACCTTAGTTTCTCCGCCACTTTGTGCGTCAAATTGGAGCTACCTAGTACGACTATTTTTATATACAAAATCATCTTAAGGGTGAATTGACCTTTTAATTCCACGCGCCACTTTGTGGTAATTATCCGAAACACTAAGTCTTTTGACTTATGCAAAAGTACAATATAGTGGAGGATAATTAAAGGTAATTCTTTGATTGGTAAACCCAGTACCTCAATCAAAACTTTGTTAATTTAATCTTAGTGAAATTGGTTAGTAAAAAGTCTTTATTAAAACCTATGTTATGAAGTTGTATGCATGCTTCTTCATAAATATTTTTTATTATACAAATAAAAAACTAGTACCTTTAAAATTTAAGTTAATGCCATCCAATTAAAAGAACACTTGAAGTTCCAATTTACATCATGTGATAGCTTGGCTAGATTGCTATGGAAAGGTAAATTTTCATGTTGTGTGAGAGCTCAACTGGACACATTTACAGTTCTTTAAATTAGACGACTTAATTGAGTAATTAGTGAGAGCTAGAACTCAAGGCATAAGATGGGGATAAAACATGCTTACATTGCAACTAGGTTTGGCAATGTAAATCATGAATACTAGATGATTTGACAACATTGATATCTATTTAAAAGTTATTAGATAACTAGTGTAATAAAATAGAATATGTTTGGACTTAGTGTTGGGTCATGTAAAACCCAAGAATGCTTCGAACATGATTTGGACACAAATTAACTAAGTGTTAACTTAAACCGAGAACAATTCAAGTCACTGAGAGAACAGCCTCTCAGTGAGTCATCTTCAGGATGCTTAAGGCGAATTCAAGAAGAAGGATTCACTACTCAGGAAGGCGGTACTCCCTGAGTAGGACTTAAGCCAAAGAAGAAGATGATGGATTCAGTGAGTATTGGATAAGAGCTCACTGAACCCCAGTCTCCTCAACCAACAAAGTGATTGAATGACTGAGGAACCAACGCCTGAAGAAAAGGTGGGAACAATAGGGAAAAGATCTGAGAAGATAAGAGTGTAAACCCAACACTCTTCTCTTGTCAGACTCAACCTTCCCTATTGCGGCTAAAAGTCATGGAGTGTCAGCCAACAACTCCCAAAGACTTATTTAGCCCTTTCCTATTGGTTCTTGGAAATGACAATTACTATTTGTAATTGTCAGACACGCAACCTCAACAACTTGTATTATATTTAATCACTTATACTTAGAATACTTGTGTATAAATAGAGCAACTGTGAGAGAAGTTAAAGTGTGCTTTGTATAATTAAAGTCTTGAACTTTTACAAAGGAACTTCTCTCCTACAAAGAGTATACAACTCACTGAGATAGCTCAGTGGGTATATTGTTACCACTCAAGCAAAACTTGAGTTTCGATAGGAGACACCCCATACCCTTGTCTATTCAATCCCAAGTGTTTGTTCCGCAAAACACTTGGGTATAGATTCTTGGAATTATTTCTAATAAGAATTTAAACGTTGAAAAATATTGTTGTTTTTACATTCACGTTTTATAACTGTTAGAATAATCCTTAAACATTGTATTAGTCATTAACACCAATAGATTAACTTTCTAGTTAATTCTAATCGTGTAAAGGGACCAACAAGTGGTATCAGAGCCTCTGGTTTATAAAATCTTTTAAACTAACCAAGAGTGCTCTAGGTTTTTAAAACCAAGATCCTACTATGGCTGATATCAATGTACCCCAGCTAGTCGACAAAAAGGGTGGCAGCTACTCAGCTGTTGCACCCAGACTTGAAACTGGGAAATTTAGCAAATGGAAGAAGCGTATGATTTGCTATCTTACTGGTATGGAACCCTACTACATCACCTGTATCAGGGATGGCCCATTTGTCCCTAAGACTGGCACAGGGCTAAACAAGCCTGAAGCCCAATGGACCATAGATGAGAGGAGGGTGGTCAATCAAGACCAACGCCTGAAAAGCATCCTTATATCATGTCTTCCTGACGATATAATGGAATCAGTCATCAACTGTCTAACAGCCAAGCAAACTTGGGATGACTTGGTAAACAGCTTTGAGGGTCCCTCAGATACCAAGGAAAATAGGGTCATGGACCTTAAACTTGAGTATAATACTTTCAGGGCAAAGGACTCTGAAAGTCTCTCACAGACCTACACCAGATACAAAACTTTGATAAATGAATTATCAAATGATGGTGTTGTACTGACCAAACATGAGACAAATGTTGGCTTTGTCAACAGTCTCCCTGAGAAGTGGCTCAACTTCTCACAAGGCCTGAGGAATGCTAACCACATTCAGACCCTTGAGCTCCCTGAAATTTATGGGAAGTTTGTCTATGAAGACAACTTGATCTCAAGGAGATACCCTGACTCAAAAACACATGAGTCCAAAAAGGCCTTAACCTCAACACCCATATCAACTGCTTTCTATTCTAATGGTGTTGTGCAGGATACTCAAGAGGTTTCTGAAGAAGAAATTGATGAAAGGACTGATGAGGAATACCTGAATGACCTGAACTTGGAATTCCAAGAGAGGGCACTCCTTGCTAGTTCAAAACGTTTCATCAAAAGAAATCAGTCCAACTTTACAAAATCAAAAGAAAATGAAATCACAGAATGCTTTAAATGTGGTAAAAAGGGTCATTTTGCTAAGGACTGTTATTCTAAAACTATCTCAGAACCCTCTTACAAATTTTCAGGAACTAGCAAGTTTCAACCTAAAATGTTTCAGTCCACCCAACAATACCAAAACAAGGGTCTAAAGGATTTTGAAACAAAATATAGGAATATCAAAGCTAAACTTGCACTTCTTGAAGCCAACCCCATATTGTCTCAGGCTGTTCAAACACCTAAACCTATTCAGACAAAGAACAAGGTTTTAATAGCTGAAGCATATGATTGGGATGATGAAGAAGTTTCCTCAGATGAGGAAATAAGAGTTAGTGCACTGATGGCACTTTCAGAAGAGGATCAGATGGCTGTGGGAAAAGGCCATGCTAGAAATGGAGAATGGGTCAACATCACCATGAAAAAGGTAAATACCTTACTTTCTATGGATGATGATTCTGATTGGCAGTCTTACATGAATTATATTTGTGTTGATTTAAAGTTTGTTGAAGAACAAAGACTTAACTTGCTTTCAAAATATAACAATATTGTGTCAGAATTGAACAAATGTAGAGATGAACTGCTTGTACTTAAGCAAGCCAAACTAGAAACAATAACTCTACAAATTCAGAACACTGAGATTTTGAAACAAAACCAAGTCCTTCAAACTGAACTTAACAAAGAAAAGGCTATCATTCAAAGCTGGACCAAGAAGAACCCTAAGGTTTTTGACACTATGGGATTAATCTCTCAGAAAACCATTGGCATTGACCCTCTTATGGTTGATCCAATTATGTGTCAAAATGAATTAAACTTTGTTCCAGCTGGCATATCTTTTGAGCAAGAAATGCTTCCCAAGTCAAATGACTGGATTGTCAGGGACAACCCAGTCAGTAAGTTACCAAACTTTGAGACTGGAAAGATCTTGCTTCCTGAAAGTCAGGCCTTGAAAAATATGCTAGGACTCACTGAAAAACTCAGTAAGCTTGAACTCACTGAACCACTCACTGAGTCCTTGGATGAGTCTGAATCAGAATCATACCCTCCACTTCCTCCACTGAATACCCTTCAAGGTGCTACACCTAACCTAGGCCTCCCACCTATGGTCTTCTCACCACACTCTCCTAAGGAGAGATCAGGAAGGGGAACAACCATCCTGAAGAGAGCAAACCTTGATGTCTCAGTAAATACTGATGACTCATCAACTTCAGTCCCTTCTGAAGAAACAACCCAAAGCCCTGACTCAAAAATTGATCAGTTGGCTGAAATGGTCAGGAAGCTAGGAGAGAAGATTGAATCTTCTGAGAAATCTTCTCAATCCAAGAAGGAACAAAAACCAACTTCCTCAAAAACCAAACCCAAACCCACCAAACCCCAGAAAAGATGTGAGCTATGCAACTATATAAATCATCTCACTGATGATTGCTATAGAGTCCTTTATTGCATGATTTGCAAAAAGGAAGATCACAGGACCTCTGATCATAAACAATGCTTAGTCATGTCAAACTTTTCAGGACTCAAGGCTCAGTGCCTGAACTACCCTTCTGATTCTAAGCAGAAACAGAAGCAAAAGGCCAAGCCTTTTCCTCCCTGCCCTTTGTGTGGGTTTAATGACCACCATCCTGACGATTGTCAATATGACAAACATGGTGAATCTAGTGGAAGCTCCACTCAGAAATCCTCAGGAAAAGACAAGGTCATTCAGTCAAGAAGAGGAATGAAGCAATCCTCTCAGACTACTGAGGCTACCCCTACTACCAAATGCAAAACATGTGGTAGCTCAATCCACTCAACCACTGACCATGAATCAATTAATACTTTCATAAGGACCTATAATACCAAACCCTCCATGAAATGGAGTCCTAGAAAGAACTGACCTAGTTTACTATTTGTGCAGAAACATGCTAGGGACCCTATTTGGCATCTAGATAGTGGATGTTCAAGGAGCATGACTGGTGTTAAGGAGTGTCTGCACAAATATGTGGAAGAACCAGGACCCAAAGTGATATTTGCTGATAACTCATCATGTCTCACTGAAGGTTATGGTTCAGTTAACTGCAATGGTATTGTCTTTACTAGGATAGCATATGTAAATGGTCTTAAGTACAATCTGATCAGTGTCAGTCAACTATGTGATGCAAAGTACATAGTTCAGTTCGATGATAAGCAAGGAACCATCTTCAATGCAAATAAGGAAATTGTCCTCATTGCACCAAGGAGACAAGATGTTTATGTATTAGACATGTCAAGTCTAACTCAGGATGGAACATGTCTCTTTGCTAAGGCCACTGATGCACTCAACTGGCTTTGGCATAAGAGACTAACCCACCTGAACTTTAAGAACATTAACAATCTTGTAAAACAAAACAAGGTCCTTGGCTTACCATCACTTGTGTTTTCTAAGGATAAACCATGCTCAGCTTGTGAAAAAGGTAAACATCACAGAGCATCCTTTAAAACCAAAACCAACTTTTCCATCAGAAACTGCCTACATCTTCTTCATATGGATCTATTTGGACCTGTCAGTCCAAGGTCTATTAACCATGAGAAGTATACTCTGGTCATAGTGGATGAATACTCAAGATACACCTGGGTATTTTTCCTGATCAAAAAGAGTCAGGCAGCTGAAACAATCATGTCCTTTGTCAGGAACATTAAAAATCAAAATGACATTAAGGTTAAACAAATTAGAACTGACAATGGGACTGAGTTCAAAAATAATGAACTTGAATGTTTCTGTGATGAGAAAGGTATTTCCCAAAACTTTTCCTCTCCATACACACCTGAACAAAATGGTGTTGCTGAAAGGAAAAACAGAACACTCATTGAAGCTGCCAGGACAATGCTATGTGGATCAGTCCTTTCCAACCATTTTTGGACTGAAGCAGTCAAAACTGCCTGTTATACACAAAACAGATCCATAATTGTCAAGAGACATGGGAAAACCCCATATGAGTTATTCAAAGGAAGAATCCCTGACATCAGATACTTTCATGTCTTTGGGTGTCCTGTGTTTATTCATAATCACAAGGATCACCTAGGAAAATTTGATGCAAAAGCTGATGATGGATACTTCCTGGGATACTCACTTGTCTCAAAAGCCTTCAAAGTGTTCAACACAAGGAGACAGCAGACTGAGGAAACATTTCATGTTACCTTTGATGAGAGCACTGATACAATCAGATTCTCAACTGCCTCAGTAGAAGAGATAGGAATTGATAATTCTTCTAGATATCCTCCTGATGAATATCTGTCTGAAAACAACTCTTCTACTCAGTATCAAGAAGATGCTAACCTCTCCTACTACATTATCCCTCACAACCTACCAAACCCAACCATCACTGAGTTTGTTGAAGCACATACAAGTACTGATGATATCCTTCAGTCTGAACAAAATACTCAGGACCCAAACAATCTCAGTGATGACTCAACCCACTTAGACACACAAGGAAATGAAAATCTTGTGTCTAATCCTGATCATACCCATCAGGCTTCTACAAGTTCTAACCCACTCCCAAGACCTCAGGATAGTTGGACCAGATCTCAGGATATAGAACTTGCCAATATCATTGGTGAGCCTTCTGAAGGCATGCTTACAAGAAGCATGGCTGCTGAACTGAGAGCAGCCTCATCCAATGAATGCCTATTTGTGGACTTCATTTCCACAATTGAACCCAAAAGTGTTAAAGAAGCACTTAAACATCCAAGTTGGGTTCAGGCCATGCATGATGAACTAGAACAATTTGACAGAAACAAGGTAATGACCTTGGTCAAATGTCCTGAGAATGTCTCAGTCATTGGCATGAAATGGGTATTCAAAAACAAAACTGATGAAAATGGCATAGTCATTAAAAACAAAGCCAGACTTGTAGCCAAAGGCTATAATCAACTAGAAGGCATTGACTATGAAGAAACATTTGCACCAGTAGCAAGGATGGAAGCCATCAGGATCTTCCTTGCTTTTGCTACATACATGAACTTCAAGGTGTACCAAATGGATGTTAAAAGTGCATTCTTAAATGGTTCACTGAAAGAAGAAGTTTATGTTGAGCAACCTCCTGGATTTGAAAGCCATGAGTCTCCTGATCATGTCTATAAGCTTAACAAAGCCCTTTATGGACTGAAGCAAGCTCCCAGGGCATGGTATGAGACTCTCTCAGCCTTCTTAATCCAAAACAAATTTGTCAGAGGCAAGATAGACAACACATTGTTTATCTATAAGACAAATAATGATGTCATACTAGTACAAGTGTATGTTGATGACATCATCTTTGGCTCAACAAGTTTCAAACTTTGCAAACAATTTGAAAAACTAATGGCAAAGAAGTTTGAAATGAGCATGATGGGAGAACTGACATACTTTCTTGGTCTTCAGATCAAGCAGACTGATAGAGGAACCACTATCAGTCAAGAGAAGTATGTAAAGAATCTACTGAAGAAGTATGATCTCAGTGACTGTGCCTCAGTCAAAACTCCCATGGCTCCCCCAAACAACCTTGGTCCTGATCTAACTGGTAAACCAGTCAATCAAACTCTCTTTAGAGGAATGATAGGATCACTGATGTATCTACTTGCATCAAGGCCTGATATCCAATTCTCAGTATGTCTATGTGCCAGATATCAATCTGACCCAAGAGAATCTCATGTCACTGCTGTGAAAAGGATATTCAGGTACCTGAAGGGCACTCCTAACCTTGGATTATACTATCCAAAGTGCTCAGGACTTGATCTCAAAGGATACTCAGACTCTGACTATGCTGGATGCAACATGGATAGAAAAAGCACATCAGGCTCTTGCCAAATTCTTGGTGGGAAATTAGTCTGTTGGAGTGCTAAGAAGCAACAGTCAGTTGCCCTATCCTCAGCTGAGGCTGAATATGTTGCTGCAGCTAGTTGTTGTGCAAATGTACTCTGGATGAAAAGTCAACTCAGTGACTATGGAATTCAGTACAAGATGGTACCCATCTTTTGTGATAACACAAGTGCAATTGCAATCTCTAATAACCCTGTTCTTCATCAGAGAACAAAACATATTGATATCAGATATCACTTCATCAGGGACCATGTCATAAATGGTGACATTGAATTACACTTCATTCCTACTGAATATCAGTTAGCTGATATCTTCACCAAACCTTTGGATGAACCAACTTTCACAAGACTGAAAGCTGAATTAGGAATGTTGGATATAGAGAATCAGTCCACTGACTAATTTTTTTTCTCTCTTCCAACTAAAAGTGTAAATTCTTAACATCTCAGGTCCCTGACTGAATATGTATATCAGTGAAAACATCTCACTGAATCCTCATCCTCAGGAACTAAACCCAAGTTCCTCAATCCTTGTCTCAGGAATCATTCCTCATTCCTGAGTCATCAGTGACTAATCCCAAGTCCCTGAAAACCAATCACTGAATGAAAAGTCATTCAGGACCCTGAAAAGGACATTAAATACTAACTTAAATGCTCTAAGTATCTAGTTAGTAAATGTCCGAGGTTGGTAACTGAACACATATTTAATTCAAGAATATTTGTTCTTTTTTAGCCTTTCTGGCTTCCACCTATGGGCCACCACATTCCCACTTGGCATTAAATGCCTCTCCAATCACATTTCAAATATGTGATGACTCATCTCTGCAAATTGCACTTTTGCAGAACTGCTCAACTGTTCACCTCGACTGTTGCGCCAAACCAGGAAAGTGGAGTGTTGGCATTAAATGCGGATCCCAAAACTTATTATTCAAACCAATTTCCAAATAATTTTTTGAATAAATAAAGATTTGCTCAAATGACCAAAACACCCCCATCTCCTCTTTCCTATAAATACCCCAACCAGAAGAATACATACACACGTTTTTATAGAATTTTAAGCAAAACTCTGCCATTTTTTATTCTCAAAAACAAATTGTGTGTGCATTCTTAAGCTTTAGAACCCCTTTAACCTTAGTCAAACCCAGACTTACCCATAAATGGCTTCTTCTAAAGCTGTGAAATATGCCCCCAACGTGGATTTCACAATGGAGGGTGTAGACCTAACCAAAAATAATGTGGTGGGAAATTTCTCATATCCACAAATCTACCCAGCCTACAAGAACGTTATGAAATATCTTCGTAATTGTTTTCTTGCAAAGGCTTTCACCCATACCCCCTCAGTCATCTACCATGACTATTTGAGGGAATTCTGGTGTACGGCTGTGGCAACCAGCCCCAAAGACACCAAAGAGTCAATCATCACCTTCACGGTGATGAATGGGAGTAGAACCCTCTCCTTTGACTACTCAGCATTCATCAAAGCCACAGGCCTTGACTTTGCTGAAGCCTTTTCTCCCAACCCTACTGATCAGGACATAAAGAATGAACTGATCTTTCTTGCACCCCATGACCCCAGACGTCCAGGAATGTCTGTGGGAGGCTTACTGGAAAAGGCTCCAGTAGTCAAAACATGGTTCCACCCTATTTGGAGGATACTGATGACATTTGTCATTCAGGTCCTGGGTGGAAATAAATCCTCTACGAAACAGTTGAACTCATCACAACAATTGATGTTGTTCAGTCTCCTTGAGGGTACAAAAATAGACATCGGGGGAATAATCTTCCGAGACCTCGTTGCTAAGCTCTCAGGAAAACATAGGCAAAGGTACATGTCCTATCCTAGATTTGTTTCCTGTGTGCTTCAGGACCTACTCGGTTCTGACTATGTGAGGACTGATGCAGAAGGTACGAAGCCTGAGGTACTGCACAAGTCAAACTTCACTAGTGGCATCAGTGAGGTTACACTTATTGCCCTGACTGAATACATGCAATCAGTCATTCAGGGTAATGACGCTATCTCTCCAGTTCCTTCACCGACCAAAAAGGTGAAGAAGACAAAGAAGGGTCAGTCCAGCCAGGTGGTTAGACCCAAGCCACTCGCCACTGAGACTGATCCTCAAAACCAACTCAACCTTAAAAAGAGGTTGAAAAAGGCCGAGACCTCTGAGACACCCATTTCTGAGACCCTCTTGACCTCAAAACAAAGGCCAACGGAAGTCACTGAGCAATCATCCTCAGTGACCTCGGGCACACCCATTCCACATGGTCCAACTGACATAAACAAGTCAGAGGGATCAGGAAGCATTCCCCCCTCACATCCCGATGAAGGTACTGATAAATCACAATCAGTGCCCAAGGGAGGACAGGGTCCTGAACCCTCGGTAGGGCAGCACCACCCTACTGGGAAGAGGACCCACACCCCCTCACATCCCGATGAAGGAGCTGTCAAAAAACAATCAGTTCCCAAGGGAGGAAAGGGTTCTAAATCCTCGGTAAGGCAGCACTACCTTACTGAGAAGGGGACCCACAAACACTCACATCCCGCTAACGTTCCTGAGCAATCACCCTCAGGATCTCAGGGAGAAAAGGATCCTAAATCCCCTGAAGGACAGTACAATCCTGATGGGAAGGGGGTCCACAAACTCTCACAATCAGTACCTAGTGATACTACTGAGAAGCACCCATCAGTAGTTGAAGGTGCTAAGGGGGACAAAGACTCAGAGGGAAAGAAACAACCCGCTGATATGGAACCCATCAACCCCTCAGGCGGATCCAGTCTTTCAGGAACTGCCCCCAAAAGCCAGGCTGGTGTTACCCCAGTTATTATGGCTAGTCAGGCTGAGACAACCCACTCAGTTATTATGACAAAGGGGTCAGGACCTGACCCAAACCGAAGGCAAATCTTTTTATAAAGAGAGGCCGGTTGATTTTTTGGTGTATTGAGTCCATGGGGGACTATCAGGATTTTATGGAGTCTGATGAAGAGCTCAGGGAAGAGAGTGAAGAAGAAATTTTTGAGGCAGGAGAGGATATGGAAACTGATGTACAACCTGAACAACCTGATCCATCACATCAGTCCTCTCCAAACCAAAGTGAAGAGTCAGGCTCTCAATCTTCTGATTCATCTACTGACATTCTCCAGAAGTATGATAACTCTCTTCCCCTCACTGAAAGAAAGTTGGTCAAATTCCTACTGAAGACCAACAATGCTCTTTTCACTGGTCTCACTGATGAGATGTTTGATCAACACACTGAAGCAGCTATTCACTATGCCAACCTGAAGGCAGATGTTGAAAGTTTTCATGAAGATGTGATCGAAATCCAATCAGACACCAAACATTCCCTGACAGCTATTGATCTTCATCTCCAGAAGTTCAATCTTTCTCTTGAAGGCATCACCAAAAGCCTTGGTACTATTCAGTCAGCTGTTAAGGATGACCCCATACTCACTGAAAAGATCCTTCAAGCTGCTGAGACTTATCAGAAGCAGTCAGCTGAAATCCATGATCTCCTCAGCTTACTGAAGGATTCTAAACTTCAGGGTCTTACTACCTCCTTGGACTCAATCAGGACTTCCATGGGTCTTCAGGAAAAACATCTTGGTACTTGGGCACAATCTTCAACATCCTTGGCATGGTCTCTTGGGTCAAGGATGTCAGGCATCGAGGCTTCTCAGGCTTCTCTGGCAGATCAGATCTCAAGTCTTCAAAAAGACACCTCGGACATCAAATCAATGATGACTGAGATCTATCAGGCCTTCAAAGGTCCTACTGCTCCAGTGACTCCAACTCTTGCTATCACCATGGCTCAAGCAACAGTTGAGGGGGAGAAAGACACTGGAGTCTCAAGCCAAAGCCAACAACCTCCTTCTCACACTGAGGGGGAGATTCCTTCTCACACTAAGGAAGACATTCCTGAAGCCTCTTCCTCCCATCAAGATAAAGGCAAAGGCATTCTCACTGAGCCTGAGCCTCAACCAGCACCTATCACGGTTGCAAAGGATCCTGAATCACCACTCAGGATCCCATATGAAATTGATGGAGTTCTTTACCACTTCTCAGCTGATGAACTCAGTACTTATCTTCAGGAAGAGGAGGCAAAGAAGAAGTTGAAGGAAGAGGAGAAGGCAAGCAAGTCTGCCTTAATCAAGGTTGTTCATGAAGAGGCTGAGAAAATTGGTCTTGAGGCTAAGGATCTCTCAGGAAGAGAAGGTGGTATGACCTTTGTGAAAGCTCAGTCTGAGGAGATGACCACTCTCAGGCAGAAAAGGGAGGAAAGAGCCAAAAGGGCTGAAGAGATCAGGCAGAATAGGATTAAGAAATATCAGTGGTATATGACTGAAAGGATGAAGCCAGAACCAATCACTGATGTTCATATTCAAAGAAACACCAATCCTGCCGTTGTCACTGTCTACAGAGGTGCTGACAAGAGAAACTTTGATGTTCATTCACCTTTCAGATTCGCTGACTTTGGGATCACTGAATTGGACGAGTTGGGTCCATTAATAGCAAAGAAATCAAATGTTGTGGTCCCTAATCTGATGAAGTCATTGAGTCTGAGGTATGAAAGATTGGCAGCAGCACCTCAGGAACTTGGCATTCAATCTCTTCTCCCTGAATCTGCACAACCTGCTTCCTCTCAGTCTTCTTCAAGGAAAAGAAAGAAGATAGAAGCTGAGCCTGAGATCAAGATTCCTGGTCTTGACTGCAATAGGGCTCTCCCTGAAGGTGTTCCTTTCAGAAACAATATGGTCATTGAACAGCCTGAAAGAGGGTTGTTCTTCATTGATGAGTTTGGTGACAAAGCCTTCCAGAGGTGGAGTGATATAGATCTATCAGGGATCAAAGCAATGCTAGGCTTTCTAATGATGGCCTCTCCACTCAAGAGTCCTGAGAATGTGAGGTTTTGTCATGACCTGAAAAGAAAAATCAATGAACATCCTGACCAACATGAGCTGCAGTCGAAGAAGCCCAAGCTTGAAGCCCTTGGAATCAAGTTGAACTGATGACCTACCTGAATACCCAACACTATCCCTTTTTGTACTTAGTTTTGTTAGGACTTGTAAATGATATTAATAAGATGATGTTTTTATTATTTCAGTGTCCTTATTTACATTCTAGTACATTCAGTATGAGCAGAAGTCGTTAGCTCACTCATATCTGATCAAAACACTTAGGAATAATTTATATCCAAATAGGGGGAGATTGTTGGGTCATGTAAAACCCAAGAATGCTTCGAACATGATTTGGACACAAATTAACTAAGTGTTAACTTAAACCGAGAACAATTCAAGTCACTGAGAGAACAGCCTCTCAGTGAGTCATCTTCAGGATGCTTAAGGCGAATTCAAGAAGAAGGATTCACTACTCAGGAAGGCGGTACTCCCTGAGTAGGACTTAAGCCAAAGAAGAAGATGATGGATTCAGTGAGTATTGGATAAGAGCTCACTGAACCCCAGTCTCCTCAACCAACAAAGTGATTGAATGACTGAGGAACCAACGCCTGAAGAAAAGGCGGGAACAATAGGGAAAAGATCTGAGAAGATAAGAGTGTAAACCCAACACTCTTCTCTTGTCAGACTCAACCTTCCCTATTGCGGCTAAAAGTCATGGAGTGTCAGCCAACAACTCCCAAAGACTTATTTAGCCCTTTCCTATTGGTTCTTGGAAATGACAATTACTATTTGTAATTGTCAGACACGCAACCTCAACAACTTGTATTATATTTAATCACTTATACTTAGAATACTTGTGTATAAATAGAGCAACTGTGAGAGAAGTTAAAGTGTGCTTTGTATAATTAAAGTCTTGAACTTTTACAAAGGAACTTCTCTCCTACAAAGAGTATACAACTCACTGAGATAGCTCAGTGGGTATATTGTTACCACTCAAGCAAAACTTGAGTTTCGATAGGAGACACCCCATACCCTTGTCTATTCAATCCCAAGTGTTTGTTCCGCAAAACACTTGGGTATAGATTCTTGGAATTATTTCTAATAAGAATTTAAACGTTGAAAAATATTGTTGTTTTTACATTCACGTTTTATAACTGTTAGAATAATCCTTAAACATTGTATTAGTCATTAACACCAATAGATTAACTTTCTAGTTAATTCTAATCGTGTAAAGGGACCAACACTTAGAATTACATTCCTTAGCCTGGAATTGCTCCTAGATTCTAAGGATGAACAATATGTCAATTGTTGCGCAAATTATTATAGCCAACAAACTTGAAAGTGTGGAAGGTATCAAATATTACACAATAGATATAAAAGTTTAAGGAGTTATAATTGCATTATACATCAAAGAATTAGAATACTTTAAACTTTAAAAAATGTTTGAAGGTTTGATTATCATAAATTGGTGGTTGAGGTTGTCACACACTTTATGAAATATTATGTGGCAATATCAAATTATTTGAATGCACACATATAAGAACTTCACTAGTTGAATTCTTGAAATAAGTATTCTCAAAATTCCGATAGATCAAAGTTGATTGATTTATGCCTTGTTAACAAGTATGATTATCATGACTTGAGACATAATTAATCAACTAGAATTTTCATGCATTGATCTATTTAGTATTTAGACAAGGGATGTTAAACAATTATTATAATGAATTAAAATACTTGGTATGTTTGATTTCATTTATAATATATTGTATCCTATATTTGCATGTTTAAATCCATGAATAAGTTATGTTATTCTAAATTGTCCATTGTCAATTAATGATATGGGAATATCATTGAATTAAGACAAATATGAGTTTTGGTAAAATATACTTGAAAGTATATTGATGCATTGACATATCAATTTCACATGATATTTAATGAATTGAATATAGGACTTATCCCAAACTACATGTTGTACTTTATGGATCTTGTCATTAAGTAATCATGAATAGTTATCCTCAGACTTGAGATACCAGAGAACTGTCATGGATGTAGTGCATTTCTGTAATTCAATTTAACGATATACATAACTGGTAGTTATAAGGATTGTTTTCAGAAGTGTTGCAAAGTTCATGGGTTTTGCTTGTAGTCAATAAAGAATTTGTTCCTTCAAATTCGTTTTGAAGTTTAATACTGATGGGCCCCTCTTAGGGTTGACAAGATATTTGCATGGCAATGCCCACGATCTATCTGGAATACGTTCAGAAGATTTGGTAATCTTGCTCAATCACAAACAACGAGAAACAAAATAGTTAAATAAGGGAATGACTCAGATCCATATCCTTATTTAACATGGTATTAGATACAAAAGGATAATAACAATGATGAATCATTAAAAGGTTTTTTCAGGAGACCTTACTCGAGTTGTACTAGAGACATTGACATATTGCTAGACGCTAACCGATGTGATTACACTATTAAGATATGTCCAAGTGGGAGATGTTAGTTTATGGACATAAATTAATAGATGTATGTTAGGATCGAACTCGAGACCATGGGATTGCACACTTTACGTATGAAGAATTAATGTTTAATAATTTAAAATAAAAAGTTATATTTAATTAATAATTACACAAAACGACTAACGAGCGTTAAGTAATTAATGGTAATTAACTAACGGTCGTCAAATAATAAAAGGAAAAGGACTATAGATGGAAAATAGAGAACAAGAAAGATCTCGAACCCCTTTATTGGTTAAGATCCGATCGGCAATGGGTTTCCCAAACCCAAACCCTAGCTTGTTCTCAAAGTTTTGTCATCCTATATAAACAAACACAAGGGTTCATTGTTTTGTAATTTTTGTACACACACTAAACCCTAAAAGTGTTTTTTTGTTTTCCTTGTGTCCCAATCGGCCGAAACCTTCAAGAGGTGTTCGAATTTTATTTTTCCAAAAACAAAATCGTTTTGTGTTTTATTAAACTAGCATTTACATTAATTTGATATTAGTACGTGTGTACAAGAACGTGGTACAAACATATTTTTGTTTGTATCTTAGATTGAATTGAAAAACGGTAAGGGTCAATTCGTTAATCTGCATAAACCCTAATTGGGTTCATATTTGATCTAATTGATTGCTAGCTTGGAATTGCAAAAGATACGTATACTTTTTATATTCGGTTAACTAATTACATGTTATTTGATCTTTACGCTTTCGTATTGCTTTGATGTTTATTGTGTTTAATTTATGATTTGTTATGTTATTAAATTCCAACAATCTACGCTACATATAACGTAGGAATCACACTCTTGCATTTATTAACTAAGACATTTCATACATAGAAAATCAAGCTTTACAACAAATAAAGCATAAAATATCAACCAATTAAACATAATCTACCAACATAATTTATCTATTGACTTTTCTACTTTTTTAATTAATATTATTTTTAAAACACCCATAGGGGGGAGGGAGTGGGTCGGTGAAGGGAGCGGTGAAGGAAGCGGTGAGGCGGTAACACCGCCGCGTCCTGGTCGGCGATCGACGGTGAAGGGGTGGCTCGGTTTTGTTCGCCGAGGAGAGAGGAGGAGTAGAAAGGCAAAGGGGCCCACCCCCAACGGCTATATGCATTAAAATAAAATAAAAAAAATAGCAAAATATATATACACACATACACTGGTAGCGAGGGTGGTGGCTTGGCTGTGATGCCTTGGCCGGAGAAGAAGAAGAGAATTTAAAGGTGATGAAGATGGTGGCATTAGATATGATTTTTGGTTGAAGGCTCGTTACCTATTTATTTATATATATATATATATATATATATATATAGGTATATAATAAACTAATAATACTTATATATGAATTTAGTTGATTTGCTGTGTATCTCCACTCACAATAAAAATGATAAAAATATTTCATGGGTGATTATAATAGTATGTCGGCAATCAAAGAAGATTATGTATATGAAAACGTTATGTTATGTTTTTTTTTATTAATAAAATGTTATGTTTTTAATTTTATATAGTTTTTGTGGGATTTTATGTATTAAAAAATAAATGGAAAAGAAAAGGTGATGTGGCAATTAGGTGATTAGGTGAAACCAATGCCACCAAATTGGTGAAAATTGGGGTGAATTGGTGAAGTGTGAGTTTGAAGGATTTTATTGGGTATTGATGATGTGAAAAATTGGTGAATGGAGGGATAGGTGAAACCACTCCCTCCCTCCTTAAAATAAAAAAAACACATGTATTATTTGTATTGTACAAACTAATAAAACACACGAAGATTCATATAATTTATATGCATACAAGTTGATGGAACATATGATTTTGAAAACCGGACCGGACCAACGGGTTCAACCGAGAATCGGAGTCACCATCTGTTCGGCTAGCCAATAAAAGTCGTCCGAAAATGAACCGAAGAGGACCGCTCGGAACCAGTAAAAACAGGTGAACCGGGATGGACCGGGTTCATTTTCTTCTTGTTTTCTTCTGGTTAATCAGCTCGCCATTATTATTTTGTTGGTGCATGAACTTTAATTGCATAGTACTCGTTCTTGCAATGCGCTGATATCCTGCTTGGAATCCTTATGTATCTTCCATGTCCCATGGAAATTAACACCAACCCAAAGCTATCTGCTACATTCAAAACACAAGTAAAAGTGACTGACTGCTACTATCAGCAACTAAACTTTAATCCACTGTCATCACTTGATACTACGAAACTGAAATTAGTGAACACCTTTAAAGTCTACAACTAAAGAAAATTCAATGAAACATTTCATCAAACACATTTCCATTAACCCTTACAAATGTGATGAACAAAGATTTAACTCTATCAACAATTTTCTCTATGTTTACCCGTTTCTTCGCTCGAAATTGTGTCCTTATCAAGATGTTTGCCCAATTATTTAACACAAAGTAAATATGGTCCGTTGATTACATTGTCTAAGAGATCTAATGGCCTTTTCTAGACTTTGTATTTAAATGTAGACTTTTTATTAGATCCTCTTTCCGGTTGTGATATGGGGGATTTAGTGCCACGCATAGTGCATATATATCTATAAACGGTGTCACGATACGAATGAAGTAGTATATATGTATATTAGTAGTATAGGTGCGGGACCATTAATAATTTGTGACAAAGACACGTGACCAACCATTTTACTACTACGTAAATCATTATGTTTGATTCTACCTTCCTCACTATCAACAAGATTCATACAAGATATTTCCAGAAAAGATATTTCCAGACATATCTAAGGGTGTGCTTGGTCAAGGAGTATGGGCCATAAAGAATGGGTAACATAATGAATAATTATTCTTGTTATTATATAATGCAATCATTCATTACCCACTTTTGGGTAATGAGTCATTACGCACTAACTTGAGGGTAATAAATTTGATTACCTTTATATTCCTTTTATATTCTTTTTGCCTTTCACAATGCTATTCCCCTCTACAAACCAAGCATGCCCTAAGTATCTAACTATCCAAACAATATTACAATTAACAAAATGTATTTAAGGTCCTTTTGTTTTATAGATGGGTTTGAATTAGGGTTAGTATTATGATTAGGATTTGGTATAGGTCTATAAAAAGAGGTAAGAGAAAATATATTAATTTAATAAATTTATAATTTTTTTAATATAAATAAAAACTTAAATTAATTTAATAGTTTTTTTTTTTTTTTTTTTTTTTTTTTTTTTTTTTTTTTTTTTTTTAATAAAAATATTTGAAGATGAAAGATAAGATAGAAGAGAGTTGTGGGACCCACAAAAATATCAAGTCCTAGCTATATCACTACTAGAAAGATGACTTTCACAAACGGATTTTCAGACATATAGTTATCCATCGATAATTACCGATCACGTTCCGACAAATTAACGACATATGCTGTTGTTATATTAAAACGACGCTTTCCGGTCGACTTCCGACGGATTTCCGAGGGAAACCGTTTTTTGTCAAAAATTTGTCGATGAATTACATAACCTCCTGTGGACTCTCCGACCTCATACCGACATCCAGATTTATCCGTCATTTTTTTTCCCTATCATAAGTACAAAATTTCGCACCTTAAAAAATATTTTAGCTAAGCTAAAATTGCACTATAAAGAAAATAGTACAAATATCGGGGTTTACACATCCTAAAAAATGATAGTTTTTGAAAAAAAATACATTTCGTGACTCAAAATCGGATGTCACACGACATCCATGTGAGTCTGTCCCTAGTTAGACTAACATAATGGTGGAAGATTTATAAAAATGCTTCATATTTATAAAAATGCTTCATGTGAGTCCGTCCCCGGACATATTTACAACTAGGTTGTAAACCCGCGCGTTGCCGCGGAGTGTTTGTATACGTAAGTTAGCCGAAAAAAGAGAGGTCAAAAGTTATCATGTTGGGTTAGAGTGTTACCATGTCTTAGGAAATATATCCATGTTTAACAATTAATAACTAATATAAATTCGACACGATAGTAAGATGACATGATAGCAACAGAAATTGTCGTACACCATATATTGTTTGCATAGTGTCGTTGTTTTTTAGGCAATAAATCTAAAAAGTAAGACACCCTTTGTATTACAAATTGAAAATTATAACTTTGGTGAATATATATATATATATATATATATATATATATATATATATATATATATATATATATATATATATATATATATATATATATATATGTGTGTGTGTGTGTGTGTGTGTAAAATTATAACTTTGGTGAAAAAAATTATATATATATATATATATTAAAAGTTTGGTGGGTATGCAGGTTTTTTTTTTCTTTTTCTCTAATATTTCTAAAAGGTAGTTATACATTAGGGTTTAGTCAAAAAATCGTGTGCTTAAAATTGGGGGCAAATCATTTTGTGGATTTTCTTATTGGTTAACACGTATTTGTATTGCAGGTTACACTGTCTGATCTTTCATTCATGCCATCTCGATTTCCTATGTGCACTCTACTTTCTAAGAAGGCTGGAGGTTCTAAGTGCTTGCATGATATCTTGGGGGAGCTTCTTAAGCAAGAGTGGGAAGGTAATACTCATGCAGTGAGGTATTACAAAGACATGATTTCAATGATTGAAAATCGTATGGCTTTTAGGCGAAGGATTATGAAGGAGTTTGAGTATTTTGGGGAAAGGGCTGTGTTTGTTCGTGCTATTGAAGGATTAAGGGTCGCAAAGGAAGAAGACATTGAGGAGATTAGGTATTTGAACCTGCTGTTAAGGGCTTGTGAGCAACACCGGGCTGCACAGACCAAGGTTATGATGTCACTTCTTAAGTAAACAATTTGTAGTTAGGTATGTAGGATTTAAGTTAAGATGTAATGTTGTAGTAATTTGTGGATCAGTATGTTTGCAATGTTGTAGGTGAACTTTGTGTTAGTACTTTGTTGTGCTGCCTGTTGTGAATATCGTTTGTGTATGTGTAGTTTCTGTTAAACTCCTAGGCTCTAGTGAAGGGATCAAAGCTTTTGGTAGTATGGTGTTGTGTCTGTTGTTTAGGTCTCTGTATTTTCTTCTATGGTCTAAGCCTGTGGACAAATTTTGTGTCGGCAGTCTATATGTCTCAGGTTTATGTATCAATCAACTGCTTATTGTTTTATGAATAAAAATAACTATTATTATGTATGTTAAGTTGTTTTGTTTAATAGCCTACCATGATTCACTGTGTTTATTAAAATGGTAGCCACATACCAAGGGTGTATACAAATTTGAAAGGAAGATTAAAGTAATAAAAAAGTTTAGATGTTATGAAGATGAGTGTTCATGTTATGCGCTCGCCAAGCCAGGGTAAGTGAAGTTACTAATTCCTTTGTAGTAGCTGTGGTTTTTTTCATTGTTTTATGTGTCATTTCTGTCTGCTGCAAATATGCAGGTTTTATGGGTGTTTCAAATAGTGGCCATATCTGGATTTGAAATAGCAGAACACATAGGTAGACTAAGGGTTCTCTGTACATTTTGACGGATTAAAATGTTACCTATATATAGTAGTTATCATGGTTAATATGTCTGAATGTACCTGATAATTAGACTGTTTGTAGGCGTAAACCAGTTACACTTTTGAAAGTTTTAAGGCTTTTTTAGAGTGAAAGTTTTATAGCAACATTTGATATGTTATTATGCGATTTATGCTTTCAGATTTGCACATATATTGACTGTGATAATTTGATAGGATTTTTACACCTAAGGTTCATGAAACAATGAAACAACTTATTTGCTTTGAAAGTGGGCCTGCAAGCAGGTGTGATAATTCTCTAAATAGCGTTGGTCTTGAAATTGATCATGTAGGATTAGTCGGTAACAGGTTGATAGGTCCCAAACAGGTCAAATAAAAGTTTTAGTATAACAGGCCCCAAACAGGTTGCGCTATTTTCGCTGGTGAAATTGTTAACTCTTGTGGTTATTGTTATGATATTTTTTTTTGATGAAGATTTTGTCATTTTTGGTTGGAATTTATGTTGTTTGCTGTTTTAGTATTGTTTAATTTTTATTTGTATTTTTTTTTTTTGTTTTTTTTTTGTTTTTTTTTTTTTTTTTTTTTTTTTTTTTTTTTTGTTTTTTGTATTTTTTAATGCAATGCTACTATTACATTTTGTTTGTTCCCTATTTTCTTGTGGCTATAAAAGAATGGTTGGAACAAAGATTTGGTTCTATCTTGTTTGGTATTTTTGCTAGGATATATTCAAGGTAAATGGCTGCAACACCAAATCTTAATGAACTAAAACAGGCCTGTGGTTCTAATCGGCTTCATCATTGTTTCAAATTTCTTTTTGTGCAAGAATGGACATAAAATGAGGGTCTTATTACGTATCTTGGATAGAAATGTGCTGATCTCTAAGTAAATATCGAGATGAGGGATCAGTTGATTCAAGAGGCGCAATCTTTTGGTCTTTTTCTTGATGTGGCTACTGATGGGTTAGAATGCATGGTTGATGCGCAGTAGAGAGAGCAAGTGATTTTAGGTGGGTTGAGTGTTGTTTTCGATTTAGCTCATGAAAGCAGGCTTGCAAAGCAGCGTCATGTCGGTTTGATGGACCTGAAGGATTAGGCTGCTTTGGTTTGGTTGTTGATGGTGCTAAGTGTGTTGATAGCAAGGTTTTTTAATTTTTAAGTTTGTTGTTTTGTTATGTTTTTTTTAGTTAATGATGATGATGGTATTCATCTTGATGTGGTCTTTGTAAACAAATGGTTATTATCAATAAAACCTTGATGTAATAAGTGTTATTGGTTTTCTGATGATTGTTATTGAATTTGTTTTTGGTGTGTTTATGGTTATTTGAGGCTGATATTAACATACTAATTTTATAAAATTTTATAAGTAAGTCTTTTGTCATTCCTTTGAATGTTAACTATGTATCAAATTTTAAAGTATCCATTGTCTGACTATTGTAACTCTACATATAAACAAAGGTTTATGACAGATTATACTAACAATCAAAAAGTAGTAATAGAAGCAGTTCTGATTATATTAGATAACATAAGATATTTTTACAGACATAACTTGTTTCAGCAGCTGTGTCACAAATGCTTTACAAAGAAGTTGCATATGTTTTGACGCATATTTGTGCAGTTGCAGATTTGGAGCACAAAGTTGTTCCATACCAGGAAGCTCACCACAAACAGTAGTCGTAGAAGTAGTTTTCATTATATTACATAACATCAGATATTTTTACACACATAAGTTGTTTATGCAGGGGTGGCACAAATATTTTACAAAAAAGTACGTATGTTTTGACACATATTTATGCAGCTGTAGACTTGGAGCACAAATATGTTAGAAAACATGCACCCGCGCAACCTGACATAAGGCTTACATGCATTTGCTGCATAAATGTTATACAAAAAATAAGCTCACAGGAAAATGTGCACCTGCTACACAAAGCATGTGTGCACAGTTAAGGTGTGTGTGCAGCTATAGTGTAAATGTCATACAAAAGATTAGTTGGTTGCGATACATAGATGTTTTGAGACATATTTGTGCAGGTGGAGCACAAATATGTTACAAAACATATTGTTGGTTAAGAACGGTAGTAAACCATTTAAATATTTACAAAAGATTAGTGCGTGTGGCTGGCATGGCTACTTTAACTTCATTTCGACTTCTTCTTTTGAACATTTATGGGTTTTGAGTGTTCTTCTGTTGAGGTTTTTGCTGTTGCTGCATAAGTCAAAATAAGTAGCATATCAGTCACTAATAAGATGTTATTTAGGCATACTAAAAGTAATAATCAAATATTTTAATAAGCAAGAGATACAAAAGTTCCAGATGACACTTAAGTTAACCTTTTTTTTTAATGGTTGTATGATTTAAAAGAAACCATTAACATTCCATTATTTCTGGCAACTTTTAAAGGCTGCAACTTAATAATTTTTGGTTCTTTTGGATGCTAGTATGGTTCAACAGAAATAAGTAACAGTATAATAGTTGTGGCCACTTTCAATGGCTATAATGAGTGTAAATAAGGTTCTTCTGCATCTTTGGCAGAGATGGTGTATTCCAAAAAAAAAATTCAATGGTTGTATGATGCTAATAAGCCAAATGAGATAAGGCAATAACAGTGCACCCTTGTGCATAGATACAAAGATGTTGTACTAAAAGGTTCTTTTTTGTTGTGGGACTTTGTGTATATAATTGTAACATTTGTGGTGAGGGTGAATGGCAGATGGCAAAAAACAGTAATATCCAATTATGGCTTGTGTAAAAAATTTAGGTACGTTGAAAATGAATCCAAAGGAAATATACAAAATAGTAGTGCATCTTTGTATTTTGTTTTCATGCAAATCAGGCAATGGTTTATTCAATATTAAATTATGCCTTATACATGTGGGTAGTTTGTTTTTATATGTGCAAAAGATAATTATGTGAATTCCTTTTTGGGTTTGTTTTCCCTATTTAAGACAGTTTTGGTCTACATTTATTTTCACAATTCATTTTTTAACTTGTCATAAAGAAGTAACAAAACACAATGTCAAGGCGTCCTAAGTGTAATCAGCTTAGAGCCGAGGCTAATTCTAACAATTGGTATAAGATGTTAGTTCTGTATTGCCGTCAATCTGCAGGTGAAGACATTCTGTAGCATCCTGTAAAATTCCCCAGTCATTTGTAAATGTTAATCAAGAAGTAATCTATTACAATTTACCTAACCATTTTTACGAGGAAAATTTAAATTTTTGTCTATTATGCTACAATGAATCAGAACGTTGTTACGTGATTCACATTACTTTGGAACGAGCTCACACACGCACCACGATATTCCAAATCTCGAACAAAACCAAACCGGATCCTTGTTATTTATTTTTAAGCCCAACAGGCTAAAACCAAGCCCACTAATATTTAGCCCATTAACCTTTATTCATTTAGTTCTAACCGGTTCACATGCGTGCCACAAAATGCATGACTCGATTCACCATACAACAAGGAATCAGGAATGACAAAACATATAATTTGGTTCGATCGTTTAATAGGAAAACGAACCCCAAAGCTGATCTAGGTTCAACCATTGTGCAAACACCTTTATATGTTAACCAAAATTTCTAAAACTTATATTTTCCTAAGTCCTTGGCTCGTTACCTAGCCAAGAGGGTTCTATAAGTCTCGACACATGGTTCCTAAATGATTTGGTCACATATATAAGTCGGTTGGACTTATAGAATGTCGAATACACTAAAACCCATCCACTTGACGTCTTTGTTTCACTAAAACCAATCACCTTACACATGGAACTCTCCTAAACTAATTTCAAAATCACTCAAGTACTCTAGACTATCTTTGATTCCCAATCTCCTTATCCTAATCTCCTTGGCATCCCATCGAGCCAAGTTGTGTTTAAATAAGAGTTATAACTAGTCTCATGCATAACCCTTCATACGTATACTCACACACATTCACTATCAAATATATTCTAAGTATTCTTCCATTGAGGTGCATTCGAGAAGCAAGAGCCAACATTCCAAGTGTTTCTTCCATCTTCCAACTCACTAGCCATTGGTCTCGACACGTTTTTGGGTGCTTAGACGAACCACGTTGTTACCCTCTTGATCCCTAGTCCATATTTGGTGTCCTCACCACCCTTTGTTGGTGTAGTAAGTCACTCATCCATGTTTTCCATACGTACACATATCTACTTATATTACTTGCACATTAAAAAATTTCCCTCGTAACCTTTCCTAGCTTGCACTATATAATTTGTACTATCGTTAATCATTTTTATTTATAAAATGGCATCCTCATTCCTTGTGTGGCCATGCTAACACCCCAAACCAACAAGGGCTAAAATGATACATTATGGTGACAAATCAGATCGTACAACGCAAGCGGAAGAATTATAAACATAAAAGTTACAAAGGTTTTCTAATGATAGCTACTCTATACAAAATAATTTCCAAAACTGAAATACAACTCCAAGCTTAAATCTAACTGAAGATAAATCAATATCTAATCCAAAAGCAAATGGGTATCTATCATCAGGGTAGTCCTCTAGAGCTCCTACGCACTCTTCACTCAAACCCAGCTTCCAACCTAAAACCTGCCGTAGGAAAAGAAATGAGGCTGAGCTTAAAAGCCTAGTGAACAGATATATATAACAACGAATAATCAAACATATGAATCTAAAGAAAAGGAAGCTCAAGCTCCTGCTGAAATGAATATCATCTGTCAAAAGAATGAGAGATCAAGATCATCTGAACATATATCATAAGTCAACTGAAATGGAGAAAAAAGAATATGGTGCATTGGGGAGTAACAGAAGGTAGATCAAAATGTATCAAAGGTGTAAGGGTTGTCAGAAATCTACCACGAGCCCAGAAACATATCATATCATAACATCATGATCATAATCTTCATAAGTAACCATAAGTAACATAATGGAGTGATCAGCTCCTAGAATTGTGAAGGGCATGTATTGCACACAGTACCAATCACCAGAAATATAACATATAACATAACAGATCAGATCTAGGATGCATCCATACGCCCATTCAGAAATCATAATCATCGTGGCCATACATATATCATAATAAAAGGGACGTGATGGGTCATCAATCCCCCACCCTAGAGTCATGCCATTGGTGCATCAATGATATGGTCATGGAACCCCCATGACTAGTGATACAGATACATAATACATAATAAGCTCGGGTATCAAACTGAAGGGTCAAACAGAATGTCATAGTAATGACACAGAATCTAAGGTCATCCAAAATATCATAATCATAGGTTCATATCAAAAGGGTGCATAGCAAAGGCTCATATCAAATGGTGCATAGCAAAGGTTCATATCAAAGGGTACAAATCATGAGAAATCTTTAAAGAAAAGATAGAGTACAAATAGGTTAAGTAGTTGTGGAAATCATGTAAACACTGTTTTCATAAACGTATTCTTTTAAAAGTAGTATTCATAAAAGTCATTAAGCCTTCATATAAAAGTGGTATCGCCTCGGTTTAATAGCAATTATTTTAAAGCAGTTTTTCTCAAAACATTATCAGGATATATTTAGAAAAGGTTTTCACACGAAGTTATAATATCAATTGGATTTACAAAATATCAAAGGATTCAAATACTGAATTCACAGGAGATAACCAACGAATCACATCAGACAAAACAACCAAACGAATACCAAATGGATCATAAAACAGAATATCGAACATCAGGGAATTAAGTCATGAAATACCCTTACTGAGAAAGGGCGGAATATCTGTACCTTATTCAGAAAGACAAACGGATAAAAGGCAGATCACACAGAACGGAAGGTCACTCCTTCTTCACCGAACCTATACAATTTAATAATCACATACTATTTATAAGCTCGTTTTAATCAGATTACCTGATTTAGGTTTCTTTCTATTTTTAGAAACTTTCTATTTTTAGGAACCTTCCAGATTAAGTAACTTTCTATAAATAGTAACTTTCTAATTTTTGTAACTTTCCATATTTAGTAACTTTCCATATTTAGTAAATTTCCATATTTAGCAGGTTTCCATATTTAGTAACTTTCCATATTTAGTAAGTTTCCATATTTAACCAGTTTCCATATTTAGTAACCTTCCATATTTAGTAAGTTTCCATATTTAATAGGTTTCCATATTTAGTAACTTTTAACACGATTCCCCAATTTAGTTTAAATTCGGTTTTGGGTTCGGGATTATCAAATAAGTTCAACATATTCACACACAAGTCAAAACATCACTAACATATCATACACGGCATAGAAACGAGTATTGGCATGAAGTGTTGGGAATTAAATATTCAAGATTTTTAATATCGGATTCTACTCTAAGTATAATTCTGCTGATAGTGCAAAACGGTTTCTGCTGATGATGTTGATTCTGCTGATAGAGCATTTCACTCTGCTGATAGGCTTAACAACTCTGCTGATGATTCTGCTGATAGCGATAGATTGTTCCTGCTGATAATGAACAACTCTGCTGATGGAAGGATAAGATCGAAAAGATATTTATTGTATTTTGGTCAACAATATACGGTAGATAATATCTTTCTCCATGTGCTTAGTTAACAAGTTGTATACATAGATACATGTTGTATCTGATGTACTGACACTCAATAGGATAAGTTAACCAAGTAAGTCGGTCAAGACTTTAAGCAATTTGTAAAGATCTTTTGACTATAAAAGAGATCTTAGACTAGTGATATTAAGTGTATGTGTAAAAAATAAAGAAGTATTAAGAGTTAGTCCATGCATACGTTAGAACATGCATAACTGTTAGAACAAACACAAATATATCACAAGTGATAGAAACAAAGGATTCAAGGTTGTAACCCTAGTGATATTTCAAGGTCACTCGTATTATTATCTTTAATAATATTGAATCGTTTGGTGATAATCTTTATGTGTTCATTGCTAACTAACAAACATAACAATTCCATTTCCATAACATACACAACCTTCTAAGTTTGGTTGAGTGAATTCCGCGCACTTAATCATTTTAACACAACATATCATACACACAAAGTTAGAAGGTTTAACCACCTTAATCGTGTGTCAAGTCATCCTAGCAAGTGGTATCAGAGCTAGAGTTGATATTGTTGTTTTTAGAAGAAACAAGAAATGGATGTTCAAGATGTTCAAACAAATGTTGCTGCAAAGTTGCCATGATCAAACCTAATGAGTTTGAGTTATGGAGGATGAGAGTTGAGCAATATTTCATGGTTCAAGATTATGCTCTTTGGGACATAATTTAGTATGGTGATTCCTTCACTTTAGGCTATTCAGATGTTCTTGTTGAAGGGAAGACAGTAAGAAAAAGGAATACTGGACCAGTCTCCAATGATGAAAAGATACAAAAGAGAAATGATCAGAAAGCACGAAACTTGTTGCTTATGACCATTCCTGGTGAGCAAATGCTATCTTTTAACAAATATCTTGATGCAAAAACTCTTTTTGAAGAGATTTGTGCATGGTTTGGTGGTAATGAAACTACCAAAAAGACACAGAAGACTTTACTAAAGCACCAATTTGAAAACTTTACTGCTTTTAGTAATGAGTCTCTTGACAAACTATTTTCAAGACTACACAAGCTTGTTAGTCAGTTAGCTGTGTTGGGTGTTGAGACTGAGAGGGAAGATCTCAACATGAAGTTCTTGAAAAGTCTACCTAGTGAATTCCATACTCATGTTATTGTCTGGATGAACAAGCCAGAAATTGAAACAATGAAGCTCAATGATTTGTTCAACAACTTCAAAATTGTTGAACAAAGTCTAAAGAGAGGTGGAAATTATGGTACTAGTTCTGGGAATGTTGCACTCCTATCAGTTCCTAGTGTTAGTCATACAGAAGAGGTAGATGAAGTTGAAAGTGTTTCTAATGTTACTTATGGTGGTCCTTCTACTAGTGTACAAAAGGATATTGCTGGACTTAGTGATCCAACATTTTATGCCTTTATAACCAGTCAAGCTAGTGGTTCTCCTTTAAATCATGAAGACCTTGAGCAGGTTGATGGTGATGATTTGGAAGAGATGGATATTAAGTGGCAAGTTGCTTTACTTAGCATGAGGGCTAAGAAGTTTTGGCAGAAAACTGGAAAGCAAATTACCATAAATGGTAATGATACTGCTGGGTTCGATAAGAAGAAAGTAGAATGTTTTAACTGTCATAGGTTGGGACATTTTTCTAAAGAATGTAGAAGCCCAAGGAAGCAGGATAATAAGAACACTTGGTATAAACAAGAGAGGAATAAGGAAGTACTGGTGGAAGAGCCGAAGGCTATGCTGGCTATTGATGGTATTGGATATGATTGGAGCTCTATGGCTACTGAAGAAGATGCACCACCAAATGCTGCTCTTATGGCCACTGAATTTGCTCTAATGGCTTCTTCTGATTCAGAGGTAGATACTATTCCTACTTGTACTAATTCATGTCCTAATCTTAAAAATTATGAAGACATTAAAAAGAGATTTGATGCTTTTAGAGAAGAGTTAATTGATGCCCTTCATAATTTAGCAAATCACAAGAGGTGTGTAGGAGTTCTAGAAAAACAGATTCTTCATTATAAAAAGAATGAATCTACGTTTACTGATGACTTAAATGCTTTAAAAAGAGGAATAGCATTTAGAGATGAACTACTTAATGATCAAAGTAGACAGTTATCTAAAGTCAAAACTGAAAAAGAAAATATTAAGGTAACTATAGATACTCTAGCACATGCCTCGGAAGGAATGAATAAGATTTGGGAAGCTCAGGTAATTGATAAAGCTAATTCAGGTGTAGGTTACAAAACTGTTCCTCCACCATATAGAGGTGTTCCTTCACCTCCAGGTGTTGACCTAGCACATACAGGCTTAGCTGAGTTCCAAGAACCAATCATGGAATATGGTTCTAAGACTAGTAAGAGTCTTAAGGTAGCAAAGATAAGTAAAAGTTTAGATAAAACTTTACATTATCAGGACAAGGTGTCCTTTGCTAAGAAAGGAGATGCTATAGTTGTTGAAAATTGTACAACTGATAGTGATGATGAAGAACAACAGGTTATGTCTAAACCTGAAGTGGTTAAGAAAGTAGGAACAAGTGTTCCTAAGGTAGTCAAACACAATACTGATAGGCCTCATACAAACATTAAGCATGTTAGGCAACCAGTTAGATATTGTGAGCAATACAGAACCACCAACAAGCCCAGAGGTAACCAAAGGAATTGGAACAACCTCAAGTCTAACCAATTAGGTAATGACTTTGCTTTTTATAATAAAGCTTGTTATACATGTGGTAGTTTTGACCATCTTGCAGCTTTCTGCAACCAATGGGTATCTGGGTATGAAAACCATAGAGTGAATCTCAAAAGGCAAACACCTAAATCTCACTTTCACTCTAGTTCTAAGAAATCAAACCCCAGAGTAGTCAAAAGCAAGTCTATCTCAAAATCTGATTCTGCTGATAGACCAAATGATCCTGCTGATAGCAAATTTTATTCTGCTGCTCGACCATTTATGACTATTAACCCAAAATCAACAGCTAAGGGTGCAAAACCTTTTATCAAACATGCACCTACAACTGTTCTAAGTCCCATTCAATCAAAATCAGTGGTCCATAAACAAATTTGGAAACCAAAGGGTAGAACTACAAAGTTAGCAGATTCTGCTGATAAGTGTGTGGTTCACTCTGCTGATAAGGGAAAAAGGGCAAATGCTGTTAAGGCCTCAGCATGTTGGATTCATAAATCCAATGTTGCATCAACTATTCTTAAAAGATTCAATTACATTGATGCAAGAGGCAGATCCAAGTCAGTAATGGCTTGGATCCCCAAAAGAAACTAACACTCTTATTCATGTGCAGGGACATTCAAATGATCAGGAAGAGGATCAAGGATACTCAGATAGTGGATGTTCTAGGCACATGACAGGCAACATGTCTTATCTCTCAGATTTTGAAGCTTTCAATGGAGGATATGTTACCTTTGGAGGGGGTGTTCGTGGGAAAATTTCTGGTAAAGGTACAATCAAAACCGGAAATTTAGATTTTGAAGATGTGTACTATGTAAAAGAGCTAAATTATAATCTTTTTAGTGTTTCACAAATGTGTGACAAAAAGAATAATGTTCTTTTCTGTGAGACTGAATGTCTTGTACTTTCTCCTGATTTTAAGATGCCTGATGAAAGTCAAGTACTTCTTAGAATTCCTAGAAAGGGCAATATGTACAGTGTAGACATGAAGAATATTATTCCTAAAAGGAATTTAACTTGTCTTGTTGCAAAGGCCACATTGGAAGAATCAATGACATGGCATAGAAGGCTTGGTCATATTAACTTCAAAACCATAAATAAAATTGTTAAGAATGGTTTGGTAAGAGGTTTACCTCACAAAAGATTTGAAAATGATCAAACATGCATTGCTTGTCTAAAAGGCAAACAACACAAAGCCACTTGTAAGCCCAAAATTTTTAACTCTATCAATCAGTCTTTGTTTATGCTTCATATGGACTTATTTGGACCTGTTTCAGTGATAAGCATAATGCATAAGAGATATTGTCTAGTTATTACTGATGACTATAGTAGATTTACATGGGTTTTCTTTTTAGCCACTAAGGATGAAACATCAAGCATCCTTAAGGACTTCATTACTCAGATAGAAAACCAAGTAAGCAAGAAAGTGAAAGTCATTAGAAGTGATAATGGGACAGAGTTTAAGAATAGAGTTATGGATGATTTCTGCAAAGAAAAAGGTATTAAGAGAGAATTTAGTGTTGCTAGAACACCACAACAGAATGGTGTAGCTGAAAGAAAGAATAGAACACTAATTGAAGCTGCTAGAACAATGTTAGCTGATTCTAAGCTACCAATAAACTTTTGGGCAGAGGCAGTCAACACTGCTTGTTATGTTCAAAATAGAGTTTTAGTTGTGCAGCCTCACAATAAGACATCATATGAACTTTTTAATGGTAGAACTCCTGCAATAGGATTTCTTAGACCTTTTGGATGTCATGTGACAATTCTCAATACCTTAGACCATTTAGGAAAATTCGATGGTAAGGCAGATGAAGGTTTCTTTGTTGGTTATTCTCTTAATAGCAAAGCTTTTAGAGTTTACAACACAAGAAAAGAAATAGTAGAAGAAAATCTACATGTGGAGTTTTTAGAAAACAAATCCAATGTAGAAGGTCAAGGACCAAAATGGCTATTTGATCTGGAATATCTAACAAATTCAATGAATTATGTGCCTTTTGTTGCAGAAACTAATGATTTTGCAGGTTCAAATACAACAAATGAGGCAGAGTTAGAGAAAGATCAAGATTATGTGATAATGCCAATATGGTCAAGTAAAATTGTGGAATCAACTTCGACAACTGATGAACCTTCTTCTAGCAAAGCTAAAGAAAGTGTTGAAGATGAAAGTAAAGAGTATGGAACTCAGGAACAACAAAGTGTTTCTGCTGGTAGTATTTCTGTTGCTGCTGGTAGTGTATCTGTTTCTGCTGATGACTCTGCTGATAAGCTTACTGATTCTGCTGTTTGGCCAAATGACTCTGCTGCTGGCCCTTCAGAAACAAAAGAGGCAGAATTCTCAGATAATGAGGTGGATTACAACAATCTTCCATCAAATTATCAAGTTCCTACTACACCACAATCAAGAATTCACAAAGTTCATTCCCTGGATCATGTGATTGGAGATATACAGTCAGGTGTGAAGACAAGACAACAATTGAAGTCTTCAGACCAACAAGGGCTTCTTGATGCCCTTTATGCTTCAAAACAACATGAGCTCTTAAACTCTTGTTTGTTTGTATGTTTTCTCTCACAAGCTGAACCAAAGAATATTCTTACAGCCCTAGATGATTCAAGCTGGTTAGAGGCTATGCAAGAAGAGCTTCTTCAGTTCAAGATTCAAAAGGTTTGGGTGCTAGTTGATTTACCTACAGGTGTGAAGGTAATTGGCACTAGATGGGTTTTTAAGAACAAAAGGGATGAAAGAGGAATTGTGATCAAGAATAAGGCTAGATTAGTAGCACAAGGGTACACACAAGAAGAAGGGATAGATTATGATGAAGTTTATGCTCCAGTAGCAAGGATTGAGGCAATTAGGCTGTTTCTAGCTTATGCTTCAATTTTAGGCTTCACAGTCTACCAAATGGATGTCAAGAGTGCATTTTTATATGGTAAAATTGGAGAAGAGGTATATGTTTCACAACCTCCTGGCTTCATTGATCCATTACATCCAAACAAAGTGTACAGAGTAGTGAAAGCTCTCTATGGCCTTCATCAGGCACCAAGAGCTTGGTATGCAACACTAGCTTCCTACTTATTAGAAAATGGATTTCAAAGAGGAAAGATTGATCAGACACTTTTCATCAAACAGCACAAGAAGGATCTTCTGTTAGTGCAGGTGTATGTGGATGACATTATCTTTGGATCTACTAGGAAAGAAATGTGTTTAGAGTTTGAGAAGCTTATGAAAGATAAGTTTCAGATGAGTTCTATGGGAGAACTTACATTCTTTTTGGGTTTGCAAGTTAAGCAATCATCTGAAGGCATATTTATTAGTCAAGACAAATATGTTGCAGAGATACTTAGAAAATTTCAATTTGCTGATTCAAAAATAGCAAGCACACCAATGGATTCTGAGAAGCACCTTCTGAAAGATGAAGATGGAGAGAATGTAGATGTACACAATTACAGATCTATGATAGGCTCTTTGATGTATCTTACATCATCTAGACCTGATATCATGTTTCCTGTTTGTGTTTGTGCAAGATTTCAAGTTACTCCAAAGGTTTCTCATTTAACTGCAGTCAAGAGAATTTTTAGATATCTCAAGGGTCAACCAAGGTTGGGTCTATGGTATTCAAAGGAATCTCCTTTTGACTTGGTAGCATATTCGGATAGTGATTATGCTGGTGCTAGCTTGGACAGAAAGTCAACAACTGGAGGATGTCAATTCCTTGGGTGTAGACTTGTCTCATGGCAGTGTAAGAAGCAAACAAGTGTGGCAAATTCAACAACTGAAGCTGAATACATAGCTGCTGCAAGTTGCTCTAGTCAAGTTCTATGGCTTCAAAACAAACTCCTTGATTATGGGTACAATTTCTTAAACACTGTTATTCATATTGATAATAGTAGTACAATTTGTATTATTAAAAATCCAGTGCAACATTCTAAAACAAAACACATTGAAATTAGACATCACTTTATAAGAGACTGCAATGAGAAAAGATTAATTCAAGTTCTTAAAATTGCTTCAGAACATAATTTTGCAGATCTGCTAACAAAAGCTTTTGATGTTTCAAGGTTTCAGTACTTGGTAGCAAGTATTGGAATGCTTAATCTTTAAATTTTTCAAATAATGTGTTTATGTAAATAAATTTTTTGTTGTTGCTACTGATTCATAAGGTACTGCTAATATATCATAAGGTACTGCTAAAGCACACAAGGTGCTGCTAGTACAAAATTAAAATTGTGTTATTCATATAGTTGGTTTTATGATTATACTAATGCAAGACAAGTACTTTGTACATTGTTCTTTTGGTTTTAGTCTAACAATTTCAGGTATGAATATATAAACACAAAGGATGTTTCAAGTGAAATGGAAACAGCAGGATTGAGATATTAGCTGCTGACCATAATAGGTTTATGATGGACTGAGTTTGGGACTTTAAAGCTCCTTAAAACTTCTTTCTTGAAATCTAGTTATGATATTTCACATTGAATTGATGACTTAGTTGATCAGATAGTAACTGATACAACTCACTTTCTATCATTTTATACTTTTAAGTATAATGTGCAAGTCTGAGGACATCTGATAGAAAGAACAGCGAGCAAAAGTGAATCTAACACTTGTGTTAGAGGTAACAAATGCCACGAGCTGGAAACCCTGTCAAGAAAATCTTTTGAATAGATTTATCTTTACACAGGCAGTTATTTATAACTGAAAAATATTGGTTCTCACACAACCAGAGGTTGCTTTAAACCGAAATTATGATTGAGTGTCTGTTATACACTTAGTCCTTTCAAAATGGTTGGAAGCAGTATGATTTTTCAATTCTAAAATCATGAACATACTGCTAAGGCAAAAGTTTCTTAAAAAGGATTTTTCAAGGGACTCACAAAAACCATCCATTGATGGACCAAGAGTCAAATGTCCAATGAATCACCTCTCATAGGAGTTAACACACCTAGAAGTGATGAGGGCAGTAACTTAAACTCTTAAGGAATTGATGGCTTCATGTACAATATTGTCTGACAACAAGTTCACATTGATAGATCAGTCAAAGGTACATAGTGAGATCTTCCAAACAAGGGGAGGATGAAACAAAAGTTATTTGCTTCAGGGGAGGAAATAATGGCCCAGAAAAGGAAGATAATACAATATATGGAAGGAGAAGACAAGAGCATACAAGATGATGAGGAGGTTGAAAATGACAAGAACATTCCAAAGGAGAAAGTTCTATCTAGATCAAACGAAGAAAGGTTTCAATTTCACTTCAAAGGAGAAAGTTCTATCTAGATCAAACGAAGAAAGGTTTCAATTTCACTTCAAAGACATGCTGGTTAGATGATTTCACTTGTTGAAACAAGCATCCAAGATACACAGCATCATTGCCTCTTATAATTCCTCCATCCAAGGAAATTGCACCATCTTTTAATCCAAGATAGGTTCAATATGTTTTAATATTGCTAAAGTCAAAGAAGAGCAAAGTAGATGAATTACTGAGAAGATATTCAATCTTGAAGAACATAAGTGTTTGAAAGATCTTCAATCCAAGATTTAATTCAGAAGATTTAATTCAGAAACATGTTTGAAAGGATTCACATGTTTAGGGGAGGATTGTTGGGAATTAAATATTCAAGATGTTTAATATCGGATTCTACTCTAAGTATAATTCTGCTGATAGTGCAAAATGGTTTCTGCTGATGATGTTGATTCTGCTGATAGAGCATTTCACTCTGCTGATAGGCTTAACAACTCTGCTGATGATTCTGCTGATAGCGATAGATTGTTCCTGCTGATAATGAACAACTCTGCTGATGGAAGGATAAGATCGAAAAGATATTTATTGTATTTTGGTCAACAATATACGGTAGATAATATCTTTCTCCATGTGCTTAGTTAACAAGTTGTATACATAGATACATGTTGTATCTGATGTACTGACACTCAATAGGATAAGTTAACCAAGTAAGTCGGTCAAGACTTTAAGCAATTTGTAAAGATCTTTTGACTATAAAAGAGATCTTAGACTAGTGATATTAAGTGTGTGTGTAAAAAATAAAGAAGTATTAAGAGTTAGTCCATGCATACGTTAGAACATGCATAACTGTTAGAACAAACACAAATATATCACAAGTGATAGAAACAAAGGATTCAAGGTTGTAACCTAGTGATATTTCAAGGTCACTCGTATTATTATCTTTAATAATATTGAATTGTTTGGTGATAATCTTTATGTGTTCATTGCTAACTAACAAACATAACAATCTCATTTCCATAACATACACAACCTTCTAAGTTTGGTTGAGTGAATTCCGCGCACTTAATCATTTTAACACAACATATCATACACACAAAGTTAGAAGGTTTAACCACCTTAATCGTGTGTCAAGTCATCCTAGCAAGTGGTATCAGAGCTAGAGTTGATATTGTTGTTTTTAGAAGAAACAAGAAATGGATGTTCAAGATGTTCAAACAAATGTTGCTGCAAAGTTGCCCATGATCAAACCCAATGAGTTTGAGTTATGGAGGATGAGAGTTGAGCAATATTTCATGGTTCAAGATTATGCTCTTTGGGACATAATTTAGTATGGTGATTCCTTCACTTTAGGCTATTCAGATGTTCTTGTTGAAGGGAAGACAGTAAGAAAAAGGAATACTGGACCAGTCTCCAATGATGAAAAGATACAAAAGAGAAATGATCAGAAAGCACGAAACTTGTTGCTTATGACCATTCCTGGTGAGCAAATGCTATCTTTTAACAAATATCTTGATGCAAAAACTCTTTTTGAAGAGATTTGTGCATGGTTTGGTGGTAATGAAACTACCAAAAGACACAGAAGACTTTACTAAAGCACCAATTTGAAAACTTTACTGCTTTTAGTAATGAGTCTCTTGACAAACTATTTTCAAGACTACACAAGCTTGTTAGTCAGTTAGCTGTGTTGGGTGTTGAGACTGAGAGGGAAGATCTCAACATGAAGTTCTTGAAAAGTCTACCTAGTGAATTCCATACTCATGTTATTGTCTGGATGAACAAGCCAGAAATTGAAACAATGAAGCTCAATGATTTGTTCAACAACTTCAAAATTGTTGAACAAAGTCTAAAGAGAGGTGGAAATTATGGTACTAGTTCTGGGAATGCTGCACTCCTATCAGTTCCTAGTGTTAGTCATACAGAAGAGGTAGATGAAGTTGAAAGTGTTTCTAATGTTACTTATGGTGGTCCTTCTACTAGTGTACAAAAGGATATTGCTGGACTTGGTGATCCAACATTTTATGCCTTTATAACCAGTCAAGCTAGTGGTTCTCCTTTAAATCATGAAGACCTTGAGCAGGTTGATGGTGATGATTTGGAAGAGATGGATATTAAGTGGCAAGTTGCTTTACTTAGCATGAGGGCTAAGAAGTTTTGGCAGAAAACTGGAAAGCAAATTACCATAAATGGTAATGATACTGCTGGGTTCGATAAGAAGAAAGTAGAATGTTTTAACTGTCATAGGTTGGGACATTTTGCTAAAGAATGTAGAAGCCCAAGGAAGCAGGATAATAGGAACACTTGGTATAAACAAGAGAGGAATAAGGAAGTACTGGTGGAAGAGCCGAAGGCTATGCTGGCTATTGATGGTATTGGATATGATTGGAGCTCTATGGCTACTGAAGAAGATGCACCACCAAATGCTGCTCTTATGGCCACTGAATTTGCTCTAATGGCTTCTTCTGATTCAGAGGTAGATACTATTCCTACTTGTACTAATTCATGTCCTAATCTTAAAAATTATGAAGACATTAAAAAGAGATTTGATGCTTTTAGAGAAGAGTTAATTGATGCCCTTCATAATTTAGCAAATCACAAGAGGTGTGTAGGAGTTCTAGAAAAACAGATTCTTCATTATAAAAAGAATGAATCTACGTTTACTGATGACTTAAATGCTTTAAAAAGAGGAATAGCATTTAGAGATGAACTACTTAATGATCAAAGTAGACAGTTATCTAAAGTCAAAACTGAAAAAGAAAATGTTAAGGTAACTATAGATACTCTAGCACATGCCTCGGAAGGAATGAATAAGATTTGGGAAGCTCAGGTAATTGATAAAGCTAATTCAGGTGTAGGTTACAAAACTGTTCCTCCACCATATAGAGGTGTTCCTTCACCTCCAGGTGTTGACCTAGCACATACAGGCTTAGCTGAGTTCCAAGAACCAATCATGGAATATGGTTCTAAGACTAGTAAGAGTCTTAAGGTAGCAAAGATAAGTAAAAGTTTAGATAAAACTTTACATTATCAGGACAAGGTGTCCTTTGCTAAGAAAGGAGATGCTATAGTTGTTGAAAATTGTACAACTGATAGTGATGATGAAGAACAACAGGTTATGTCTAAACCTGAAGTGGTTAAGAAAGTAGGAACAAGTGTTCCTAAGGTAGTCAAACACAATACTGATAGGCCTCATACAAACATTAAGCATGTTAGGCAACCAGTTAGATATTGTGAGCAATACAGAACCACCAACAAGCCCAGAGGTAACCAAAGGAATTGGAACAACCTCAAGTCTAACCAATTAGGTAATGACTTTGCTTTTTATAATAAAGCTTGTTATACATGTGGTAGTTTTGACCATCTTGCAGCTTTCTGCAACCAATGGGTATCTGGGTATGAAAACCATAGAGTGAATCTCAAAAGGCAAACACCTAAATCTCACTTTCACTCTAGTTCTAAGAAATCAAACCCCAGAGTAGTCAAAAGCAAGTCTATCTCAAAATCTGATTCTGCTGATAGACCAAATGATCCTGCTGATAGCAAATTTTATTCTGCTGCTCGACCATTTATGACTATTAACCCAAAATCAACAGCTAAGGGTGCAAAACCTTTTATCAAACATGCACCTACAACTGTTCTAAGTCCCATTCAATCAAAATCAGTGGTCCATAAACAAATTTGGAAACCAAAGGGTAGAACTACAAAGTTAGCAGATTCTGCTGATAAGTGTGTGGTTCACTCTGCTGATAAGGAAAAAGGGCAAATGCTGTTAAGGGCCTCAGCATGTTGGATTCATAAATCCAATGTTGCATCAACTATTCTTAAAAGATTCAATTACATTGATGCAAGAGGCAGATCCAAGTCAGTAATGGCTTGGATCCCCAAAAGAAACTAACACTCTTATTCATGTGCAGGGACATTCAAATGATCAGGAAGAGGATCAAGGATACTCAGATAGTGGATGTTCTAGGCACATGACAGGCAACATGTCTTATCTCTCAGATTTTGAAGCTTTCAATGGAGGATATGTTACCTTTGGAGGGGGTGTTCGTGGGAAAATTTCTGGTAAAGGTACAATCAAAACCGGAAATTTAGATTTTGAAGATGTGTACTATGTAAAAGAGCTAAATTATAATCTTTTTAGTGTTTCACAAATGTGTGACAAAAAGAATAATGTTCTTTTCTGTGAGACTGAATGTCTTGTACTTTCTCCTGATTTTAAGATGCCTGATGAAAGTCAAGTACTTCTTAGAATTCCTAGAAAGGGCAATATGTACAGTGTAGACATGAAGAATATTATTCCTAAAAGGAATTTAACTTGTCTTGTTGCAAAGGCCACATTGGAAGAATCAATGACATGGCATAGAAGGCTTGGTCATATTAACTTCAAAACCATAAATAAAATTGTTAAGAATGGTTTGGTAAGAGGTTTACCTCACAAAAGATTTGAAAATGATCAAACATGCATTGCTTGTCTAAAAGGCAAACAACACAAAGCCACTTGTAAGCCCAAAATTTTTAACTCTATCAATCAGTCTTTGTTTATGCTTCATATGGACTTATTTGGACCTGTTTCAGTGATAAGCATAATGCATAAGAGATATTGTCTAGTTATTACTGATGACTATAGTAGATTTACATGGGTTTTCTTTTTAGCCACTAAGGATGAAACATCAAGCATCCTTAAGGACTTCATTACTCAGATAGAAAACCAAGTAAGCAAGAAAGTGAAAGTCATTAGAAGTGATAATGGGACAGAGTTTAAGAATAGAGTTATGGATGATTTCTGCAAAGAAAAAGGTATTAAGAGAGAATTTAGTGTTGCTAGAACACCACAACAGAATGGTGTAGCTGAAAGAAAGAATAGAACACTAATTGAAGCTGCTAGAACAATGTTAGCTGATTCTAAGCTACCAATAAACTTTTGGGCAGAGGCAGTCAACACTGCTTGTTATGTTCAAAATAGAGTTTTAGTTGTGCAGCCTCACAATAAGACATCATATGAACTTTTTAATGGTAGAACTCCTGCAATAGGATTTCTTAGACCTTTTGGATGTCATGTGACAATTCTCAATACCTTAGACCATTTAGGAAAATTCGATGGTAAGGCAGATGAAGGTTTCTTTGTTGGTTATTCTCTTAATAGCAAAGCTTTTAGAGTTTACAACACAAGAAAAGAAATAGTAGAAGAAAATCTACATGTGGAGTTTTTAGAAAACAAATCCAATGTAGAAGGTCAAGGACCAAAATGGCTATTTGATCTGGAATATCTAACAAATTCAATGAATTATGTGCCTTTTGTTGCAGAAACTAATGATTTTGCAGGTTCAAATACAACAAATGAGGCAGAGTTAGAGAAAGATCAAGATTATGTGATAATGCCAATATGGTCAAGTAAAATTGTGGAATCAACTTCGACAACTGATGAACCTTCTTCTAGCAAAGCTAAAGAAAGTGTTGAAGATGAAAGTAAAGAGTATGGAACTCAGGAACAACAAAGTGTTTCTGCTGGTAGTATTTTCTGTTGCTGCTGGTAGTGTATCTGTTTCTGCTGATGACTCTGCTGATAAGCTTACTGATTCTGCTGTTTGGCCAAATGACTCTGCTGCTGGCCCTTCAGAAACAAAAGAGGCAGAATTCTCAGATAATGAGGTGGATTACAACAATCTTCCATCAAATTATCAAGTTCCTACTACACCACAATCAAGAATTCACAAAGTTCATTCCCTGGATCATGTGATTGGAGATATACAGTCAGGTGTGAAGACAAGACAACAATTGAAGTCTTCAGACCAACAAGGGCTTCTTGATGCCCTTTATGCTTCAAAACAACATGAGCTCTTAAACTCTTGTTTGTTTGTATGTTTTCTCTCACAAGCTGAACCAAAGAATATTCTTACAGCCCTAGATGATTCAAGCTGGTTAGAGGCTATGCAAGAAGAGCTTCTTCAGTTCAAGATTCAAAAGGTTTGGGTGCTAGTTGATTTACCTACAGGTGTGAAGGTAATTGGCACTAGATGGGTTTTTAAGAACAAAAGGGATGAAAGAGGAATTGTGATCAAGAATAAGGCTAGATTAGTAGCACAAGGGTACACACAAGAAGAAGGGATAGATTATGATGAAGTTTATGCTCCAGTAGCAAGGATTGAGGCAATTAGGCTGTTTCTAGCTTATGCTTCAATTTTAGGCTTCACAGTCTACCAAATGGATGTCAAGAGTGCATTTTTATATGGTAAAATTGGAGAAGAGGTATATGTTTCACAACCTCCTGGCTTCATTGATTCCATTACATCCAAACAAAGTGTACAGAGTAGTGAAAGCTCTCTATGGCCTTCATCAGGCACCAAGAGCTTGGTATGCAACACTAGCTTCCTACTTATTAGAAAATGGATTTCAAAGAGGAAAGATTGATCAGACACTTTTCATCAAACAGCACAAGAAGGATCTTCTGTTAGTGCAGGTGTATGTGGATGACATTATCTTTGGATCTACTAGGAAAGAAATGTGTTTAGAATTTGAGAAGCTTATGAAAGATAAGTTTCAGATGAGTTCTATGGGAGAACTTACATTCTTTTTGGGTTTGCAAGTTAAGCAATCATCTGAAGGCATATTTATTAGTCAAGACAAATATGTTGCAGAGATACTTAGAAATTTCAATTTGTGATTCAAAAATAGCAAGCACACCAATGGACTCTGAG